>CM053266.1:63697972-64047053 GCA_028583415.1 Protea cynaroides | reverse complement strand
CGAACTTGTTTTTGCCATAACTTGATCATCCGGAGGCCAAATCCGACGATCCAAATTGCACCGAGCTAGGTTTTTCATGCTCTTTCTATTGAGAATGGTTTGAGAACTGTGTGGCCGCGAAAAACAGATCTGAAAAGGGTTTTTTGAAGAAAAAGAGAAGAACTTCATGGATTTTGGTTTTTCTGGCTCTGAAAATTGAAGACAATCATTCTCCATCTCTATTCATGCTGATGCCAATACACTGATGTGCTTTTGAAGGCTGGTGGAGCTTGGTTGCATATGACAAGGGATAAATTGATTATCAGAAGAAGAGGAATGTCGTTAGTTGTTAGAAAAAATTGATTGTGAGATTTTCTCAACTCCCTTACTGTTCATTGAATTAATGCATTGTATGTTAATGTAGGTTGATAATGTTGAATGCCTACGTTCTATGGGAATCTATTGTATGCTAGCATTAGGCAAAGAAAAAAAAAGAGAAGAAAATATTGAATGCCTTGCTAGATTGGGATTTAATTGTAGGGCATCATTATAAGCCCCAAAAATTATCTTAGTTGTGGTGTGTTCAATGGGTGCTGGACACTGGCTTTATGCCTGAATTCTGGCGTTGCTACGCCCTCTCAGTTTTATGCTAGGAAAATTTAGGGTGAGCATCCTTGTCCTGTAAAGGGCTAAAAGTTGAGTATTGAGTAAATACGGAGCCCGTTGGGCATTACTCCGTGGATTAGCCATCACTCACTGTGGTGGTGAACCACATAATCTTTCTGTGTTGTGGTTTGTTTTAATTATGTACTTTGTAAAGTGCGTGGAATGAATTGCAGGATGGGTGTGCAAATCCGGTAGACCTGGCCACTGAGTGGTTGCGAGGTAGATTTGCATACGATTGTGTGTGGGGCAGTCTGGTTCATCATAAGCATTGGGCAGCAAAGAAATATTAGGGAAAAAGTATTCACACTGATTCACCCCCCCTCTCAGTGTCATTCAAGGTCCATCAATTGGTATCAGAGCACCAGGCTCAGTGAAAGCTAAATCAGCATCTGAGAGATCATAGGATAGCAATGGCACCAGGGGAAGGTTCACATAAACCCCCATTGTTCGATGGTACAGACTTTGTTTTTTGAAAAAGACGAATAGAGATATATGTGGGATCACTTGGATTTGTTGTTTGGGCTGCAGTTGAATTTGGCTACACTCCACATGATACAGTTACTCCTAGTACAATAGACAAAAAGAATTTTGAAAATAACAGAATGGCACTCAATGCTATTCAAGGTGGTCTGACCAATAGTGATTTGTCCAAGGTCATGGATTGCAAGACTGCAAAGGAGGTCTGGGATAGACTAATAAACATCTATGAAGGAGATAAGAAAATCAAGACTGTCAAGCTGCAGACATTCAGAGGTTAGTTTGAGAATCTGAAGATGAATGAAGATGAGACCATTGATTAATACATGAACAGGGTTAATGAAGTGGTCAATTCTATTAGAGGACTTGGTGAAGATTTGAAAGGTCATATTGTTTGTCAGAAGATTTTGAGGTCTCTCACTCCAAAATTTGAGTCAAAGGTATCTGCTCTTGAAGAAACCAAGGACTTGGAATAGGTTACTATTAATGAAATTCATGGAGCTTTAACAGCTTTTGAGATGAGGATTGATCCAGGAACCACTAGTGACAAGCAGGTAGCTTTCAAGGCTATGAAGAAGCTGAAGATTTCTGAAAAACAAAATGAGGAAGAAAGTGAAGATGAAGCCACAACTCATTTCACTAGAAAATTAAAGAAAGGTACATGTAAATACAATAATAAGCTTCCTTTCAAATGTTTCAACTGTGGCAAGGTTGGACATTTTGCTGCAAAATGCCCCATGAAGAGTAAGTTTGACAGTGATGATGAAGAAGACAGAAAAAGCAAGTTTAAAGGAAAGAAAAATTATAATTTCAAGAAAAACAAGTCCAGCAAAAGGAGTTTTATCTCTAAGAGAAGCACTGAAACTTCAAATGATGACTCTGATGAAATCTCTGAAGATGAGCCTAGTGAGGCTTTGTTTATGGTTTACATTGAAGCTCAAGAGAAGATCACAGATTAAAGAAAAATTATGAATTCTATCTCAAGTGGTGATGAAGAGAGAGACAAGGAAGATAATTTTTCAAGCAGTGATGAAGAGGGTGAGATAAATTTTGAGGAAGAACTTGTTGCAGCCTGAAGGAGCTTAAGAAGGAAAGAAAGCATAACAAGCTTGCCTCTCAAGAAGCCAAAAAGCAAAAGCAAGTAATTCAAGAACTGAAAGCTCAATATGAAGAGTCCAAGAAAATTATAGAAAATCTCAATACTCAGCTTAAACAGGCATCTGTAGATTACTCCATGGTGTTGAATGAGAATGCAAGTTTGAAAGTTCAACTTGAAGAACAACTTCCTATGGTTGAACGATTTGAAGAATTTGAAAATGATTTTACTCTTCTAAAGACAAAAGTAGCAGAGTATGAAAAAGAAGAGGTTGAGAGACAACAAAAATTATCTCAACATGAAGATTTAAATAAGTCTACTTCAGTGCATCCTAGTAGTAACAAGCTTGATAGGATTATCAATGCTCAAAGACCTTCCCACATCAAGTTTGGCCTTGGTTTTGATAAAGGACATACATCAAAAATTGCAAATTCAAAGGGAAAAGAGCCCATATCTTTTGTGAAGGAAAATGAAAAGGGTAAGGACCCTATAGTTCATTGTCAAAGTGGAAACAAAACTTCTCTTCCTAAGACTAACTATGCAAGGCCAAGACAAAATACATGGCAAGGAAAGAGAATGGAGTATGACAATTTCTATAGAGAAAACTATCCTAGTGCACCACAAAGACAGATGAGATACATGGAAACTGCAAGGTCAAGACCTTATTTTCAGGGTTACTGCTACAGATGCAACAATTTTGGACATAAAATTGCTACCTGCAAATTTAACATGAGAGATGTAAAATTTGAAAGTAGAAATCAATTTGCTCCCCTTGAAGAGAACTTTGTAGAGTGTTACAATTGTAATAACTTTGGGCATGAAGCAAGGAACTGTAGAACCATTTTTCCCTCTATGTCACATTTACAGATACAGTATAGCAGGACAAGAAGAGAGGCTCCAAGACAGAAACATCTTGAGAAGGAATCATCACAGAAGAGAGTTTGGGTTCAGAGGGACAGAACAGAAAGAGACAGCTCTTTGGTTGTGCAGACAGCTTTTAAAGTACAAGACAGCTCTACACCATGGATTCTTGACAGTGGGTGTTCTAGTCACATGACTGGAGACAGTAAAAGACTTCAGAAGCTTCAGAGTTATGAAGGAGGTTCAGTTAAATTTGGCAACAATGATGGTGCCAAGATAGTTGGAAAGGGAAGCATTAGCCTCATTAATGGAAATATAAAATCTCATGATTTTCTCTATGTTTCAGGTTTGAAACATAACTTATTGAGTGTCAGCCAGATTTGTGATAGGGGTCACAAAGTGATTTTTAATGATCAAGGATGTGAGATCTGAAAGTCTGACAGTGGAAAGGTGATGGCATCAGGAAAAAGAACTTCTAGAAATCTCTATATTCTGTCTGAAGAGTTTGAAGAGAATTGTATGATGAGTCAAGAAGATGAAACATGGCTATGGCATAGAAGACTGGGACATATTGGCTTTGAAAATCTGTCCAAAATATCTAACAAAAATGTTGTGAGAGACATTCCTTCATTGAAAAAGCCTTCCAATGATATTTGTGCATCTTGTCAGAAGGGGAAGCAGACAAGAACATCATTCAAGCCTAAGGAATACCACACTATTCAACCATTGGAGTTAATTCATATAGATTTATGTGGGCCAGTGAGAACACAAAGCATTGCAGGAGAAAGGTACTTCATTTTGTTTATAGATGACTACTCTAGAATGACTTGGGTAATGTTTCCGAAACATAAGTCAGAAGCTTTGGCTAGATTCAAGATCTTTAAGACTCAAGTTGAAAATGAGACAGGGAAGAAAATCAAATGTCTGAGATCTGACAGGGGAGGAGAGTACACCTGGATTGACTTTGCAGAATATTGTTCTGAGAATGGCATCAAGAGACAGACTTCAGCTCCTAGAACACCACAGCAAAATGGTATTGCAGAAAGAAAGAATAGAACTGTTCAAGAAATGGCCAGGACTATGTTAACTGAAAATGACATGGGGAATAAATTCTGGAGAGAAGCAGTGCATACAACAATATATGTTCAGAATAGGTGTACGTTGAGGCCACATGAAGACAAGACACCCTATGAACTATGGTTTGGTAAGAAGGCCACACCAAAGCACATCAAGGTGTTTGGTAGTAAGTGTTATATCAAGAACACCAGTCATGGTCTAGGAAAGTTTGATGATAGGGCTGATGAAGGAATATTTCTTGGCTACTCTACCTCTAGCAAAGCTTACAAATGCTACAATAAAAAACTTGGTAAAATTGTTGAAAGTGCAGATGCGAGAGTTGATGAGCACAAAAATTCTCCTACAGGATCAAATAATGAAGTTCCTATTTTTGAAGACCTGGACAGTGATCAGAATGACAATGAAACAGAAAAGGAGCAGAATGTTACAAATGTGCCAATACAGAGAGCTGTGGTTGAGACTGAAGAAAGAGAAGAGCAGTCTGATTCAGAGGCAGATAGGCAGAATAAAAGTGGCTCAAGCAGAGTAAAAAAGAATCATCCTGACCAGTTAATTCTTGGTGATCCATCAGCTGGTATGCAAACAAGGAAGGTGAGACAACCAAAACAAATGTTTTCTTTATTATCTCACATTGAACCAAAATCAGTTGCAAAGGCATGTGAAGATGCAAGTTGGCTCAAAGCAATAAATGAAGAGTTGGATCAAATAGAGAAAAATAAAACTTGGGAATTGGTGCCAAGGCCTACAGATAAGAATGTTATTGGTACTAAATGGGTCTACAGGAACAAACTCAATGAAGATGGAAAAATTGTAAGGAACAAGGCCAGATTGGTTTGTAAAGGATATGCTCAGGTTGAGGGCATTAATTTTGAAGAAACATTTGCTCCTGTGGCTAGGTTGGAAGCCATAAGGATGTTTCTTGCTTTTGCAATGCACAAGAACTTCAAAGTTTATCAGATGGATGTAAAGTTAGCTTTCTTAAATGGTGACTTGGAAGATGAGGTATACATTGAGCAACCAGATGGATTTCAACTGAGTGAGGACCCTACACTTGTTTGTAAACTGAAGAAAGCATTGTATGGGTTGAAGCAAGCACCAAGAGCATGGTATTCAAGACTGGATACTTATCTCTGTAAGTTGGGTTTCAAGAAAGGTTTGGTTGATAGCAATTTATATGTTAAATCTATAGATGACAATCAAACAATTGTGGTTGTATATGTAGATGATATCATCTTTGCAGGCCAAAAGGATGAATTATGTCAAGACTTTGCTCAGAGAATGCAAGATGAGTTTGAGATGTCCATGATTGGAGAGCTATCTTATTTTTTAGGTTTGCAGATAAGTCAGTTGAAAGATGGGTTCTTTTTATCTCAGACTAAGTATGTGAAAGAGATGTTGAAAAAGTTCACAATGGAGGATTGCACACCAATGGGCACACCTATGATGACTAATTGTAAGTTGAGCAAAGATGATGACTCTTCATCAGTAGATCATACTATGTACAGGTCAATGATTGGAAGTCTACTCTACTTGAGTGCTACTAGGCCAGATATTCTTCAGTTTGTGTGCATGGTAGCTAGATTTCAAGCTGGCCCAAAGGAGACACATGTGGTAGCTGTGAAGAGGATCTTCAGATACTTGAAGGGGACATTAGAGTATGGTCTCTGGTATGCAAAAAGCAAGGATCTGATTTTGTCATCCTACTCAGATGCAGATTGGGCAGGTTGTGTTGATGATAGGAAGAACACTAGTGGAGGTGCCTTCTATCTTGGTAAAAATTTGGTGGCTTGGCATAGTAAAAAGCAAGAGTCAGTCTCATTGTCTATAGCAGAAGCAGAATATATTGCAGCCACCTCTTGTTGCACACAGGTTTTGTGGATGAATCAAATGTTGAAGGATTTAGGCATTGTGTCAGACAAGCCTATTTCAATGTTCTGTGACAACACTAGTGCTATAAATATATCTAAAAATCCAGTTATGCACTCCAGGACGAAGCACATAGCCATTCGATATCACTTCTTGAGAGAGAAGGTTTTGGAAGGAGAAGTTCAGTTAGAATTCATTCCTACAGCAGAGCAGGTTGCAGATATCTTCACAAAGCCCCTTCCCAGAGAACAGTTTGGTTACTTGAGACAAAAGTTGGGAGTGGTTATCCTCCCCAAGCATTGAGGAGTTTGGAGTGAGGGGGAGCAGTGTTTCTTTCTCTTATATTTTTCTCTCCCTATGTAGGACTCAGGGGGAGTCTATTGGTATTTATCAGTGTTACTGTGCTGTTGCATTTGTGTTTTTACAGCGCCCATAGGATTGGAAAGATGCGGTGGGCACTCCTATGTGGCACATCCCTTTGTTCTTGTTGTCAAAGGGGGAAATATGTTTGGGGATTGAGTAGTTGCCAACAATTCCAAAGGGGGAGATTGTTGGTCTACATATTGTAATTGTTGGCAAATTGGACTAACTGGGTCAAGTTTGATGAGAGAGAGTGTCTGCGGACCCTACAGGCGATATGGCAGTGAAACAGGCATTGGGGTTTTGTTACAGGTGTTGTGAACCATGAAGCATGAAAGAGGAGAGAGAATCAGAAGAGAAAGAAAGAGGAGAGAGAAAGTGGGACCCTCACCAAGGTGGCATGCCACCATGGGAGCCAGCTTGGCCGAGGGCCAAGGCAGCCCAGCTAGCAGGCCAGCCGCATGGCACCATAGCAGGCAGGCCAAGCAGGCCAGTCGCATGGCACCACACGCTGGCCAGCAGCACAACAGGCCCACAAGCCCCGCAAAGCCATGCTGCAAGGTAGCAGGCCCGCAGGCAGCTGGTCCGCATGAGCGCGCTGGCACCTTCTCCCGCAAGCCGCGCGCACTGGCACCTTCTCCCGCATGTCGCGCCCCTCCCCAACCAGGTGTTCGACGATTTTCCAGGAGAGATAAAACCTCTCTGGAAAATCGCTCTGTAGCAAGTTTAACAAAAAGAAAAAAGTTACAGAGGCCATTTCCATTATTCTCAGGGGTATTTTGAGTAGTTTGAAAAAGCCAAAATCCCATATCAATGGCCCAGATGAAGCCACGTATACAAGATTCAAATCGGATGGTCCAGAAAAATGCGGGATTGCGTACATCAGAGTCGGCAGCGTCAGATTCTATCGTGAGTGTTCTGATTGGCCAGACACAGTTTAATGATATGCGCCGCATCACACGGAAGCAGCGCAATGATCCAGTGTGACGCGCCTACCGTGTCGCGGCGCTCTTGATCCAGATCTACGCTTGATATAAGATCCGAAGTTCGGAGACGCTATTTGTGCGGATCTGACGGACATCAAAAGATCCCGCCTTTTCTACTCTGATCCGATGGCTACTTTTATTGATTCCCTCCTCAGCCAATCAGGTTGCGACACCCAGGCGGCGCGGCGCGGCTACGGTGCTTCGCAGGCGCACCAAATGAAGCCGAAAGATTCCATTTAGAATTTTTTTAATGGCCGAACTTGTTTTTGCCATAACTTGATCATCCAGAGGCCAAATCCGACGATCCAAATTGCACCGAGCTAGGTTTTTCATGCTCTTTCTATTGAGAATGGTTTGAGAACTGTGTGGCCGTGAAAAACAGATCTGAAAAGGGTTTTTTGAAGAAAAAGAGAAGAACTTCATGGATTTTGGTTTTTCTGGCTCTGAAAATTGAAGACAATCATTCTCCATCTCTGTTCATGCTGATGCCGATACACTGATGTGCTTTTGAAGGCTGGTGGAGCTTGGTTGCATATGACAAGGGATAAATTGATTATCAGAAGAAGAGGAATGTCGTCAGTTGTCAGAAAAAATTGATTGTGAGATTTTCTCAACTCCCTTACTGTTCATTGAATTAATGCATTGTATGTTAAAGTAGGTTGATAATGTTGAATGCCTACATTGTATGGGAATCTATTGTATGCTAGCATTAGGCAAAGAAAAAAAAAAAGAGAAGAAAATATTGAATGCCTTGCTAGAATGGGATTTAATTGTAGGGCATCATTATAAGCCCCAAAAATTATCTTAGTTGTGGTGTGTTCAGTGGGTGCTGGACACTGGCTTTATGCCTGAATTCTGACGTTGTTACGCCCTCTCAGTTTTATGCTGGGAAAATTTAGGGTGAACATCCTTGTCCTGTAAAGGGCTAAAAGTTGAGTATTGAGTAAATACGGAGCCCGTTGGGCATTACTCCGTGGATTAGCCATCACTCACTGTGGTGGTGAACCACGTAATCTTTCTGTGTTGTGGTTTGTTTTAATTATGTACTTTGTGAAGTGCGTGGAATGAATTACAGGATGGGTGTGCAAATCCGGTAGACCTGGCCACTGAGTGGTTGCGAGGTAGATTTGCATACGATTGTGTGTGGGGCAGTCTGGTTCATTATAAGCATTGGGCAGCAAAGAAATATCAGGGAAAAAATATTCACACTGATTCAGCCCCCCTCTCAGTGTCATTCAAGGTCCATCACCCACTTCCTCGGCCTTCTCCTTCGCTCTATATATAAATTAGTCTCATGGTGACTGAGCTTTAGAGAAGTAGAAACAGAACAAAGAAAAAGTTTCAGGGCTTCTGAGCTTCTGAGATTTTGAGTTTGTTGTTGTGGAAGCTTGAAACTCTCCAAGGAGATCCATGGCATCAGCAGTGGAGTTCTCGAATACGTTCTTCCATGTTTCCTAGACATCTTTCCATTTCGGACTCCACAACCCCTGCCAAAGAAGCATCGTCGAAAAAACTAATGCTCTGGAAAACAAATTTTCTTGGTTCAACAGTCACAAGACTCCATTAACCGCAACTCACCACGAAAGCTGAACAGAATTGCCTAAACGTAAGAATCAAGGCACCATTGTTAAACCCAACAGTCACAAGACTTCATTTGCTAGGTTAGGGAAGTCTCTGTCACATTGCTAATGCTCTTTAATATAATACCGTTAAAAGACCATATACCTACTATTGGTAGTAAAACCAAAACCAGAAGAAGTATTGACTTGATTTCACTTTCTAGCAACTATAACAGGGAATAATGAAGATTTCATGGAACTCGATAATCTTGGAAACTCAAGGAAATTATGGAACCTGCAGGACCTGCTGCTAGACCTCTTTTTTGAGTCAATGGTGAACGACATACTACAATCCCAGATTCCATCCTAATCAAGGAACAAATAAATGGTTCTTTCCATTAATTCTTAGAGCAAGAACGACAAAAAAAAAGAGAAAACAAAAGTCGAAGACGATCAGACTCCACCCACGTCTTGTAATCAAAACGGTACTTTCCTTTCTCCCTGAGGTTACACCGACTCAGACCAACCAAATAGATTGGTTCCTGAGATGATTGTTGTGGCAAAATGTGGGTGAACCAGGGCGAAAGTTGCAAAAGGATTGAAGGCGATGAAGAACAGTGGTAACCTGCAACTATCATGGCAACAAAGTTAGAATCACAAATGAATTCATTTGCTTCTAAAGTTGCCAACCACCCTCACTCTTCGTTTTATAGAGTTTCACGATGCACAGAAGAGTTGAGGATGCTATCGTCGTGGACGAAGAAGAACCACTGCACAGAGAGTCAAGGGTGCTATCGTCGTAGGCGAAGAACGGTTTCATAAAGGAGTCGAGGGATTTTTACTGTTTCATAGATTTCACAATCAAAGGGTAAGATATAAAATGGGTTGAGGGCCAAGATCAACCGGAGAGGTCAATCCTAATCCAACCCAACCCTGTCAGGATGAAAATGGAACACAGAAGAGTCAAGGGTTTTTTACTATTTGTTAGATTTCACAATGAGAGGGTAACGTATAAAATGAGTAGAGGGTGGACTCAACCCGAGGGGTCAATTCTAACCCAACCCAACCCTGCCAGGGTAAAAATGGAAATAGTTTAGACTGTCATTTCCTGTTTTTCATTTGGAAGAACATCGCTACTCTTTGCCATCCATCTCACAAGCCCAGAAGAAAGGTGAAAATGGAACCAGTTTGGGCTGCGGGGGCATTCAATGGTGGTGGCAATCTAAGAGACTTGGGAAAAATTGCATTTTGTGCCTCCTTAGCTCACATCTTGGCAAGAAAGAAATGCTACAACATTTACCAACAAATCCAAGACGAGAGATAGGCAATCATCATTCTCATAAAATTAAAGGTTCAAGCTAGATGTCACTCAATTAAGTGGCACCCCATGCTATGCTTGGAATCCCCCATTTTCTCTAATTGGCTGGCAAATTCGTAGGAGTTTTAATTTCCTCCGATTTCTATTGTAGCTTTGCTCCTTTGCGTGTGCATGTTTGCCTCTAAGGGCTTGGGTTCCTTACAGTTTTGTAGCCCCTGCAATCATATCTGGGCCATTGATAGCATATCTATATGTGCAGCCAATGCAATCCAACGACTCAAATGAGGCTGCAGAGGCTGCATGGTTGCGAAGGATCCAAGCCCTGCCTCTAGAGCTTGTTTGAGAGGTTCTTTGGTTTTGTGGTTGCGATTGCTCCCTTCCTAGGTTGGGTTTCTTGTTGAGTTCTCTATTCTGGGTTTAATAAAAATTTTATTTACCAAAAAAGGAAATGCAGAAGGGCTACATATATATTACAACAATGCCACGATCGTTTTCTCTACAGTTGGAAATTTTCCTCTCTTCCATCAAAATTACTTTGTCAACTATTGGCATTTCTATTATTTCGCTTTCAAAAATTTTATTAAAAACTATTTTTACCTTTAATAAGAATATGACAAATGGCAATTAAAAGAAAGTGATATATTTTTAATATACATGGGTGTCATTCAGATTATCCATTTTATTGCAATACATTGTCCACAACAAATATTATGTCCATAAGGTGGTGGCACCTCGAAAAATAATTTCTGGAACAATTAACATTAATCAGATTTCATGGTTTGACTTGAAGAGTGCTCAATGGTACGTAGAACAGTAGAAGCTGGCTAGCTGTAATGGAGTGTAAATTAAGAAATTTCGTTAATGCCAAGTCGTTATAAACACTGCTATTGTTCTTAAGAGAAAAAAAAAATTTATGTAGGGCTTATATCTTCTTGTGTTCTCCAATGATAAGGAAGGAAAAAGAATCTCATAAACATATTCACAAGTGAAGTGAAGAATTTTAACCAGCAAAACAAAAACCTTTGAAATATTGAATATTCAAAACATAATCGCAGCAGTCGTATCCATTGTTTGCATACTCAAATAACATTGGCAAATTTGAATCTTGAAATTAGAAATTAAAGACAAAACTTATCGACCACCTGGCAAATTTGAGACCTTAGTTCAATCCTATGGCCACTCATGTTAAGTTGTAATGCATGTAGTCCTTTCTATGTTCAACTCAATTCATTTTTTTTTAGTAAAATATAAGTACCTCCCTTATAGTATGTTTCTAAATTAGGTGCACCCCAAACCTTTAAACAATTTCAAAGAAACCCCCTCAAAATCAAAAGAAATTTCAAATCCTTCCACTCCGTTAGTGAATTCCATTAACTAACGTTGAAAGCTAAAGGTTAGAATTCAAATACCTAAAATACCTTCATGCAAAATTTAAAGATCATTTTATCCCACCCCTAAATATTATCGATCTTCATTTTCCGCCACTGTAAAACAGAACCTGTTGGAGAAGGTAGGAATCGAAGAAGAAATCATCGAAGAAGGTAGGAATAGAAGAAGCAAATCGACGGAGAAGGAAGGAAACGAAGAAGAAATTGATGAAGAAAGAAGGAATTGAAGAAGAAGAAGGAAGGAATCGAAGACGAAGAAGGAAGGAAGAAATTGAATCAGTCAAGAACACCTCTTCCGCTGTTCCTTGGAGATTTCCTTCATTTAAACTGAACTAATATCCTTGGTTGCCATTCATTGGCGTGATCTGTCAAAACTCGAGATCAGTTCAAACTTTACATCCACGACTGTTAACTGGGTCTTGAAACAACTATCCAATGATGACTTTCTTTCTTGGGCATTTTTCAAATGGGCAGAATCACTTCTGTTGGACTTTGTGTTGTCATTGTTGGCAACTTGGTAGATGTGACAGAGTTGATGAGCATAAAGTTAGAGACATGAGGAGAGAGAGTGTCAGTATAGGAGAGAGAGTATCAGTGCAGTGGCAAAGATGGAACAACCTCATATGTGTGTTCTACAGTGTTCTACATGTGTTTCAGATGACTTGCAATGAGTTGAATGAGATTTTACATTGAGTTTGATGAGAGAAAGTGTATGTGGACTCCACTGCTGATGTGGCACAGTTTCTAGTGATGTGGCATAGTCGCTGGTGATGTGGTAGTCCCACTGGTGATGTGGGAGAAATACTGGTGTTGTGGGCATCGTCTGACGAATGAACGACATCTTTTGGAGGCTTAGATGAAGAGAGAGAGACAATGTGGGTGGGACCCACTATGCCAAGGTTGCCAGCTAGCCTGGCCGAGGGCCAAGGCACTACAGTGGTAGCCAGCAGCAACATAGCTGAGGCCCGCAGCACCAGCAGGTGCCACACAACCAAGGCTAGGTAGCAGCCTGGGCACCATGTGTAGTGCCATGGCATGCCTTGCAGCAGTAGGCCAACAAGGTAGCAAGGCCCACTGCCGCATGGTCATGTGCACGGCCCTAGCCGCTCCCCCAACAAGCACCCACTAAGTGCTTGATAAAATTTCTAGAGAGAGAAAGAAGTTGTTTGACCTTATGTTAAGAGAGAGGACCTCTCAGGAACAAATTCATCTTACAGGTTTTGTTAATGAATTTTTTTCTCACAGAGGCGATTTTAGGAGTTTTCAGGGGTGTTTTGGGTATTTAAGAAGGTCAAGATGCAAGATAAGTGGCTAAGATGAAGACACGAAGCGTAGATCCAGATCGGATGGCCATATAATGTGCGGGCTATGGTGTGACTCACTTGACACACCTTGATGCTCCCGCGAAGAAGCTTATTGGTTGGTCGTGGGTTAATACAATGATCCACATCACATGAAAGAGGATTTGCGATACAGTGAGACGCGCATATGATGCGGCGGTGGCTCTGATCTGAATCTAACGAATCCCGTCGAGTTCGTTTTTCGTTGATGCGATTAGAAAGATCTAATGGCGGATATCAAATCCCACCTTTTTGCAGACGATCCGAGGGGTGCCAAAGAAGATTCTCGGCACAGCAAATCATAACTCGACAATGCATAAGTGGCAGAGATTCCTTGCGGCCTGGGTACACGGTATGGATTTAAAAGATTCCATTTCCGTATATCTGGTTGGCCAAACTTCAAACTGACATAACTTTGTCATCCGAGCTCCAAATCAGATGGTTCAACTTGCACTTTTCATATTTTTGGATTCTCTACCTATTGGGCATCGTTGGGAGTAGTAAAAACTTGCAAAAAATAAAAGACAGTATTTTGAAGTCAGACATAAGGTTTTCTAGGGTTTCGTGCCCTGTGGGAGTGATCAATCACCAACCACTTCTTCTCTACGCATCAATGGAGTGCTGAATCCCTATGAGAGGTTGATAGAGCTTTTACTTTTATATTCATGGTGATTATGGATTGTGTGGAAGAGATTGGAAGCCTGTGAATAAGGTGTGCTCTGTGAATCGATCTCTATCATCATTGAAGGCCGTTGAAGAGTTCTTGAGATCAATGTGAAGCTTTGGAGATATTGTCTGCCATTCGAAAGCATTGTTTATGAGATTTTTCAATTCCCTATCTGTTTATGCTTTCAAAATATTGTATGCTAGCGTAGGTGAAAGTTGTTGAATATCTAGCTAGCTGTGGGTTTCATTGTAGGACAATTTTATAAGCCTAAAAATTATTAATTGCTTCCTGTGGGTGCGGGTTAAGTGTGATGTGTTCAGTGGGTGCTGGACACTGGTTGTTGTAGCCTGAATCTTGGCGTTGTTACGTCCTCTCAATTTTATGCTGAGAAAACCTAAGGTTAATATCCTTGCCTTGTTAAAGACTAAAAACTAAGTATTGAGTAAATACGAAGCCCGTTGGGCATTACTCCGTGGACTAGCCATCACCTACTATAGTGGTGAACAACGTAATATCTCTGTGTTCTTTGTTTTATTTTTCTGATATATTTTGAAGTGCTTGGAATGGCTTGCAGGGCGGGTGTGCAAATATGGTAGACCTGGCCACTGAGTGGTAGCGAGGTAGATTTGCATACGCTTGTATGTGTGTGAAAAAATATATCTCCATCAGCTCTGGGCAACAGTAAAATTATTAGGAAAAATTTTCAGACACTGATTCACCCTCTCCCTCTCAGTGTCATATCAAGTTCATCAACTTCCTCACTACAAACATTTGTTACATTCTTATTGGACCATGATTCATATTCTGACCAAGCAAAAACATTATAGAACGGCACAGGACTTGCTCAAAAGGATGGGTTTCAAGGATTTCCTCTCATCACCGTCGGTTTCTAATTCATGCTTGTTCCATGTCAAGGGATGTGGAGAAGGCCGAGAAATTGTTCAACGAGATGGACGCAAGGGCCATTTTGCCTGATCCTTTTTCTTATCATTGCAAGAGTTCGACGAATAAAATCCTCACAATGGAGTTCTGTGCTCTATCCATGTGGTGGAGACGAATCTATTAGTAGGAGATTGTTTTGTTATTCGGTTAGACATTTTTTTATATGGAAACCCTAGTTTTAATTCAATAAAGAAGATAGATTGAGTTTAAGGATGAGTTGAGGTTCCATATCTTGCCAGGAGTTCGCGGAATAGAATTAAGCCGGATGAAATTTTGCCGGAGTTCTGTGATCTAACCCTCGTGGTGAAAATTTTGTTCGTTCAGTGAAGAATCGTTTTTATGAATGAGAGGTTTAAGTGAAATTAAGGGTTAGATAGTTAAATTGATCATGGGTATTTTGGTACCATTCAGAAATAAGGTACAGTTGAAATTGTTTGAAAAGTTTGAGGTGCACTTGATTTAAAGGTATACCATAAAGGAGGTACTCACCGAAAGAAATAAGCCTTGCTCATTGAGTTCCATCGCTCATATAAAGAAATGGATTAACCGGAGTTTTCCACTATTTTCTTTTCTGTCAGAAAGAAAAAGAAGCATTTTTTTTTTCAGTTTTCAGTATTTGTCCCTTGCAGAGTCCTTCAATGGAGGTATTCAATCCAAAAAACCACATGACCTAAATATTATTAGAGAAAAATACCTCTTCGTGTCTCAAGTTTTGCCGACGCCAAGAGGAGAAGGAGATCGGTCCGAGAGAGTCCCTACAGGGTCACATCCAACAGCGGTAGGATTTAAACTGCTGAAATCCCAAATCTTATTAGAGAAAAATACCTCATCGTGTCTCAAGTTTTGCTGACGCCAAGAGGAGAAGAACGAATAACTTTCGATTTTGGATTCAGCGGTACAAATGGACTCTGGGAGAGATTTGGCTGTCTATGAGTAGTATATTCAGTTAGTATCGGCTTCTGAGGCAACGGTGAGAACATATGAAGTTTCCATTTGGCGTTCACTTTGGAATGATCTTTTCTCACAGGTATTTAAAACTTTATATACTTGTAGTTATATTTCCTGTTTGAATGTGTCAAACTGAATTATCTTCTTCCTTGCAGGTTTTCCGTTTGGCGTTCGCTTTGTTTTAGCTGTAATTTACGTAGAAACACCTATTGTATTTGTTTTGATCTCATCCATCCGTCTTGTTGTTTGCAATAATTAATGAAAACTCTTGTTCTTCATTAATTTTAGGTTGGGATCCCATGCAAAAGATTGTTGGATACAGTTACAGTGAAATGTGGTCACTGCAGTAATTTGTCTTATATAAGCATTAGGCCTCCACTGTAAGGTCAATTCTTAGATCGCCACTACTCACAACCACTGCCCTGTCATCGATCTCCACATACTAATCTCTCTCTCTCTATAGAGTATGGCTGTGTTTAGGTTCTTGGGGGCTACTTGAACAACTACTGTTATCATTTCAAATATGCTTATATGGTACTTAATGTAAAGTTTGTTTATTTGCTTCTGATTTGTTCGTGGATATCATTGTATCGGCATTTCTCAGCTTGTTTTTTTGTGTACATGGCTAGATGCACCACATGTCATGCAGTTGTAAACAGAAGACTCTCAAAGAAATAAGGAAATAATCTGTTTTTTCTTCATTGTGGGAGTGAAGCAGCAGAGCTACGACCTAGAGGAAGCGGAGGTAGGTGTGTGTGTGTGTGTGTTGGGGGGGGGTGGTTGTCTTGAATGTGTTGAAGTACAATTTAGTTTGATTTTTTTTTTCTATCTCATTCTATTTGCATGTTCTACTTGTTAGAATATTATGTGTTTAGGGTTTCCATGAAACCCATTCTCCATCCATACAGTTGCCCTAGAACACAATAGAGAAGCCATTAACTATGAATCATAAAGACATACCTGTCAGTAAAGAGATCAATTCCCATGCGCTCCACGACGCTTCAAGCTTTGATCGAAATCCCTCGGCTACAGTCTTCCACAGCTTCCAGAGGATATCCTGACGTCTTTTGATAATGGGTGCAGAGAACTAATTAATCGTAGCTGTGGGGACTCTAACCCAGTATTTATACAATACTGCTGTAACCCTAAAACCCTTCCCACAATAAAATTAGGGTTACCAAACCTATCTCATACCATGTGACGAACTAAACAAAACCGGTTATACCATGTCAATCAGATTCCCACTGAATTAACTAGTTTAGGTAATTAATTAAGCCCATATAAATCTAACAATCTCCCACTTGGGCTATATTAATTACAAAACTATCGTCAATCAATGTGGCCACGGAATCTAACACACTAAATCGTCACTAACTTTGAAACATCCATTAAGCTTTCCAATGTGAGCAACAACGAATAATACACCTCAACATATGGTATACAAACTTCTGTCAGTCACAACAGAGGTCTACTCAATACATGAATCGCCTGAGATAATGCAAGAAAGTAAACTCCCATGAGAGTCTAAACTTGATTAAGAAAACCTTTAATCAAAATTACCCCAAAACCTTTATGGGCAATATAACATGGTATTTAAATATTCTGGAATTATAATACCATACTTTGGTTAGACACCACCTTAAATTTTTGACTAAATACTGCCTTGAAACTTTGGCTAAATATTATCTTGAAACTTTGGCTAAATACTACCACATATCTATGACATGTCAAATAAGCAATAACAATAACAAATAAATGTTAATGCAAACATGATCATGATTAACATTCAAAATATAAATGACTGTGTCTAAATGAAATTATAAATAAAAGTCAAGGAGTAAACATAAAATTTCCCACTAATTGAGCACATCTAGAGACTCCCACTGATTCCCAGATCTTTAGCCACTTAAGCCTCTGATAAAATTAATTATTTTCAACCATTCTTATATTGGATGTACCATCCCTTAAAGATTCTCATTGACAAAACCTTCGTCAGAGAATCTACAACTATATAAAATCTTTTGACACTTTTCTTACTTGAAGAGATTTGATCTCTATTAAGCTTTGAAATACTAGATTTCTTATTATTCTTTGAGAATAACATAGCTAAACCGCTATCACAACATATCTCAATAGGTTTAGAAGTAGAGTCTATAACCTCCAAATGAGAGAAGAAACTTTTATACCAGATACTTTGCTTGTTATCATTATATAGAGTTACAAAACCCTACCACCATGACAATGAACCTTAATGTTGGTTTCTTGTCATCAATGCAATCATTATAAATTACATCAAAATAGCCTAGAGTGTCACTATTTCTATAAATGAACATATAATCTTTGGTCCTCTGCATATACCGCATGACCTTCCTTTTCCCCATTGTCCAGTAAGCTATACCAGCATCCAACTGAAAACATCCTATGACACTCAATGAAAAGGCTATATGAAATGATTACAACCTTAAACATATATCAAGCTCTCTACTGCATTGTAGATGTTAATACTCAGTATCATTTTTCGTCTATAATTCTGTCAATTTATCTCCTTTACTGATTTGAGCATCCACAACTTACTAATTATACATGCATACTGAACCATTCGAAAACATAAACAGTATTTATACTTTGAGATAAATCTAGAATTTTATTTTTCCTATCATGAGCAAACTCAATACCAGGTACAAAGGTACTTGCTCATACAGTTTTACACGTCAAAGTTATCAAACAGAAAAACATTGATTTCAACTAGTAAATCATGTCACTACAGGCCAATGAAAATCATTAACCCACATGACAAAGAAGTGAATCCACTCCCACTTACCTATAGATATATACAATGGTCAATGATAATCTCAACAAAGTTGAAAGAAGATACAACCCTGTCAAACTTTAAATACCATTATCTGGATAACTGTTTAATCTACAGATTGACTTTATAAGTCTACAAAAAATATCTTCTTTATCCTTACCACAAAACCTTGTAATTAAAGTATATAAACATTTTCTTCTAAATTTTCTTTGATTAAAAATGATATTTACATCTATCTGATGCAACTCCAAAACAAAAAATGCACAACTAAGACCTCAAGGATTTGAAGTCAATACTTTCTCTTCTCTTTGTATATCCATTTTTAACCTATGAGTACACCGCTCATTGACAAAACCATAAAATTCCCAGTCTCATTATTGTTCATAGATAACAACACATCCTTTATGATCATTAAACATTCAATAATAATTTCATTACTAATAACTTGCTCAAAAATCATTAGGATCTTTATTTTTGTCCATCACCAAAAACATCTATTTTGAAGTACAGCATGTGATTGGATAAAATCACAGATCTACATGGTCCAGTATATCTCTTCATTGCCTCATCTGGCTCTACTACTATGACTGAAGTATCGATCTTAATGAATATTTCTATAATCATTTCATTGCACTCTAGTAGTATTTCTGGTATCTCAACTGGTTGTTTCACACCCATTTTCAGGTGGTCTCATCAAACTTTAAGTTTCTTGGGTCTATTTTGACATCCCATAATATGACAACTCAATGTCCTAAAATAATCATTCTCCCACGAGTATTATGAAATCATGTCAGTTCTACAGTCTCAAACAAGAAGATAACTTAAACTGAAACTGAAACTGAACTGACTAAGCACTTTATTAACAATATAGGCTACAATATTAATTCTTTCCTTACAGGATCAAATACATTCTTAGGCTTTTGTAAACACTTACTTAAATTTACCAAGAATAGATCAGTATTACATAATCTCCCATAATACATAACTCTCTCATTCAGATCCAATAGTTTTAATTCCTTTAATAAAATTTTCCATCTTAATTTTCATTATTTGGAAAAACACCCATAGACTAAACTGTGACAAGAAATCCTAGATGAAATCTCGATGTCCACCAAGTCCAATAAATCCTTGTTGTGAATAACCTTCACTTACTTTAATCTTGTTATCTTCTCTTTTAATTAATTCTCACATATATATATGTAATAAACCTTGGAAGGAGAATTTCAGAATATTATTCTTTCTAATCTTTCTTTGGACAACAGTCCTAAACCCTTATGACCAGGGTGGAAGATTACAATATACAGTTTAACTTCTAAAGATAGAATAAATTAAAGATTTTTATACTTCTATGGGTTCAGACTATGAATAATGATTAAGTATCCAATATATTGCACCTTCTTGCTCAGAAGTTTCATAATCTATATTCATTTTTGACTTAAGCTTGTCCAGCTTTACAATATTTCTTCACATGTCCCTTTTGAGTCACACTTCAAAATTTTTCATTTTACTTCGATCCATTTTATCTTGTAGTACCTTAATGTCCAATTCTTTATCATAAAGTTTCTGACTATTCCATGGAAAAAATATTTTCCTTTCTGTGGGTTTCTCTACCCCTTTCACAACTTGTCTTTATCTATGTATGTATCACTATGACATTAGCATTCACATTTTTCCCTTTTCTTTGAAGTTCTATCCTTAGTTCTATCACTTTAGGGTTCATTATATTTTTAAGTACTATATGTCACCAGGATCTGACTATACAGTTTTTGTGAGGAAGTGAAAAGTCTAAAATATCACCTACATAGATTTTAATGAACCTACAAATATTAATTTATCCTTGAGCTTATCATTAATAGTTAACAGCTCTACCTTATATTTCCTCACATTCCTAATACCACCTATTATCATCAAAAACTGGTACTGATGGATTTGAGTAATAAAACATCTCTCAATCCCTTCTTGAAATATCAAACATTTCTTTGGATTTTATAGGGAATATCCTTTTCCAATGTTCCTCATCTGAACATTGTCTTACTTCATCTTAGAGACTGAACGTCCTAAGAACCAAAATATAATTTTCCTGTTGAGTACATCTAGATTAAACAGTCATAGACTAATTTTCAATTTCCATGCCAATTCATAGAACTGGCTGTCAAAGACAGGCATGTTAAGGTATTTAATAATTACATGTCTACAACTATATTACAATGTAAATAATTGTAAGTCTATGATTAATACCAAATAAAATTAGCTAGCAAGAATATATATACATAACATGTGCAAGCTAATTAATATCTTTGAAAAGTCAACCGAACTACACACACATCCTTTGGGACAATGTGTAAGACCCGTATCAAACTAACCCGGTCTTATCACCTTGAACTAGGTTTAGCCATTATGGTTGAGTGAAATGGACCAAGGGTGTAAAGGAGATCATGATCCCAGGTATCAAATCGACCCTAAAACACTCAATTTAAGGGGAGGGTCGCATACCCAGCAAAGGAGGGTCGGACCCCCCAAGACAGAAAGTCAGACCCTCAGTTTTATAGGGAGGGTCGGACATCTTAGGAACCCTAGGGTCGAAGGGATCATCGACCCTCCCATCGACCCTCAGTTGTCGCCGAAACTGAAATTAGGAAGGGACTTATTTTAGGATGTTTCTACTCTATTTAAAGGACGTCCCTAAGCATCTTTCACTCCTTTTACAACCCTAATTGAATTGAGAGAAAGAGAAGAAAAGGAAAAGGAGAAGAAGAGAAGCAAGGAAAAGAAGATAGCAAAAAGGAGAAGAGTTGCAGAGAGGGAGTAATTTTCTCAGGTATGGATACTAATTCCATGAGTTTCTACAGACCTTAGGTTAGATAATGATGAGAGTATGATCTCGGAGAAACCCAAACCATCAACCCATGGTTAGGTTTTCATAGAAAATTATGAGAGAATACATGAAAGCTATCTAGGTGGATGATTCATGGTTCTAGACCATGGAATGAATGTAGAATGGACTGTAGGAGAAAGCTATGAGACCCCAAACACGAAGGATGTACTAAAAGGAGGGAAATTGACCAAAATCCACCGAGGGTCGCACAGAGGGTCGATGACCATCCGACCCTATGTGATCCTGAGGATCGACCCTCAGTGTTCGGGAAGTCCAGATTGGGGAGGGTCGCACTCAGGGTCGATCATGACTCCGACCCTACCTCCGACCCTCAGTTAACAGAATGATTTTTAAATTCTGAATAAATTCTAATTAAATTTTATTGGCTTTGTTAGGTCTTCTAACAATATAATAACATTATAAATGTGATTCTAAAGCTTGGAAGAGTATCTATTAGCAAGCTAAGGTGAGGGAACAAGACCTAAATTAACTGGTTAATAATAAACTGTTTTACTTCTTGAGTCCAATGCCATATTGATTCTATGCGTATATGCTTGTGTGTGCATTCAACATGCCATCCAATATTTCTATTAATTGTTCATGCATATTTATTTTACTGCTTATAACATCATGATGATGATGATGATAGGAATAGGTATGTGAATGTTTTTGTTTGGCCAGTGTATATGGTGATGGTAGGGATGGTATCAACCAGTACAACCATGACCGTTCTTCATGGGGTGTATATTGTGTCATGGTCTACTCAAGTCATGTCCACTGATGTCGTCATATCGCCATTACCTTAGCAGAACTATTATGTCGTAGAGCATCAAGGGAGGTGGTCTCGGTCCTTGTAGTCTCTGACTCTATCGGGAGGCCTTAGCTCTATTTCTATGGATGTTCTGAGAGATGATAGGGTGAAGCCTTGGATACACTGTTTGGCATTAGGATTGGTTAGTTGCGAGCTCAGTTTGCAACCCTAGCCAGCAGAGGTTTATTTGTTGGTATGGTATCAACCGGTACAACCATGTCGTTTTCATGGGATGTATATTGTACCATTTTGGGTGCTGTGGGCGACAGTGCAGGGGTCATTGGATGTATCCACACACTTGTGTATAGAGGTGCGGCGGCCACCTATCATTTCTATAGCACAGTGCAAACTTTAAACCGGACCAAAGATATAAATTGATTGCATACATATGTATTGTTGCATTGTTTTGTTTGCTCACTGAGCCATGATGTGTGCTCACCCTTCGACGTCAAATATTTTTAGTTGATGATGCAGGTTTAACCGTTGAAGACTATATAAATGCTCTAGAGTACGGGAACGTTGCAGCGACGGTACCTGAAGATGAAGTGGATACACATGACATCTCATGCGAGTGCAACTCATGTGTATTCGATTAGATTTTTAGTTTTATTTATTTAGATTATTAAAGACATGTATTTGATATTTATTTATTTATGTCTTAGTTGATACAGAATAATTTGTTATTTAACTATTGATATCACAATAGATTCTCAGTTCATTTTATTATAAGACTTTCGCTATTTGTTTTATTTACTCTGATTATTTATATGGATGTATGGAGTTTAGATAACACGGATATAGCCTACTCGAGATCCTGGTTGAACCGTTGGTTTGTTAGCGGTTCATCACACCATTCTGAATAGTGCAGAATTGGGGTGTGACAATATGTGCACTGGTCCTCTCAATATCTGTGCAATAACTGCGAAGAGATAATGACTTTCAAAAATCTCACCACCTTTGGGTAGATGAAGACCCCTAAAGCCACAATCCTTCAACCATGTGCATGAGTTCCTTGTAATCTTTGACAACGCCACCTTTGGGTGGACAGTGTCATTCTTTACTGCATCCATAAAGTAAGAGTTTATGTCAGTGTCACTTTTGTGTGAACACTATATTTCCTATACTGTAGTTTGTAAATGCATAAATGCTAGATTTAAGCATATTATGATAGAACTAAGGTTGCCACTTTGGTGGACACACCATAATCCTTACACAATAGCTATAGATCATAATTTGAATAAACTTGGACAATGTCACCTTTGGGTGAACATTATCAAAACTGAAGCATTTACAAACACATACCCTTGAATTTGAACATATCATAATAAAACAAGGTTGCCACTTTGGTGGTTACACCAAGTTCCACCATGATATGAACAAATCCTAAACTGCAGCTCATATGGGATATTTATTTAACCATGAATGCTTTAAAATACAATTGTACAAGTCTAAACATTCATATAAACATGCACATTAGCTCAATTAATCAATTTTGTACAATAACTTTAAGAAAAATCAGCAAAAACATTGCAAATCGAGATCCCATAGGGTATTTCTCCATAATAACATGTCTTTCAATGCACCAAAATGTTCCAAAATTTATATCAGATTGAAGAGCATTAAAATGGAGTCCAACAAAACAAACTGGAGGTCAATCCGACCTTCCTAGCTCCCAGAATCACTATTTAATGTCCTTTTATCAAAACCAGAAACCAAACAGACCTAGGATTCCAATCAGGGTCGGTCCGGCTCGGTCTGCCCAGGATCGGTATTTAATGTCCTTTTAATGTCTCCTCCTCCTTTTTTTTAATAACTTTTACTTTGGCTCAGACCGAAACCAAAAGGTCCGAGTTACTTTTGAGTCGTCGATCTGGTCTCCGGTTCAAATGGTCTGACCATCGGGTTAACTGGCTCACCCATTCAGATTTTTGGGTCAGAATTCTGGGTTTTTGGATCAAGTACATGGTTTAATGGGTCGGGTTTTTGGGTCGAACAACTCTGGTCGGTGATCAGGTTATCATAATCAAATATGGGTCGCTCCATTTGGGTCCTCGGTTCGACCCACTTGGCTACGGCTGGACTGGGCTGGCCCTAAACGTGGGCGGGGCTGGTTTTGGATTGGACCAGAGCTGGCTTGGCTTGGCTAGCTCTGGTTGAGCCGGTCTGGGCTGGCTGGTCACGGACCGGGTCAACCCTGCCAGGGTTTATTACTTTGCTGAGTCGACCCGACGATGACTTGATCGACTCGGCGCCGGCAGACAGATTCCTTTTTTTTTTTTTTTTAATTAGGGTCAACTCGGTTGGAGTCACGGCCCAACCCATTAGGGTTTCTGAGTTAACCTGGCGATGACCGGGTAACGCCGCCAAATTTTTTATTTTTTTTTAAGTTCTCCCACCCGCGAGTTTGATCCACCCGTGGATACCACCGGCATGTTCCGATGCGTCCGACGTCAGACGTCGGCGATTTTTATATCGTCGGCTCCGTCTCTTCGAGACCTTTCCAATGGTATGTTGCTCTAGTTGAAAAAATTTTTGTCTATGAAAAACTCTGACAGATTCGATCGAGATTTGTTCCAAAACTTGAGAAAAAATTTATCTTTCAATTTAACTATTCATTATCAGTTTTATAATCAATCTCCATTGATTCTAGGTCTGTATGGCTAGCTCTGATACCAACTGTTAGAATATTATGTGTTTAGGGTTTCCATGAAACCCATTCTCCATCCATACAGTTTCCCTAAAACACAATAGATAAGCCATTAGCTACGAATCATAAAGACATACCTGTCAGTGAAGAGATCAATTCCCATGCGCTCTACGATGCTTCAAGCTTTGATCGGAATCCCTCGGCTACAGTCTTCCACAGCCTCCAGAGGATATCCTGACGTCTCTTGCTAATGGGTGTAGAGAACTAATTAACCGTGGCTGTGGGGACTCTAACCTAATATTTATAGAATACTACTGTAACCCTAAAACCCTTCTTACAATAGAATTAGGGTTACCAAACCTATCTCATACCATGTGACGAACCAAACCAAACCGGTTATACCATGTCAATCAAATTCACACTGAATTAACTAGTTTAGGTAATTAATTAAGCCCATGTAAATCTAACACTACTCACCTCTTAAAGATTTCCTTCATTTTTCAGGTTCAAACAACCTTTACCCTGGTGATATTAGATGGAAGAAAGAGGAGTTCAAACGCACCAAACTCGACTCTGTCTTCTTTGGAAGGAAGGTATGTTCTTTCTATCTCTGAAATTACCATCGTGGGTGCATTTGCAAGTCATCATTGGTGCAAAATCCCATCAGATCTTCTACATTTGTTTCCTCATTTGTTAAGTTTGGTTTTGGTTTAACTCAGCTATTATGTGATTTGTTTATTTTGTTCATTCAGCTATTATGTGAGGACAAGCCGACAATGTGAGGACAAGACTCCAGCATAACCCATGAAGATTCCTTTCTTTTCTAGTGCTACAGCTAAGGGAAAGACTCAAACTTTGGAATTTCTCCTATCAAAACGAAACATGTTAGCAAGCAGACAAATGCTCTGTTTCCGTCATACAAAATATGTTGGACGTGGTCTTGTCGACCGTCCATGAAGTGTTTTAGTATTGCTGATCCTTTACCTTGGAATTTTCAAGCAGTGTTGTTTGCTTAGAAGTCTATAGGATTACAAGGATGGTCAGCTGTTCGTTGACAAGGATTCCTCACATTGTGGGTTGGGTGTTGTGGCAAGAAAGAAACAGTAGTCTTTGAAGATCACAGAAACAGTATTGAAGTCATGAAGCAAATCTGAGAGTTACAAGCCATTGTGTAGCAAAAGTTTATTGATTTTGAAAGACCATATGCCTGTTGTTAAAAAACAATGATAACCTATCTAGAGACTGATTTGTGTTGCATTGATTTAGGCTTATGCCTACTGGTTCTGTATTTTTTGGGCTCTGGTTCCCCTTCCCCTTACCCTTTGATAAAATACCCTTTGATTTTTTTTTTATTTCTATTATTTTTATTTTTTATAAAAAATATCTTTCAAGATAGATGAACATATTCAAAAGAATTAAGATGCCCTCCTTGTGGGAACTTCTTGCAATCTCAAATTAGTTCTCATGCAATGCCAAATAAGAAACTGGCTAATTCTTGTGATCAAATTTTACGGAGAATCAAGCATTCATTCCAAGAGCAGGGGGAATCCTTTTGGGAATAGTAGAACTTCTCCTAAATAATCCTTACCCCTTCATCCAAAGAAGTAGGTCTTTGAAAGAATCACTGTCAAATGATCAACAATCAATAGCTTGTCGTTGACCAACGCCCATGAGAAAAGCCACTTGGTGCTTTAGGTCCCCATAAAGTCTTGAAAGGAAGCTTAGATTGCCTTCAAGGAGATGCTCACAGTAGGACTTTTCAAAGAAAATATTGTTGTTGCTGATCACTCTTTAGATTAGCTGAACTTGACTGAAGGTTTGGAATTTTACCCTGGGCAACCATCCATTGAACATCCAAAAATGTTCTTTTCAATTGCTTGTATAGTGCAGGAATCAAGACTGGGCCAGCATTACAGAAGCAACCTGAGAACTGCCTACAGGTCCTAACACTGAAATAGAGAGCTGAGGTTGCTTAATTTTTGGGTTGGCTTCACCGCCTGTGACACAATTTACATCAAAACAGACAGAAGGATAAAAGGAAAATGTTCCAATCTACTTTCATTAACTTGAGTTTTGGTTTACAGTCTTCGATAAAATTAAAGAGATGAAATCCATTACATAATCACCACACCCACAAGGGCTAAGCATAAAAGAAATATACATATAAAGTCACGCACAATGAACATCTAAAAAATAAGATTCACCACCACCTAACACTCCCATCTCTCCTGAAACATCGTTTTGATTCAAAAATCAGAATAAATTGTAGGATGACGTGTCTAAGGGGTGGATGAGGTATGTAAGCACTAGAACTACCACCATCAGCAACTATGCAGTCTATTGTCCTTGCATCACCTCAACAACAAATAAAATTAGGACAGATGATGGGGGAAAAAAATAGTTCCAAGTGTTAACCATTAGAACTAGTGGATCATGGTATTTACATCAGAACTAAATTTTCTCTGAATTATCATTGTGATGATGCTCTTGATATATTTGGAATGATGGTAGAGTAAGGGTTGGAGCATTATTTAATATTCTCATGACATAGACAACACTTCTGGTTAAGTGTATGAAACAGCATTTTGTAGATGCCTTAGTAGTAAATATCATATTAAAGAACATAGAGGGGAAGGAAGTCATGCAGGGAAATGAACATGTTTGGCTCTTCCCCTCTCTACACAGAAGAGCAAAAGAAAATTCGATACGATTACATGGGAATTGTTTCCTTGTAATTTGTCATAGGAAATTAATTATATACACTAATATGACAAATGATGTACTGTTCTTGTGTTCTCAGCAAAATCTATAAGACTTAATTGACAATGATCAGTCAATAATGAAAATGAGATGGAAGTGGAGGCAATCGAACTTTATGTTGATTAAACTTACTATTAGATTCCTGTTGTGTGGGCTTGATCAATTACCTAACCAGTTGTTAAATATGAGTTCAATTACTGGTTTAATCGGTTAAAGTCTGGTTCGTCACTGATTAGAGACTACCAACCCGGTCCACTGTGGGAATGGTTATGGGTTAGGGATAGTATTATAAATACTATGGTTAGGGTCCCTGCAGCCATTGGATTTTTATCTCTCTATTGCTCCTATATGCACAGAGGCAAAAGGGATCCCAAGAGGCTGTGGAAGACTCTAATCGAGGCATTCAAGCTACAAAAATGGTCGAAAATCAATTTACAGCAAATGGTATGTGCTCTACTTTTATCATCTCTTTTATTGTCCATTGTATTCTAGTAATCTGTGTGGTAGATTCATTAGGGTTCATGGAAAATCCCATAGGAAAACCCTAACTTGCATTAAAAATTCTAACAATTGGTATCAGAGCCATCCACACAGAGTTAGGATCGTAGGTAAGGGACAGTTAAGATGGTAGGACTGATTGAATTGAAAAAGGGAGAAATTTTTCTCCATAATTTTTTCCCACGAAACTGTCAAAGTTTAAAACCCTTCAATATTTTTTTAGACCGATGAAATTCAAAATAAATCATACCAACTTGTAGTACTCTGAAAGACAAGTTGATCGACACAAAGTTGGTCGCCAGAGGTGGCCCTCTCTCACGTCGCTTGAAAAAGCGCGTGAGATCCACGCGTCGGCAGTTGAAAAAAAAAACCTCTGACGGCACCGAGTCATAGTCGGGTCGAGTCGGTGTAGAATCGTAAACCCTAACTGGTTTTGCTGGGTTGACTCAGGCCGAATCCACCCAGCCCAGGCCTGCCAAGCCCAGCCAGGGCTAGCCCAGCCTAGGCTTCGTTAGCCCGGCCAGGCCCGGTTAAGCCCAGGCCTGACCAGCTAGTCCAAGCCCGACCACCCGAAGACCTTGTAAGTGGGTCAATCGAATAATGGGCCGAATGGGTCGACCTTGTAAGTGGGCCAACCCAAATGGGTCGACCCGATGATCCAAATATGGGTGACTCGAAAACTCAAATTTTGGTCCGAAAAACCGATTGGTTGAACCGAAATGGCTGGTTTGGTCTGACCAGACTGATTCGATTTGGTTCAGACCATGGCTCATCCTGGTCCGGGTCCTAAGGCCTGTTTGTCTTGCAGCTTTTTTATTACATTCAAAATCCAACTTTAAACTAGATTTGTGGGAGCTAGGAAGGTCGGATTGACCTGCGGTTTGTTTTGTTGGACTTGAATTTAAAAACAAAACAACACTAGTGGATTCCACCAAAGTGGGAGCTCGGAAGGTCGGATTGACCTGCGGTTTGTTTTAAATTCAAACGACTGTGTTTGTAAATGCTTTAAAGATTGATAGTGTTCATCCAAAGGTGACATTGTTCCAGTTTATTCAAATTATGATTTATACATGTTGTGTAAGGATTGGGTGGGACCACTAAAATTGCAAGCTTATTTCTATCATGATATGCTCAAATCCAATACTTATGCATTTATAGACACAGCAAAGAAGGATAGTGCTCACTCAAAGGAAACATTATCAAGATTTTCACTTTTGTGGAAGTAGCAAAGAGCGGCATTGTCCACCCAAAGGTGGCAGTGTCAAAGATCATGTATACTCATGCACATGGATGAAGGATCTTGACTTTAGGAGTTTCGTACACCCAAAGGTGGTGGGGTTTCAAGAGTCATTATCCCTTCACAGGTTCTGCACGGATAGTAAGAGGACCAGTGATATAGTAAGAGGACCAGTGCGCTCTTGTCCTAAAGGATAAGGGTGTAGTTTTGATTAACTTTTCACATATAGTAAGAGAACCAGTGCGCTCTTGTCCCAAAGGATAAAGGTGTAGTTTCGGTTGACTCTTCACGGATAATAAGAGGACCAGTGCACTCTTGTCCTAAAGGATAAGGGTGTAGTTTCGATTGACTCTTCACAGATAGTAAGAGGACCAGTGCGCTTTTGTCCCAAAGGACAAGGGTGTAGTTTCGGTTGACTCTTTACGGATAGTAAGAGGACCAGTGCGCTCTTGTCCCAAAGGATGATGGTATAGTTTCGATTGACTCTTCAAAGGAAATGGACTTGCATATATTTAATGATTGCAAGTTTAACTTATCTTGTGTGTATGTTTCATTATTTCTCAATGTTTGCATTATATTACACATATTAGAGAACATATAATGATCAAACACCTCATGATGCTTGTTATGGCGGACCAGTTCTATGAATTGGCATGAAAAATTGAAAGCTAATGTCTAGAAGTGTTTAACCTAGATATACTCAGCAAAGATTGAATTCTGGTCTTTAGGAATGTTCAATCCCTAAGATCAAGTAAAAGAAAATTCAAATAAGGAACATTGGAAATAGATGTTCAGAGTGAAATCCAAAGAAATTTTGATCTTTAAAATGGGGTAGAGAGATGTTGTATTCTCAAGGCCGTCTATACCAATTTTTATGGTATAGGATGATAATGGTGTGTAAGGAAACACAGGTTGGAGCTATTAGTCATCACTGATAAGTTCTAAGATATGTGAATCTCTGTAGGTAACTCATTAGAATATTATAGATGATTCACTTGACTTTCACTTCCTCACCTAAACTGCAAAGTTAGATCCTGGTGATCCATAAACTCAGTGGACAGAAGATGAGTTGATTTCCTTTACACGAAGGAAGAAATGCCAATGTCATGATGTGTGAGCCATACTATGACAAATGCAGTAAGTGAAAGGTAGGGTCTTATAGAAAAATAATTTTTTAAGGAATATTAAGAAACTGTTGACAAGAAAAATGATTTTATGGAGCTACAAGAACTCAGAAGGAACATGTGGAAAAAGTTATAACTGGAAGAAAAATAGGATCATGAAACTTTCGAGTGAGAAGGTGATGGAGATTGGAGACTTAAGTAGTAGAAGTATTCCAAGCTTATAGGAGTAGCAAAAATCCTTATTTACTCTCTATAGTTTACTTAGCTATAGAAGTTAGACAGTATATCCTAATTCCATCCTTAGCATAGATATTTATGACTCTTATTTAAGGAAAGACTATAAAAAGGTTGTAAAGAACAAAATTCTGGAAACCCCTAAAGTTAATGAGTTACGTACTTGTAAGGATTGTTTAACTTCTCCTACTTAACAAAATTAAGAAATATTAAAAGGTATTTGCAACAGGAAATTATTGTATCTTGTGGACATCAAGATTTTATCTAGAAATTCTTGTGATAATCAGTTCACTGGATGTTTTTTTTTTCAATATATTGAAAAGAAAGGAAAATCTTTTATTAAAGGATTAAGACTGTTGGATCTGAAGGAGAATGTAAATTGTTAAGGGAGATCGGGTGATATTGATATACTCCCAATGATTTTAGCCAAATGTTAACAAGTGCTAAAGCTTATGGCTTAGCATCATGTGGATAACATTCAACAACAAAAGAGTGACAAATAGATATGATCAAGAGAACTCGAGAGTGTATTAGCTCCTATGGAGTGATCAATACTGTAGCCTATAGTATTGATAGGGTGCCAAGTAAGTTTGTCGCACCTCAATTTCGACTGAACCAGAAGTGTGAGTGAACCGTCACTGAACCAACGGTTCACACCAGGATCTCAATAAGACCATGTCTACTCATATAAACCATTGCACATAACCACAATCAGAATATAATAAAATACAGTAGAAGTCTTAAATTAAATGAACTGAGTGATCTATTGATAAATTTAAATAAAATATCTAATTATTTAAATATCCAAAACATAAATAAATATTTTTACATCAACTGTATCCCAACAGAAAATAACTAAAATAAATAAAATAGAATCCTAAAGGTACACGCAGAAAGGGCACTCGCATAAAGCATCATGCTCGTCCTCTCCTGCTTGCACGTCCAGAGCTGCAACGCCTCCATACGTCGGAGCGTTCATGTAATCATCCACCGTGTAACCTGCATCAACATCTAAAATGGTATATACACAAGGGTGAGCTCACAACTTAGCTCATTAAGACAATCAAACAATGCAATAAACATATGCATGAGTAACATTCACATTATTGTCTGGTTTAAGTTTGCAATGTGCTATAGAAAGGATTGGCGGCCACCGCACCTCTATACACGAGTGTGTGAAGCCGCCTCATGGATCAAACACCACTGTCGTCCCACAGGCACCCACCATGGAATAAAAATAGAGCTAAGGCGTCTGGATCAAATACCGCCAACACCTCCCCTGATACTCTACCCATACCAACACGTAATGTTACACCCCAATTCTGAACCAACCAGAATGGTGTGAGTGAATCATCACTGAACCAACGGCTCACACCAGGATCTCAATAAGACCGTGTCCACTTAGATAAACCATTGCACAAAATCACAATCAGAATATAATAGAATACAGTAGAAGTCTTTAAATAAGATGAACTGAGTATCTATTGATAAATTTAATAAAATATTCCATTATCCAAATTCTCAAAACATAAATAAATATCTTTACATTACTTTAATGTCAACCGAAAATAACTGAAACAAATAAAATAAAATCCTAGAGATACACGCAGAAAGGGCACTCGCATGAAGCGTCATGCTCGTCCTCTCCTGCCTGCACGTCCAGAGCAGCAACACCTCCATACGCCGAAGCGTTCACGTAATCATCCACCGTATAACCTGCATCAACATCTAAAAACATGTATATATACCAGGGTGAGCTCACAACTTAGCTCAGTAAGACATTCAGACAGTGTAACATTCATATGCATGAGTAACAATCATATTATATCATGGTCTGGTTTAAGTTTGCAATGTGTTATAGAAAGGATTGGCGGCCACCGCACCTCTATACACGAGTGTGTGGAATCGCCCAGTAGATCACACCGCTGCCGACCCACATGCACCCACCATGGAATAGAGATAGAGCTAAGGCTTCCAACACCTCCCCTGATGCTCCACCCATACCAATACGTAAGCCCCTGTTGGCGAAGGCTTGCAAACTAGGCTCGCAACTAACCAATCCTATATGTCATCACAGTAGGCCCTATCTCAGCACAGCTCCCTACGGCATAGAGATAGAGCTAGAGTCTGGTGGCCAGGCCGGAGACCACAGTGCCACGCCCTCCCCCTGATGCCCTACCCGCACCAAGCATACTAAGACAGAACAATATGCAAGGTAGACCCTATTCCAACATAGCTCCCTACGACATAGAGATAGAGCTAGAGTCTGGTGACCAGGACGGAGACCACAGTGCCACGTCCTCCCCCTGATGCCCTACCCGCACCAAGCATGCTAAGATAGAATACTACAAAAAGGTGCTAGTGTGAGAAATGATCCTAGACCCCATGCCCTTCCCATTCCACACACCAACGAAAACAATCACATGCCTAACAATCACATCCTAGCATAGCGAGTATGCATGAACAATAATAAAAACTGAAAGTAAAGGATGACATGCGAATATGCACAAACATCAATCTACAGAGTCATTGTTATTAACCACGGTTTACTGTCCATTAGATTATTAGGGTTTAGGTCTGATTCCCTTACCTGACGCTCGTTTGATAGCTTGCTCCACGTCGCAAGATTCAAACGTGCTATCACAAAGTCCTATACAATATTAGGGTTTAATTAGAATAGATTTCCTTAGGTTTTATGTTGGTCGGTAAACCAACGATAACAAAATATATCTCACAGAGCTGACCGGTCACAATATCGGTCGTAGCACTGTGGGGAAACCTACGACCGGTATGGTTTGCCGGTCCCCATAGACCAGCTCCCGTAAGGTACCGGTCGCAACATACTGGCCGCACAGGGTGCAACCGGTATAGTTTATCGGTATGTCTCCGGAAGACTATACGCTCGATTTCTCGACTTCCGTCGGTCACCCCCTATTGATTTCAGGGTTTCTCCTACCCATTCTAGGTCTGAGCATTGAGTTAGAATTTTTTCCAACTCCATTCAAGTCCTAATTTAATGGTATTCATCCTAGAACTCGAATCTAGGGTTTATCGATTAAATTAGGGTTTGACCGCAAAGTAGGGTTTAGATCAATACCCACTTTACATGGTATTGATCAAAGCAACCTAACCATCCTATAGTCATAATCCTAGAGTCATAATGTAAAAGAAGGTTTAAGCACTCACCGTCGACTGACGGTAAGGTGTTTTTCGTCGAACGGCAATATCGGCTCTTCCTAGTTTCTCCTCCTTCTTCAGCCTCTTTCTCCTTTCTAGGGTTTGTGAGGATCAATGGAAGGGATTCTAGGAGGTTTAGAGGTGTTTATATAGGCTAGGTTTAGGTTTATGAAGCCTTCTAGGATTAGGAAAGTCCTAGGGTTCAGAATTTGGAAAGTAGGACCCGCAGAGATCCAATTCTGGATCTTGGTAGTCTGCTGACTATACCGGTCGATCGGTACCAATTCTAAGACCGGTACCATCGACCGGTATGACTAAATTCATACCTAATTTGGTCCGTTTTGTCCGATTTCATACCTGGTTGTCATCCGCTTGTCCCATCTGGCCCGGTAAAGATTGAAAGACCTGTTACGACATGAAATCAAGGTTTAGATCGGGTTCACGGAGTGCGGGTCTTATACGTAAGCCCCTATTGGCGAGGGCATGCAAACTGAACTCCCAACTAACCAATCCTATATGTCATCATAGTAGGTCCTACCCCAGCACTGCTCCCTACGACATAGAGATAGAGCTAGAGTCTAGTGGCCAGGCCGGAGACCACAATGCCACTTCCTCCCCTATACCCTACCCGCACCAAGCATGCTAAGACAGAATGGTACGAAAGGTGCTAGTGCGAGGAATGATCCCAAACCTCCAGTTCTTCCCATTCCACACATCAACGAAAATAATCACATGCCTAACAGTCACAACCTAGCATAGCAAGTATGCATGAACAATAATAATAACTGAAAGTAAAGGATGACATGTGAGAATGCACAAACATCACTCCATAGAATCATATTACTAACAACGGTTTACTGTTTATTTAATTATTAGGGTTTAGGTCCGATTCCCTTACCTGACGCTTGTTTGATAGCTTGCTCCGCGTCACAAGGTCTAAACGTGTTATCACAAGGTCCTACACAATATTAGGGTTTAGTTAGAATAGTTCTCTTAGGGTTTACGTTGGTAGAAAAACCAACAAGGTCAAAACACTCTTCACACAGCAAACCGGCCACAGGTACCGATCTCAGCACTGTGGGTAAAACCTGAGACCAATATGGTCGGTTGGTCCCCACAGACAAGTCCCCGAGAGGTACCGGTCGATGTACCGATCGCATATGGTGCGACCGGTATGGTCGACCGGTATGTCTCCGGAAGACCATACACTTGGTTATCGCCTTCCGTCGGTCACCCTCTATTGATCCTAGGGTTTCTCCTATTCATTCTAGGTTTGAACGTTGAGTTAAAGTTGTTTCCAACTCCATTCAAGTCCTAGCCTCAATGATCTTCGACTTAGAACTTGAATCTAGGGTTTACGACTAATTTAGGGTTTGACGGCAAAATAGGATTTATACCACTACCTTGCTTTGCATGGTATTGATTCAATCACAGCTAACCCTCCTATAATGTAGAGGAAGGTTTGAGCACTTACCGTTGACTTGCTGTAACTTGTTCTTCGTCGAACGATACTGGCAGCTCTTTCCTCTCCTTCCTAGCTTATTCTCCTTCTTCAACCTCTTTCTCCTTTCTATGGTTTGTGAGGATCAATGGAAAAGGTTTTAGGAGGTTTAAGGGTCCTTATATAGACTAGGGTTAGGTTTAGGAAGCCTCCTAACATTAGGAAAGTCCTTCGGTTTAAAATTTAGAAAGTGGGACTCATAGAGATCCGTTTCTGGATCCATGTTGCGCAAGCCATATCGGTCGATGATCGACCGGTACCATAGACCAGTATATACCATCGACCAGTATCCAACTTTTCATACCTGAATTGGTCCGATTGGTTCGATTTCATACCTAGTTGTCATCCGCTCATCCCGTCTGGTCCAGTGATGATTGGAAGACCTGTTACGACATGAAACAAGGTTTAGATCAGGTTCATGGAGTGCAGGTCTTACAACTCCCCCACCCTTAAAAGAAATTTCGTCCCTGAAATTTGCATGTAGGTTCACAACTCCCCCACCCTTAAAATAAATTCCGGCCTCGAAATTTGAACGTACCTTGGTCGTCGAAAAGATTAGGGTATTATTTTCTCATTGCGTTCTCTTCCTCCCAAGTAATTTCTTCCACATCATGGCTTTTCCAATGCACTTTCACATAGTGGATATCCTTGCTTCGGAGATGTTGTACTTTTCGACTTGTGAGCATCACAGGTACAACTCAAACGTCTAGTCCTCTGTCAAATCTAGTGGGTCTGCTATCAAAATGTGCGATGGATCCCTAACATACTTCTTCAATAAAGACACATGGAACACATCATGAACGCATGACATGGATGGTGGTAGAGCCATTTGGTATGCCACATTACCACGTCTGGTCAAAATCTCGTATGGTCCCACATACCTGGGGCATAGCTTCCCCTTCTTACCAAACCGTTTCAAACCTCGCACAGGTGATATCTTCAAGAATACTTTATCACCCACTGCAAACTCCAGATCTCGACGTCGGTTATCTGCATTGTGCTTTTGTCGAACTTGACCTGTCTTCACTCTTTTCTTGATTTGATCAATCACTCAACAAGTTTCTTCAACGAACTCCGGCCCTAAAATTCTTCTCTCTCCCACCTCATTCCATAACAGAGGTGTATGATATTTCTTCCCATAGAGTGCTTCATATGGAGCCATTTGGATCGTAGCTTGGTAACTGTTGTTATAAGCAAACTCGATGAGCGATAGCTTCTCGTCCCAAGCTCCTTTGAAATCTAAAACACATGCTCTGAGCATATCTTCTAAGATTTAAATAGTTCTTTCTGATTTTCCGTCTGTCTGAGGATGAAAAGTTGTGCTAAACTTCAACTTGGTTCCCATTGCTTTCTGTAATCCTTCCCAGAACTTTGATGTAAAACGGGGATCTCTGTCAGATACTATACTTTTTGGGACGCCATGAAGTCTGACTATATTATCCACATATAGCTTGGCCAACTTCTCCATGGTATTCTGAGGTCTGATAGTGATGAATCGAGCTGTCTTGGTAAGTTGATCGACTATAACCCATACTACATCCACTGACCTTGGTGTCAAGTGTAGGCCAGTGACGAAATCCATTGTGATACAATCCCACTTCCATGCTGGCTCTGGTTGTGGTTGTAGCAAACCTATGGGTCTCTGCCTTTCAGCTTTAACTTGCTAGCAATTCAGACATTGTAATACGAATCGAGCTACATCTACTTTCATACCCCTCTAGCCATATAGTCTTCTTAAATCATGGTACATCTTGGTGCTTCTTGGATGTACTGAATATGGGGTGTAATGAGCTTCTGTCGTAACTCGATCTCTGATATTTGAGTTCTCACTCTCAGGTATACATAATTGTCCACGATACCTGAGTACCTTGTCTGAATCCAAGGTAAAGTCAGGATTGCTTTTACCCTTCTCTAGATCTTCTTGCACAGTCTTGAGGTGTGGATCCTATAGTATTGGTACTTTGACCTCATCTATTAGATCCGATGAGATTTTCAAGGCTGCGAACATCAATGTGAACTTATGAATTAAGCCCTGTTCGACTGGATCTCTTACAGTTTCTAATATATACTCTTCATCATTTTTCTATTGAGCTTGAAGCTGTAGCACACAATGCAGCATTTGTACTAGGTCCTACCTCAGGTTTCAATGCCCACTTTCTGCTTAAGGCATCGGCCACAACATTTGCCTTACCCGGATGGTGCTGGATGTCACAATTATAATCTTTTAATAATTCCAGCCATCTCCTCTGTCTCATATTCAGGTCCTTCTGAGTGAAAATGTAAGTTAAACTCTTGTGATCTGACTTAATTTGAAACTTTTCACCGTAAAAGGTAGTGTCCCCAAGTCTTGATTGCATGTATAACCGCTGCAAACTCCAAATCATGTGTAGGATAATTCTTCTCATGCTCTTTTAACTATCTTGATGTGTAGGCAATCATCTGTTCTCCTTGCATCAACAGACATCCAAGACCCAACCCTGAGGCATCCGTATATAGGGTAAACGGTAAGCCTGATGCTGGGATGGCCAAGATAGGTGCAGAGACTAGTCTTGACTTCAAAGTCTGAAAGCACTTCTCACAGTCATCTATCCATATGAATTTTTTTCCCTTCTTGGTTAGTCTGGTATGTGGAACGGCGACCCTTGAGTAGTCTTCCATAAATCTTCTATAGTAACCAGCCAATCTAAGGAAACTACGAATCTCCGCAACTGATTTCGGTGCATCCCATCCTACTATAGCTACGATCTTACTTGGATCTACCTTGATACCATTTGCAGATACTACGTGGCCCAAGAAAGCCACTTCCCTCAGCCAAAATTCACACTTTTTGAACTTGGCATAAAGCTTCTCCCTTCTCAACCGTTTTAGGGCTACTCTCAAATGTGTTGCATGAGCCTCCCTGTCCTTTGAGTAGACCAATATGTCATCGATGAATACGATGACCGAAGTGTCCAACATGTCATGAAACACTTGGTTCATCAGTTCCATGAATGACGCTGGAGCATTAGTCAACCCGAACGACATTACTAGGAACTCATAATGCCCATACCTTGTTCTGAAAGTAGTCTTTGGAATATCTGAGGCCTTGATCTTCAATTGATGATACCCTGATCTGAGATCAATCTTTGAGAAAACCTTTGCACCCTGAAACTGATCGAACAGATCATCGATCCTAGGCAAAGGATATCGGTTCTTGATGGTTAACTTGTTCAACTCTCGGTAGTCGATACATAGCCGTACACTACCGTCCTTCTTCTTGACGAACAATACAGGTGCTCCCCATGGCGATATGCTTGGTCATATAAAACTCTTATCTAATAGTTCTTGTAATTGGGTCTTTAACACCTTTAATTCGGTAGGGACCATCCTGTATGGTGCTTTAGACACCGGCGCCGACCCTGGCATAAGGTCTATCACAAACTCTGTAGCTCTGTCTGGAGGTAGACCCAGGAGATCTTCTGGAAATACATCTGGAAACTCTCGTACCACATCTAGATCTTCCATCTTTGGCACCTTAGCAGTTATGTCGACCACAAACACTAAGTACCCCACTCCTCCCTTCTCTAAGCATCTCTTAGCTTTTAGGGCGGAGAGGATTAGCTTCCGCTTCCTAGGTAACTTGGTCCCAGTGAAGCTAAACTCTTTCCCTTTCTCATCATTAAGCATAAGTTTCCTTTCACCACATAATAAGCTAGCTGAATGATGGCCTAGCCAATCTATTCCCAAGATGTTCTCAAAGTTTGTCATCTCAAGTTGAACCAGATTTGCTTCTAGGTTTCGACCCTCAATACTAATTGTACATGACCCATAGTATTCATTCAACGCCACTTCGACTCCCAGTGGAGAGCGAACTATCAAGCTCGGGTTCAAACACTTGACAGGTAATTCCATTCGCTTCCCAAAAGAAATAGAGACGAAGGAGTACGTGACCCCAAAGTCAAAAAGTACTCTGACGGGTATACCAGCTATATTTACAATTCCAAAAATTAATTATCCCTTAGTTCTATATGCTCACACACAACAAAATAATAAGCCAAATAGTAAGGGATGAAATCATACCAGTAACCACATCAGGTGATGCGGTTGTCTCTTCACTGGTGACTGCGAATACCTTTCCTTGCTGTGGCAGTTGCTTCTTAGGTAGAGTACAGGTCTTCGCATAATGACCCAATTGCTGACAGTTGAAAAATTTAATGTTTGGGTTCTGTCCTGTAAACTGTGACGGTGGTGGTGCGGTAGTGTTCCTTGCAGGCACCACAGCAGACTGAGCCCTGTATGGGAAGAATGGTCTAGTATTGCCTCCACCTAAAGTCTCAGTAGTAGGCCTCTTCAGTCCCCTATTTTGAGCAAAAAAGTTGTCTCTTTGACTGGATTCAATTACCCTGGCAATCTATACAGCTTCATTATATATCTTCTTTTCCAAACCCAAGAGGTGCTCTCGGATACTTCCTCGTAATCCCATGGTGAACCTACGGGTCTTGGTTTCTTCTTCTTGCATGCTTGCCAGAGCGAAGAAGAACAACTCTTTATATCTCTGCTGGTATGCATCAACCGTCGACTGGGATTGCTGCAGGTTGAGGAATTCCTTCTCCATTTGATCTCTAAAGCTCTTCGAAAAATATTTATCGAAGAAAGCTCCTTTGAATATTGCCCCATCGATCTGAGTGTGCTTTAACTCTAAATATGACTGGTAGAATTCCACCAGGCATTGGCATCTTCCTTGAGCATGTGCGTAGCAAACAACACCTTCTCATCCTCCATGTAAGTCATTAGACGAAAGTTTTTCTCCATCTCAGCAACCCACTGTGCAGGCCACAGTGGTTTTCCTAGTTTCCCTGTGAAGGTAGGGGGTTTCAGCTTCAAAAACCTATCCACCGCTCGACTTAGGTCATTCTGCCCCTGTGCATTCATTCCATACCATGGTGGTGGGTACGGATAGATCCCGTGATAAGCGGATGATGATGGAAATTGCTGCGGTGGTTGTAGATTTTGTCCTTGGCCCATCGTCCCAGAGCTACCATCCATTGGCAGTGTAGTGTTATTTCCCCTAAATTCAGGTGTACCTTCTGTAGGGATATATCCTGGTGGCCTGAACATCTTCAGCATCTCATTAAGGAATACTTTCTGTTGAGCTTCCATCTGATATACCAAATTTGTTACGATTGTCTCGGAGTTAGTGTGAGGAGGGCCTGGAAAATTTATTGGTACCCTAGGAATCTGCCCTTATCCACTCTCTGGGTTCTGGTTTGGCTCTTCAACAGATCCTGTTTCCACGTTGTCCTCAGCTTGACGCACCCTGGAGTGGTGATGCTTTCGTGAGCCTCTACAATCGTTTCCACCTGCCATATCAGATTAGTCTGTTTGGATCTGAGAAGAAGACATAACACATGAGATACAGTCGAAAATCATAATAGTGTTAGTATTTAACAATGCAAGGCGAATAATCGTAACGGAAACTTTAAATTGGGAGTTTTTGAGATTTTTCTCAAAATTTTTCTAGCTTCATATAGTTGTCCGATCGCAACATACCGGTCGCGACACTGTGTATGGTATTGCGACCAGTATGTCCAGGCGGACAAAATTTCTTAGATTCCCGAGAGGTACCGGTCGCTACCCTATAAGGTATGGCGCGACCAGTATAGTCGATTGGTTAGGATTTCTCTCCTGACCGAGAGGCACTGGTCGACATACCCTGGGGGGTACCAGTCGACGGGTATGGGCAAAACCATCGATCGGTATGTCCAAAATGGCTTTAAAATCACGAAAAAGTGTGATTTTTCTCACTTTCTTTTCTTCTTCCTCTCTAGTGGCTATTCTTCTCTGGCTTGCTGAGTTGCTACAGTCCGACCGGTGATCTTAGAAGTCATTTCTTCTGATCAAGACCTAGAACATCGCCTCCAAGTAAGTTCTTTCCTTCCATTCATCACTTTCATATCGTTTCTCTATGGTTCCAAGCCCAAAATTTAGGTTTTTCTTAGTTTAGAAAATTCTAACCGTAGGAACTCTTTTCCTTTGGCTTAGAAAGGGTTTAGGGACCTCTATGAGCAAAATCCCTCAACCAATTTGAGGTTCTACCGAAAGGTTTTTACAAAAAATCAAAATTTTTGATTTTTAACATAGGTTTTGGTAAAAAATCAAATTTTTCTGAAAATTCCTAAATTTCTTGTTTGATTGATGTATGTTTGGTTTTCATGAAGTGTTTGGGGGTTACGTAAGTCCTCCTCCCCAGGTTTTGGGTGAGTTCGAGGCTTTTGCTTAATTTACTATCATTATGCTGTCGAAATTTCAAAAATTTCTAACCCATTTCTCTTTGTTTTGTCTTTGTTTGTAGTTCAGAATGTCTCAACGCAGAGGTGCAGGTAAACGTTCCTTTGGTCTTGGCAGCACCACCCGCATCCGTCTGTTCCATAGCTCGATGAGCGATGGTTTCGTTCTGAGGCGGTGCAAGCCTGTTTTTCCTGGTTTAACGAGAAAAATATTGAGTCGAGGCGACGGGTGAACCTGGAGCAGCTGCAGTAGTTTGACGTTGAGGCAGCTTTTGATAGACTTAGGTGGTGACTACCCGTCCCAACCTTGTTAAACACTTCTATGCGAACTTGGAGATAAAGGGAGATGTTAATGACTTCAGTCGGTACAGGGAACTCCGCCTTACCAGTCTCGTCAAGGGTGTCCCCATCTCCTTCAACACTCACCAGTTCGTCGATCTCCTAGGGATTTCCAATGATGGGGACTTGGTCTACTGTGCCCCTAAGATGAAGGGCTTTCTCACAGACGATCTGCTCCAAGAGATTTTAGAGCAGCTACATAACCCTAGAGTGCCTATGAAGGCTGCTAGCTTGAGACCTGTGCCTCGGGTATACAGTCGCATCATCCAGCACAACATTGTGCCTCAGAGCGGCCATTACAGTGAGTTGTCTCAGATCACTCAGTACTTAACCTATTGCGTCTGCACTGGGGAGCGGGTCTATCTTCCCTACATCATTATCAGGACCATGCATCAGGCTACTCTGTCCAGTCGGCCCAGTAACCTTCCATATGGCCGACTCATCACCACTCTTCTGCAGTGATTACGAGTGGACATGAGGGGTGAGACTGCCGTTGAGGATACTATGACCTCAGACATTGACTGGGTGCCATTCTACGGATGCAGATGGACAGCCTGTCGATCAGCGATGAGGAATTAGAGGCTCATCCTCGCCCACTCAGGAGGGTAGCAGCCGCGGCAGCAGTCAATGTGGCTCATGTAGCCGAGGCAGGGGGTGATGATGAGGGTGGCGATAATCAGATGGAGGATGTTCCAGCGCCAGCACCATAGCCCACATATGCAGCGGGACCATCTCAGCCTCCTCTCGATATCGTGATGGGTATGTTCACGAAGATCGGAGATGCCCAGCGGGAGATGAGCCGTGATCTAGAGCACCTTACTCGCAGTCTCAGAGTCACCCAGGAGTAGGTGCACTGGCTCAGGATAGCCTACGAGCATGATTATGACATCGCTGACCCTATTCCTCCTAGGCCTCCAATCCCATGATAGACCTCTTATTTTCCTCTCCCTCTTGGCATGGTTTATATATAACATGGTAACTATCCGGCTTGTGAACTGTACACTGTAGCACAATCTACTTTTGCTATAATTTTAAATATTTTAATAGAAGATTATGGTTTTTTTTCTCACTAGAGCATGTTTGTTTATTAGTTTCATATTTAAGATAGTATGTTATGCTCTTTCATTTTTAGTCTCAGGCATCAAATAGTGCTTAAGATGTGTTCTTTTAAGACTTTTAATTTTTCCTATCTCAGTTCATCGACTCAGTTAATTGCAATATGGTCTGTTGGACAGAGCCTAAGAGCTTTGATACCAAGTTGTCACACCCCAATTCCGATTGAACCAGAAGTGTGAGCGAACTGTCACTGAACCAACGGTTCACACCAGGATCTCAATAAGACCGTGTCCACTCATACAAACCATTGCACATAATCACGAGCAGAATATAATAAAATACAGCAAAAGTCTTAAATTAAATGAACTGAGTGACCTATTGATAAATTTAAATAAAATATCTAATTATTCAAATATCCAAAACATAAATAAATATTTTTACATCAACTGTATCCCAACAGAAAATAACTAAAATAAATAAAATAGAATCCTAAAGGTACACGTAGAAAGGGCACTCGCATGAAGCATCATGCTCGTCCTCTCCTGCTTGCACGTCCAGAGCTGCAACGCCTCCATACGTCGGAGCGTTCATGTAATCATCCACCGTGTAACCTGCATCAACATCTAAAATGGTGTATATACAAGGGTGAGCTCACAACTTAGCTCAGTAAGACAGTCCGACAATGCAACAAACATATGCATGAGTAACATTCACATTATGGTCTGGTTTAAGTTTGCAATGTGCTATAGAAAGGATTGGCGGCCACTGCACCTCTATACACGAGTGTGTGAAGTCGTCCAATGGATCAAACACCACTGTCGTCCCACAAGCACCCACCGTGGAATAAAGACAGAGCTAAGGCATCCGGATCAAACACTACCAACACCTCTCCTGATACTCTATCCATACCAATCCGTTAGTCCCTATTAGCAAGGGCTTGCAAATTAGGCTCGCAACTAACCAATCCTATATATCATCACAGTAGGTTCTACCCCAGCACGGCTCTCTACGACATAGAGATAGAGCTAGAGTTTAGTGGCCAAGCCGGAGACCACAGTGCCACTTCCTCCCCCTGATACCCTACCAGCACCAAGCATACTAAGACGGAACGATACGAAAGGTGCTAGTGCGAGGAATGATCCCAGACCTCCAGTCCTTCCCATTCCACACACCAACGAAAATAATCACATGCCTAACAGTCACAACCTAGTATAAAAAGAATGCATGAACAATAATAATAACTGAAAGTAAAGGATGACATGCGAGAATGCACAAACATCACTCCATAAAATCATATTATTAACAACGGTTTACTGTTTATTAAATTATTAGGGTTTAGGTCTAATTCCCTTACCTGACGCTTGTTTGATAGCTTGCTCTACGTCACAAGGTCCAAACGTGTTATCACAAGGTCCTACACGATATTAGGGTTTAGTTAGAATAGTTCTCTTAGGGTTTACGTTGGTCGAAAAACCAACAAGGTCAAAACACTCTTCACAGAGTAGACCGGTCACAGGTACCGATCTCAGCACTATGGGAAAAACCTGGGACAGATATGGTCGGCCGGTCCCCACAGGCCATTCCCTGAGAGGTACCGATCGATGTATCGATCGCATATGGTACGACAGGTATGGTCGACCAGTATGTCTCTGGAAGACCATACACTTGGTTCTCGTCTTCCATCGGTCACCCTTTATTGATCCTAGGGTTTATCCTATTCATTCTAGGTCTGAACATTGAGTTAGAGTTGTTTCCAACTCCATTCAAGTCCTAGCCTCGATGATCTTCGACTTAGAACTTGAATCTAGGGTTTACGACTAATTTTGGATTTGACGGTAAAATAGGGTTTAGATCAATACATTGCTTTGCATGATATTGATTCAATCACAGCTAACCCTCCTATAATGTAGAGGAAGATTTGAGCACTTACCGTTAACTTGGTGTAACTTGTTCTTCGTCGAACGGTACTAGCGGCTCTTCCCTCTCCTTCCTAGCTTATTCTCCTTCTTCAACCTCTTTCTCCTTTCTAGGGTTTGTGAGGATCAATGGAAAAGATTTTAGGAGGTTTAAGGGTCCTTATATAGACTAGGGTTAGGTTTAGGAAGCTTCCTAACATTAGAAAAGTCCTTCGATTTGAAATTTGGAAAGTGGGACCCGCAGAGATCCATTTTCAGATCCATGCTGCACAGGCTATACCGGTCGACCATCGACCGGTACCATAGACCGGTACCATCGACCGGTATCCAACTTTTCATACCTGAATTGGTCTGATTGGTCCGATTTCATACCTGGTTGTCATCCGCTCATCCCGTCTAGTCTAGTGATGATTAGAAGACCTGTTACGACATAAAACAAGGTTTAGATCAGGTTCATGGAGTGCAGGTCTTACAAAATTGGTTTCAGTTCAAGTTATCTTCTTGATTGGAACTATAAAAGTAACGTGGTTTCATAACACTCGTGGTAGAGTGATTATTTTAAGACATTGAGTTATATTGGGATATCTACTCATATTTGAAGGATTCAGCAAGATTCATTGATGATGTTGGTTAGCAGTCACATCCAAGAAACATAAGTTTAATGAGGCCACACGAAAATTACTGTGAAACAATTACTTGAGGTATCAAAAATATTATCAGAGTGTAAAGAGATAATTGTTGAAACTATCTTCATTCAGGTTGATGCATTGTTAAAATAGCAGAGCGAGATAAGGCAATGAGGAGATATACTAGACCATGTAGATCTATGATTTCATCCAATCGCATGTTATACCTCAAAATGAATGTTTAGGTGTTGGACAAGATGAAGATCCCAATAGTTTTGAGTAAGTTATAAATAATGAAATTGCTTTTGAGTGGTTACCAATCATAAATGATGAGTTGTTGTTTATTAACATCAACGAGATTTGGGATTTTATGATCTTGTCATGAGCGGTGTACTCATAGGTTCAAAATGGGTATACAAGAAAATGTGTGATTCCAATGAGAGAATTGATTGCTACAAAGTAAAATTTATAGCAAAATAAAATCACACAAAGAGAATGGAAAGTATTGACTTCAAATCTTTGAGGTCCTAGTTGTGCATTTTATTTTAGAGTTGCATCAGATAGATGTAAAAATCATTTTGATCAAAGAAAATCTGGAAGAAGTTGTTTATAGGCTTTACCCAGAAGGTTTTGAGGTAAAGGAGAAAGAAAATCTAATCTTTGAGGTCTTAGTTGTGCATTTTATTTTGGAATTGCATCAGATAGATGTAAAGATCGTTTTGATCAAAGAAAATATGGAAGAAGGTGTTTATAGGCTTTACCCAGAAGGTTCTGAGATAAAAGAGAAAGAAAATCTATTTTGTAGACTTATAAAGTCAATATGTGGATTAAGCAAGCATCCAAGTAGTGGTACCTGAAGTTTGATAGAGTTGTATCCTCTTTCAACTTTGTTGAGATTGTCATTGATCATATTGTATTTATAGAGGTCAGTGGGAGCGAATTTATTTTCTAGTCATATGTATTGATGGTTTATCACTGACCAACAGTGACATGGTTTACTGGTTGAAACCAAAGTTTCAATGTCAGATAAATTCAAGATGAAGAATGTGTGAGTAAAGTACCTTTGTACTTGACATTAAGTTTTCTCGTGACAGAAAAAATGAAACTCTGGGTTTGTCTCAAAGGGTATACGTTATTCGTGTTCTCGAATGATTGAATGTACATGCATAACAGTTAAGTTGCAGATGCTTAAATCAGTAAAGGAGACAAATTGACAGAGTTATGTTCAAGAAATGATGTTGAGAGAGAGCATCTGCAGTAGAGAGCTTGGTATGCTCAAGATTATGTTTATTCTCACATAACCTTTGTTTAGAGTGTTTTGAGACATTTTTTAGTTAGATGCTGGTATAGCTCACTGAACAACTGAAATAAAAGGTCATGTGGTACTTGCAAAGGACCAAGGATTATCTACTTATTTGTAGCAGTAGTGACACTCTTGGCTATTGTGATGTAGTGTTTGGTGATTGCATTGGTGGCATGAATCCCATCTCAGATTTTTTGTTAAGATGGTAGATGTACCCTTTGGGAAAAAATGTAAAGAAGTTTATCCATGCATCACCCTCTTGGTAAGGTAGATTTTATAATTATATGCGAAGCTAATAAGAAGCATATCTGGTTGAAGAGTTATCTTTCAGACCTGGAAGGTTGTAAGTTTTACTTAAGTCTATTGAGATGTGTTGTGACAACGGTTCAGCTGTGTTCTCAAAGAATAATGTGAAATCTAGTAATTCAAAGCATAATAGCGATCGAATTTCAAATCTCTTTAGGTAGAGAAAAAGGTCAAAGAAATTATATCATTGTAGAGTACATTCGTTGAACAACTTGATTATAGATTCTCTGACAAAGGTTTTGTCAATGGGAGTCTTCAAGGGACAATATGTTTAATATAGAAATGATTAATTCATTAAATGTGCTTGCCTAGTGGGAGACTTTTCTCACATTGATAATGATTTATTTCATTATATTTATTTACATTGCCTATGGTTTTGGCACAGCTATTTATTACCATGGTTATTTTTATTTCAACATTCATTTATTGTTATGTTGCATATTCATTGACATGTCATTGACAAGGGCGGTATTTAGCCAAATGAACGGAGGCTATATTTAGCCATAGTTCACGGCGGTGTGCCAAAGTACGATATTGACCAAAAGGGTATGTGGCGGTTTGCTACGGTCAATATCAAGGTTTATTGCCTCTGAGGTTTTATCAAGGCAATTAGATCGAAGGTTATTCGATCTGGACCCACATGAAATAATATTTTCATGTATACATGTCTCTAGGCGATTCATGTCATTAAGTAGACCCTTGTATGTAGTTGACAGAAGGTAGTACACTAGATGTGTTGGAGTATTTTCCACTGTTGCTCGACATTGGTAGGCTTGATGAGTGGATCAAAGTTTGATGACAATTTATTATGTAATAGGATTCCATGGCCACACTTTTCGATGGTGGTTTTGTAATTAATCTAGCCCAAGTAGGAGATTGTTAGATTCCTGTTGTGTGGGTTTGATCAATTACCTAACCAATTGTTAAGTAGGAGTTCAATTACTAGTTTAACCGGTTCAAGTCTGGTTTGTCACTAGTTAGAGACTACCAACCCAGTCCACTGTGGAAATGGTTCTGGGTTAGGGATAGTATTACAAATACTATGGTTAGGGTCCCCGCAACCATTGGTTTTTTATTTCTCTGTTGCTCCCATATGCACAGAGGCAAAAGGGATCCCAAGAAGCTATGGAAGACTCTAATCGAGGCATTCAAGCTACAGGAAATGGTTGAAAATCAATCTACAGAAAATGATATGTGTTCTATCATTTCTTTTATTGCCCATTGTATTCTAGTAATCTGTGTGGTGGATTCGTTAAGGTTCATGGAAAATCCCATTGGAAAAGCCCAACTTGTATGAAAAATTCTAACACTTACCACCTGGTTCTATTGATGGCACCTTACACCAAACACATGGACCCCTCTAGGGGGTGGGGTCCTGGAGCGAACTACTCATGTGCTGTGTTGCCCCGAGTGTAAAAGCGGAGATTTGGTGAGGAGCTACGGTCCCCCCCCCTCCTTTTCCCAACAGAGACAGATTCCAAAATCGACATCTCATATGAAGAAAATATGAACCCAAGTCTTCACCTCTATTTCAAGAAATATGTGAACCTACTAAAAACCTAGAACCCAAATGAACACATTCATTTGCATAGCATATAGAGAAAATCTGAGACAAAATACCAGAATATCATGAAACTGTTGGAACCACAAACTTCGACACTAGGGTTTAACAATGGTAGTATTTAAACCACTGAATCCAAAATCAGAAGTTCTTTGTTCTTCTCCTCTTGGCATTAGCAAAACTTGAGACACGATGAGGTATTTTTCTCTAATAAGATTTCGGATTTCAGCAGTTTAAATCCTACCGCTGTTGGATGCGACCCTGTAGGGACTCTCTCGGACCGATCTCGTTCTTTTCCTCTTGGCTTCGACAAAACTTGAGACACAATGAGGTATTTTCCTCTAATAATATTTGGGTCATGTGAATTTTTGGATTGAATACCCTCCATTGAAGGACTCTGCAAGGGATGAATACTGAAAACTGAAAAGAAAGAAAAAGCTTTTCTTTTTCTTTCTGACAGAAATGAAAATAGAGGAAAACGCTGGTTAATCCATTTCTTTATATGAGCGATGGAACTCAATGAGTAAGGCTTCTCTTCTTTCGGTAAAATAAAAAGAGACTTACCAGACGATTGCAGATGTATGGTTGGGAACAGTAGAAGAAGAGACTTCTCTTCTTTCGGTTGCAAAGGAATGCCCTGTTGGTCTTCCTCGTTCTTCTTCGTACTCTCACTTCTGCAAAACCAATACACTCTCTCTATTTCTTTCTTCGTTTTCCCGAAAACCAGTTTCCCTCTTTTCCAGCGACTGAAAATCAAAATCAAAATCAAAATCGAAAGCTGAATTTGTCCCTTCAACAAATCTTCGTTTCCCCCTTCTTCTTCTTCGAGAGAGTCGTTTTTCTGATGGATTTTGGTTTCCCCTTCTTTCTTCTTTGTCGAGAGAGTCCTTTTCGAAACAGTCTGTAACGATTTTGTTCAAATGAAGGCCGTCGTATGGAACATTGTATAACCCCTCATAAATCGTGACCTTCAGATCAAAGGAGTGACACGCGTCTCCAATCGGACGGCCAATTGGAGCCTCCAATAACCATACCGATTGGAGACGATTCGGACGCCCTAAGGTTCAGAATAACGCTTACTTGAACAACAGCTTCACTTCACCGACTCACTAACCCTACCAAGCAATGACTACTTTTACTTTCACACTCCGTTAGCCTTCCCTCGAAACAACTAATGGAGTGAAAAGATGCTCAGTCCTACCGAAGTAATAGAGAATCCAAATCGTCTCCTATGCGTACGGGCATAGGAGACTCGGTAGAGACCGTTGGATGACCGCCACATGGAAATGCGGTCATCCAACGGTCTTAACCAAAATTTTGGTAGAGAGAGAGGGTTGAGCGGCTCACACTGAAAAATCTACCCATTTTGAAAATTTTCAATTGAAAAGAGGCGAGGGAAAGAGAAGATGAGAGAGGAGAGGGAGAAAAGGAGAAGATGAGAGAGGAGAGGGAGAAAAGGAGAAGATGAAGCAGAGAGGTGGAGAAGACAAGAGGCGTGAGATAGGATATTCCAACGGTCAAAAGAGGCGAGGGAAGAGAAGACAAGAGAGGAAAGGGAAAAAAGGAAGCACGAAGCAGAAGCCAGGAGGAGAAGATGAAGCAGAAGCCAGGAGGAGAAGACAAAGCAGAGAGGGAAAGAAAGAAAAAAATATTATTTTCACTCTATTAGAGAAGACGAGAGGCGTGAGACAGAGAAAGAGAAGATGAGAGATGAGAGGAAAAAAAGGAGAAGATGAAGCAGAGAGGTGGAGAAGACGAAGCAGAGGGTTTGGAGAGCTCTTTGAGCTGCGCATTTTTCGTTCTGCTAGACACAGACAAATGGTTTTAAGTAAAGAAAGGGGTAAAACGCTTCCCGCCTTCCCTTTCCTTAGCCATCTGACTGATTTTAGTTTCTAGGGTTTCTTATTGTGTGCTTTCTTTGTTAAAATCATTATCTCAGGCCAATGTAGCTATAATTTGCAATCTAAGATAGAATTTGTAATCTTGCTTATTGTGTGGTTTTAGGGTTTGTTGTAGTAATTGTTCCCATGGAGAATGAAAATTTCATCCAGAATTTTTTCCTATCTCTTTGGAGTTGTTCAATGATATAATGTAATGGATTTTCATTTTCTCCAAGCATTTTTCCCCATCTCGTTGCAGTTGTTCATTGATATTATCGCTAGATTTCATTATATTCCCTCTTCTCATTTCTCAACTTAAGTGTGGAAAATAGGTTGTGCTTCGTCTTTCACTCTATTTTCTTGAAGTTCAGAATTGATCTTACCTCTGATTCTTGAAGTTCAGCATTCTTTCTTTGCAGAGGAACTTAATCTTACCATTTTATTTCCCTTCTAAAAATCCAAGTAAAATTAAAACCCGATTCTTATCGACTATCATGCGTATATCAGATACTTCATTCTTTGATTCTTTTGTAATCTTTTTTTTTTTAAAACTGTTGAGGAAACATGTTATGCTTATTTACTTGCGGGCTATCTTCTTTTAGATTCTTCATGGTATAATATTTTTGTAATTTGCATGTTTGTTTTCTTGCGGGCTATAATGGTAGAATCATTCACAATTCAACCTGCTGATTGATCTGTTGTGTTGGGTAACATGAGACTTTGGAATTTATTTTCCTTTACTTTGGATTTTATTTTCACAATTTTAGTTTTTCATGGTTTTGGGTAACATGAGACTTTGGAATTTATCCTAGGAGTTGGCCTACTGATTGATCTGTTGTGTTGAATTGAAATAATTTCAGAGTTAACCTAATTATGTTTTATGTAAATATTAATAGCTGAGATGAGGATATATATATATATATATATATATATATATATATATATATATATATATATATATATATGTTATTACAGGTTATTCTATTAATAATATGGATGTCAAATATGAGTCTTGTGGTGTGACATGTGTGACATGTACAACCAATAATGGAAAAAATTTTGGAAGGAAATATTATCGTTGCCCGAGGTGTCAAATGTTTGTTATGTGGGTGGACCAAAAGAATCAATGTCCATGTGGAGCTGGGCAATGCAAAGTTAGAACGGAAAAAACAACTACAAACAATGGACGACAATTCCGGTGTGACCCACTTTCCACAGGGGTCAGTGTTAATCTACTAATTGTCATTTTCAATGATAGTTGTCATGTACTCTTGGCCCATTTTCAATGATAGTTTTCTTATAAAATTGTCTTGGTGCAGGTGGATAATCCTGGATGCGGGATGTTCGAATGGTTAAACAGATCAGTATGTTCTCAAGGTGGTGGCACCACACATGCAATTGCTGAGTCAGGGGAATGCTCCCAGTAGACAGGAGAAAGCTCGCAAACGACAACATTAAATACATCAATTGGTAGAAGTACGTCTCCAGCTTATCTGAGAGGCTACTTAAGAGGAGCCATCAGAGCTAATGCACAAAATTCTAGGTTGTATGAAGAGCTCCTCGAAGCTGTCAAGAAGCTAGAATTGAAGAATCCTGAAGAAAGAACTGATTAGTTGACTGTAGTTTGTTGCTAGTATATAGTAATTTTTTTTTTTTAAGTGATATGATATTCGTACTATTTATGGTATTGAGAAGAATTCCAAGGCATCAACATTTCATGAGGCAGGCTAAATTACTCTTCCAATTTATGAATGCCTTGTTCCAGTAGAAGGATACAGGTGCTTGAAACTTTAGTGTTTAATTCAAAAGAAACTGTGCCAAATGAGTTCATGAAATTAATCAAAACAATGGATTTAGGAGTGATCTTGGATTCAAAAAAAACTTTTGAATTCTAGCTTTTGAGATTCCTGACATCCTTCTGAATGGAATGCTTGAAAGCTGCACCAAATCCAAGCCACATTGGGAGTTGAAATCTAGTCTGAGTCCATGCAAAGATCCATGGAATTGCACGTAGTGATTCAATGCCCCCACTAGGTTTTCTCTTTGATGGCCGGCTACCAATGTTCATCCGACCATATTCAGTTTCTAGTGTAGCCTGCAATCAGCAATATATAAGAGTGGTCACACATGGGACGGTTGATGGAATCCATTCCTAGCTAGTTACCACTACATGCATGCACTGTGATAAAAGGGACTCCTATTTCACTTTCAGAGCCTCGGGAATAATGATAATAACAACAAGCAAAATGGTCCAAAGCCTGGAGAGTCCGACTCTAACAATGCAGGCAATCCGACAAAATATTGTGTCAAGTACTAAAATCATATTGAAACTGAGGGTAAGCTGTCGCCCGTCAAAGTGCTTTGGATTCAAGTCTTTACAAATCACAAAAGAGTTAAAGGGTGTCATGATTAATAATATAATTGGATTAATAAGTAAATATTGCAAAGGTTTCTTGACAGGTCGAAGAGGTGCCAGTAAGCCTTTTCAAAAAGATTAATGTGTTTTTCATCTATAAATTGAGAGACAAAGGTGGAAAGGTGATATGATTAATACTGGTCCACCAAGGCTTTTATGATGTAGGATTTAACTAGCAAGTGTAAGAATCCATTTAACATGAGCAATATGACCAAGGTATTGAATTCCTTATAGCTTCGTGTTTTGCAATCATTCTATTCCTTCTTATATTAACAATAATTTCGTATTAACAAAAATATCATATGAACATAGGCAGTTTGGACAAGACTGAGCTATTAACTATACAAATGGCATTTTACAAAAATATAAAATTTTCCCAATGTCGTAGACCATAACAGCATGTTGGATACTTCTCCATATATATTTGAAGAGATCCCTGCCAAAAAAAAAAAAAATTCAGAATTTTCGTTGTGAAAACATGCAGCATGAGGATAAAGTGAACCTTACGACAGTGTTTGGTCCAACAATAAATATTAAAGACCAAACAAAGACAAGCACAGAAGCAGAATGATTCTTGGGACAGAATACATCTACTTTTTGAACACTTAGGTAAACATTATTTTTTTCTATGGCATGTAGCGTGTAGGAAATGTCTCAGCAATCCTGTTTTCAAACAGATAGTTCTGTATTAGAATAGGGCATTGCTACAGAGTGCAAGTGCCTACAGGGGACACACCCCATGTGCTGAAGCTATTTACTTAGTTACAAAATCCAAGTGCATATTGCTCTTGACCAACATAAGCCTAATTCTCATGCAGGTGCTTGAATCTGCAAAACGTGGATAGGGTATCAACAACTAGGGCCTAGGCTTGCCCAGCACAGCTTAGGCTCATGGGATTGAGCTTAAATCGTCACATAATCCCCACAATCTAGTTCAAATACGTCCCTTTTTGTAGTGTATCTATGTGGAATCACTTTCTACTCAGTTTGCTCTTCTTCCAAATCTGAAAATAACAACAATGAAGCAAGAACGAAAGAGGATGCCATTTGTTGCCAAAAAGAATGTCCAAGACAAAAAGTGCCTAGACATCATCAGGGAGTACTAGAGAAAGTAGTCAAACCTAGGAAATATTATAAAGTTAAATGTAATCAGGTACAATTGCCAAGGACTTAGCTCACCAGAATCTAGAAAGTTCTGGATTGATTTTATTAGTGGACTTCTAAACTTTTACAACGAGAAAAAATTTGAATGTTAACGAAATACAACAAACCAAGTAACTAAGTCAGCTTAGAAAGATGGAATCCAATTAAAATGAACCAATAATCATAAGAAATAGAATAGAAATGAAAACCCTTAAGATCAGAATGACATTATTTTAGAACATATCATAAAGTCATCAAATACTGAGCCAAAATTGTATATTGCAAGCTTTTCTGCCTCCCCTTTGCATACAAGGGGAAGAAAATGATGAACTCGATATGAAACTAAGAGGGGGGGGGGGTAAATCAGTGTCTGAAACTTTTTCCTGATTATTTACTGTTGTCCAGAGCTGATGGAGATATATTCTTTTACACACACACAAGCGTATTTAAATCTACCTCGCTACCACTCAGTGGTCAGGTCTACCAGATTTGCACACCCATCCTGCAAGCCATTTCACACACTCTAAAATATATAGGAAAATAAAGACAGTCCACAACACAGGATATACGTGGTTCACCAACACAGTGTGTGATGGCTAATCCACGGAGTAATGCCCAACGGGCTCCGTATATACTCAATACACTTCTTTTTGCTGTCTACACAGCAGGGAGTACATACACCCAATTTACCCAGCATAAAACTAGGAGGGCACACATGCGCCAGGAATTCAGGTATCAAGTACCAGTGTTCAACACACACTCCACACCACGCTTAACCCGCACCCAGGGAAGCAAATAACAATTTTTTTAGGCTTTTAAATTTGCCTTACAATTTTCCCCAACTAGCTAGGTATTCAACAATTTGCACCTATGCTATCATACAATAAATTGAAATCATAAATAGATAAGGAATTGAGAATCTCACAAACAATGCTTTCGAATGGCCAACAATCTATCTGAAGCTTCGCACTGCTCTCAGGTACTCTCTAACAACCTTTAATGATGATAGAGATAGATTCACAGAGCACACCTCATCGACAGGCTTCCAATCTCTTCCACACAACCCATAATCACCATGAATGTGAAAATAAAATCTGTACTGACCTCTCATAGGGATTTAGCACTCCATTGATGCACAGAGAAGAGATAGTTGGTGATTGATCACTCCCACAGACACGAAACCCTAGAAAAATCCTTTGTTAAGCTTCAAAACCCTATTTTTTATTTTTCTCAGCGTTTTTACGACTCCCAACGACGCCCAATGTATAGAGCAGCCAAAAATATGGAAACTGCAACTTGAATGGATCGATTTGGAGCTCGGATGAAGAAGTTATGGCGGTTTGAAGTTCGGCCAATCAGAAAATTCAAAACAGAATCTTTCGGAGGCATACCGTGCTCCTGCGCGTTGTCGAACGCTGATTGGGTGATGTGGGATCTCCTCTACCAGCCTTCGGATAACCTTAAAAAGGTGGATTGTCTTAATGCCGTTGGATCGACAAAAATCACGTCAGGCACGATCGAGTCCACTTGTGACTCTTCGATTTGGATCTTCTCAGCCGCCTGTGAGGACAATGGAAAATCGACGTGATCCTCCTCGGGATGGAATGTGTATCCTGTATCGATGAAGATCGATTTGTTCTGTTGGAGTCGCCACCTAGATTAAGGTCTAGGACCTCTAAAACTGTAGCCTCACCCTAAGGTAAGACTTCTATTGACTCGTGACCCAATGTATCAGTTCTTTGGTCTGTCAGAGATCGGGTAAGTATTCAGGGTATGGTTATGGGAAGGTGTTAGGCACCCAAACCGCCCGATCAATATCGGCCTCTTAAACTTTCCTTAAATTCTAATTTTGACTGTGCTTGGTCAACTAGATGACTAGGGTTCAATGGGGGATGTCCTAAACCAAGTTGCTAAGTTATTCTAACCTAGGGTTCAACCAATCATGTTTTAAAGTAAATAAACAAGAAAATGTAATGTACAATATTATACAGTGAACCGGACCAAAGATGGTTCGGTCTTGGACTGAATCTGAGATGTGTAAGACATCTCAAACTGCCTACGTATTTCAATCCTGGAAATCAAGTCCAAAAACGTAGTTCAAAATGGTTTGTGTGATTAATGATTATGGAAGTGATTTATGCATTTGCTTCAATTAGATTCTTTGTTGTTCAAGTTGAAGTTTATGCTGAATGTATGGTTGATGGGTGGCTTTGTACCGTATTTGGGATTCCTAAATTGCCTACGTATTCTAGGGTGTGCCCTAGAAATCAGGTACGACGTAGTTCGAAATTTGTGAGAGTCGGATTTGGAATGTGTACCAAATTCCTTTCATTTTTGTCAATAGGATCTAGGGATGAGACCTAAATTCCTATCATTTTTATTTGGGATGTGTACCAAATTCTTTCTATTTTTGTCAATAGGATCTAGGGATGAGACCTAAATTCCTACCATTTTTATTGTTTCCATTCTTAGGTTTTTTAGGGTTTCCTATCCCTTTTCATTGTGATTTTCATTTTTTAGGGTTTCATACCCTAATTATTCTCTTTATTCTAGGGTTTATTTTGCCCTAATTGCTATTTTTTTATTTTTAGGGTTTCATTTTCCCTAATTATTGTTTTCTTTCCATCTTAGGGTTTTCTACCCTAATTGTTCAATTCTTTCTATTTCAGGGTGTATCTTGCCCTAATTGCTATTTTTTTATTTTTTCTCTTTCCAAGACAAATATGGCAAATGAAAATATTCCAACTATATCAATGGTAGTATTCCAAATATAGCAGTGTAAGCATCCAAATATAGCATGTTGGAAATATATTCAAATTTAGCAACAAATCAGTCAAAGATGGCAAGTGAGCATGTAAATCAATACGAACATGGTAAGTGTGCATCCAAACATGGCAGTAATCATCCAATATGGCATGTGAGCATGTGTAACAGACAAATATGGCAATAAGCATGTGTAGCATTCCAAAACAACAAGAATCATGTAAGGACCCAAAGATAACATGTGAAAGCATTCCAAGTATGGCATGTGAGCAATGTGAGCATCAAATATGGCAATAAACATGTGTAGCATTCCAAAAACAATTAAGTTGGTTTGTTTCTGTCTTTCTATTAATTTTTTTTTCTCTCTCCCTCATGTCGGATTCCCATCTTTCTTTCCTTTTTTTTTTTTTTCTTTTCTCCTCTTTATTCTCTCTCTCCCTTTTTCTCTCTTTCACATGAGAATCAAAAAATATAATTAAACCTCACCACCCACTCTCATGTATTATATGCATGAAAACCAAAGAATCCAAATATAAATAAACCTCTCTATCATGTATTGCATGCAAAAAGATAATATAAAACTCATCTCTCTCATGTTTGCTGAAATTAGAAAATCAAATAAACAAAAATACTCCACTCAACAACATCCACTCATTCTCTCTCATATGAGTTGAAGCTAAACAAACTAATAAAAACAACATTCCACTCACTCTCTCTCAACTCTCCCTCTCTTTCTCTCTTAACCGAACCAGACCCTTGCACTCTCTCTCTCTTTATTTCTTTCATTCACTAGCTCTCTCTCATCACTTATTGCTTAAACATGCCTCCTTGTTGAAGCCAATAAAACGAACAAAGAGAAAAAAAAGCACTACAACTTAAACCGTGTTTGACAAGCAATATGGGACCAACAAGCAACAAGGGATAAATCAATCTCTATACATTTAGGGAATAATATGAAAAGAAGACAATGATATACCTTATCGAAAGTCATGCTCATACTTTGTCCCATGCTGAACCATGTCACGACAACAATTTCTTAGTAACTTGAGCACCTTTGTCCGCATCATAGTCCCAAACCGTACAACAATATCATGAACCATGGATCTCTACAAATGTCAATTTCTATTCATGGTGACTCTCTAAGCAACTCCAGTCACAGAATAGCTTTACTCTAGTTGGTGGATTGAAAACTGCAAGGAGATACCAACGAGGATTGACTTGAAACCAAACCAAGGCTCGAGAACGGATTGGGGTGTTGGGATTCGGTGTGGTGTATGTGGGGTGAGGGAGTTGATGATGAATGATGGAGGGATGAAAGGTACAACAGCGGTGATGATCGGTTTCAGGTATGAATGCATACCTTTTTTTCTTTTTCTTCTTCTTCATGCTTCTTTCTCTTTTTCTCCCAAAAAAAATGTGAGCCTTCTCCCAAACCTAAGCTTTTCACGTTTTTTTTTTTCTGTTTTTCTCTTCCCCTTTTTTTTCTCTTTTGGAAAAATCCCCTCAACCTCTCCAAAACCGTGCCCTCTCTATCTCTCATGTTTCATTTCCTCTTTTCTCTCTCTTCTCCCTTTTTTTTTCTCTTTTGGAATATCCTCTCTACCTCCCCAAAACCGTGCCCTCTCTCTCTCACGTTTCTTCCCCTCTTTTCTCTCTCTTATCCCTTTTTTTTCTCTTTTGGAATATCCTCTCAACCATCCCCAAAACCGTGCCCACTTTTCTCTCTCTTATCCCTTTTTTTTCTTTTGGAAATCCTCTTTTTTCTCTCCCAAAACCGTGCCCACTTTCCTCTCTCTTATCCCCTTTTTTTTCTTTTAGAAATCCTCTTTTCTCTCTCCCCAAAACCGTGCCCTCTCTCTTTATCTCAATCTTCTCATTTTTTCTCAATCTTATTTGGATTTACTTCCAAGAAGGAAAACCTAATCTCTCTCTCACGTCTCCTCTCTCTCCTCTTTCCTTTTTCTTCTCCAAAATCTTTTGGATTTTATCTCAACCCTAAATCCCCCTTCTCTTTCACGTCTCCTCTCTCTCCTCTTTCCTTTTTCTTCTCCAAAATCTTTTGGATTTTATCTCAACCCTAAATCCTCCTTCTCTTTCACGTCTGCTCTCTCTCATCTATCCTTTTTCTTCTCCAAAATCTTTTGGATTTTATCTCAACCCTAAATCCTCCTTCTCTTTCACGTCTCCTCTCTCTCCTCTTTCCTTTTTCTTCTCCAAAATCTTTTAGATTTTATCTCTTATATATAATAACATATATTATACACATATATTTAATAACATACATATATGTATAGTATACAATATATATAATATATAAATACTATGCACATGGATGAACTGATTCGAAATGGGTTGAGACTGGCTTGGGTTGATTGAGTTAAACTGATATGGGTTGAGCTAGGTTGGACCAGAACTGGCTTGAACTGAGTTGACTGGATTGATTGGAATTAATTGGATTTTCTCTTTCTATCATTTCATGGGTCATTTCCGCTGTCATCCCGCATGGAATTTTCCGATGGCCTCTATTCTAAATTTTTTGCGTTCATCTTGTAGAACATTAAAAATGAGGAATATAAAAACTGGAATCACCTCATTTGGAACTAAAATGGTTAACTTATGAATTTTTGAAGTTTAAGCGGACCAATTATCGATAATTTGGCTGACCATTCTGCATGAGATCCTTGGGAAGCTTCTACCGGAAATATTTTATGTCCACTTTGTAGAGCACTAAAAATGGAACATAATGAGACTAGAATCACCTGATTTGGATATGGGATGATCAAAATATGAATTTTTGAATATTAAATGACCATTTCCATATGTAATTTTGCATGGGACCCTCCGGAGATTTTTACCTGAGATTTTTCATGTCCACTTTGTAGGACATCACAAATGAAGAACAATGGCCTTGGAATCGTCTGAATCCGACGTAGAACGGAAAAGATATGAAGCTTTGAAGTTCTAACGATAATTTTGCATGCAAGCTTGCATGGGACCCACTGGTGACTTCTACCCGGGATTTTTTACGTCCACTTTGTAGAACATCATGAATGAAGAATAATGGTCTTGGAATCATCTGAATCCGATGTCGGATGATCAAGATATGATGATTTGGAATTCAAACAATCCAACTTAGGATAATTTGCATGAAGGCCCCTGGGATTATTTATAATAATTTCATAAACCTCCCTTGTACGTATCATCTGACTAAAATGATCATATCTTCTTCATTTGATGTCAGAATCGAGCAATTCTGGTCTCGTTTCGAAGATAATTCTATGACCTATCAACCATGCAGATTACAGCCTGTGACCTTATTATGGGGCCCACCAAAAACTTTCTCAAATTCACAGTCAAGAATCTAAACTTTCAATCACCTTTCTTCCTTTTGTTGTCCACACACCAGCAGGACTTTGTTTAGCTGGGATGGCAAAAATGGGGTGCTTACAGATGCCCCTCTTCGGCCGAGATTGTGGGCAATTGAGGCCGAAGATAAAAGTAGCCCATTTTTGCATTATTCTGCACTTGATCCGAATTCTACCATTGCTCTCTTGAACTGATGCTGTAACTACTCTCCTCCTTTTTTTTTTTTTTTTTTTTGTTCACACTGTACAACAAATAACTGTAGATGTCAAGCTCCTTGAGTAGCGACCTCATCAGTCCGTGACTTTGGCTCAAGACCGCTCATGATGTAATCAGAATCGTCAAGCTTCTTGAGTAGCGACCCTATCGAGTCCGTGGCTTTGGCTCAAGACCGCTCATGATGTAATCAGAATCGTCAAGCTTCTTGAGTAGCGACCCTATCAAGTCTGGTGACTTTGGCTCAAGACCGCTCATGATGTAACGTAAATGGTGCTTTGTGCTCTGAATTTGTAACCTCTGAATGTATAGCCTTTGGCTGTGTAGCCTTTGGATGTGTAGCCTTTGGATGTGTAGCCTTTGGACCGAATTTGGGGTGTCCCAAATTGCCTACGTATCTTTTGGGATTTCCGTCCCTCCAGAATCAGGTTCCGCGTAGTTCGGGCCGGTTGTTGTGTGTGTGTGTGTTTTTTTTTTTTTTTTTTTTTTTTGCGGTGTTCTATCTCGGAAATTAATCCATCGTGAGTATGCTACCGAAGGATGCCTACAAAGGTGCAAATCCACAACTACATAAGTCATAAGCATATCCAACGGGCTTTCTTAGGCCGTAATTACTCAGACTCATTCTGATCACACTTCTGCTAATGCACATATTTTCATTGTATTACCATGTCCGGGGTTTTTTTTTTTTTTTTTTTTTTTTTTTAGCCAACCGATAGTATGAGAGAAATCAATGGCCTGAATAGGCTGATAAGAAACTGTTCCAAATGGGTCAGCCATCTGGGAGAATGTTTGGTTGTTTATGTAGAATGGCCTGATCTCCACTAGGAGATGCCATTTTGGCTTATAAAAGATGGACCAGTAGAACTCTCGGACACGGTTTGGATTAATGAACGGCCGATGTGAGTTTTGGTCAGAGTTGTTATGATTATTTTCAGAATGGCATGCTCACTAGAGTCATATCAGAGATGTAAAACAAGGGCTTGATGTGAAACTCTAGAATGACCGTCGAATTGTTAGACGGGAGATAGAGTTCTTGCCTAAAATCAGGAATTCCTTTCCCTAACAATCGATGAATTGATGTATTATCCCTTTATGATGAAATTTGTTATCTCATCTGAAAGTTTTGTCCAACCTTACTGTGAGACCTACCATATGGCCAAGTCGACTTACCCCAAGCCCGTAAACGAAGCCCCGCCTTTTTTTTTTTTTTTTTTTTTTTTTTTTTTTTTATAGTATGTAGGCTACACGTAATACCGCTTTACTTGATCCAGATTTGTCAAGTATGGTAATTCATCTCCTCTCAGGTTAGACAGACGAACAGCCTTCCCTGGTAATATTTCCTTGACGATGTATGGTCCGCTCCAGTTTGGACGAAACTTGCCCCTTGGATCATGTATTGGTGCTCTCTGTTCTTTTAGCACTAAATCACCAATTGCTAAACGATGGATTCGGACCTTCTTGTTGAATGTATTTGCTATTCTCCGCTGGTACTTCTTTATGTTGTCTGCCGCCCTAATTCTTCTTTCGTCTATGAGGCTTAATTCATCGTATCTAGCTTGCAACCACTCAGTCTCAGGGATCTTGCATTCCATTGCTACCCTTAGTGATTGCACCTCCAACTCAACAGGGAGTACTGCTTCCATGCCATAGACCAAGGAGTAAGGTGTTGCCCCAGTAGATGTTCTGATTGAGGTTCTATAAGCCCAAAGTGCATATGGGAGCTTGTCTGCCCAATCAGCATTGGTTTGTGCCATCTTTTGTAAAATAACTTTTATGTACTTATTGGCTGCTTCGACTGCCCCATTTGTCTGTGGTCTATATGGGGAGGATCTATGTCTCTTGATGTGGAATTTGTCGCATAGTTCCTCCACTTTACCCCTGAAGTGTTGTCCTTGATCAGAAATAAGAGCTTGAGGCACTCAGTGTCGACAGATGATCTGCTCTTGTAGGAATTTTGCCACTTTGTTTCTTTGTGAGTTTTGCATATGCTTGGGCTTCCACCCATTTTGTAAAGTAATCAATAGCTACCAAAATAAACTCTTGACCACTTGATGCTTTAGGATGTATCTTGCCGATCACATCAATGCCCCAAGTCGAGAAAGGCCATGGGGAGCTGAGCGTGTGCAATTCCGTCGGAGGTACATGTATCAAATTGGCAAATATTTGGCATTTGTGGCATTTCTTTACATATTCTACACAGTCTGCCTCCATTGTGTTCCAGAAGTACCCTAGTCGGAGGATTTTCTTTGCAAGCATTCTAGCATTCATATGGGGGCCACACACTCCTTGGTGTACTTGTTCGATGACATTTTGCGCTTGCTCTTCATCAACACATACTAGTTGTATCCCTTCATTAGATCGTTTGTACAAGATGTCTTCACATAACACAAATTGAGAGGCATATCTTCTCAAGAATTTCTTGTCTCCTACCGAAGCATCAATGGGGTACTTTCCTTCTTTGATGAAATCCACAATTGGCGCAAACCAAGGGCGACCATCGATTGTCAAGGCATTGATTTCTCCCACGTGTGCAGGTTGTGTTCTTCTTTCAATTATCAAAGGTTTGATCTTTTCTGCTGGATCATCTCCAATCATTGATGCTAGGGTAGCCAATGCATCAGCATATGTATTAGTATCTCTGGTTGAGTAATCAAACTCTATCTGCTCAAAGCTTTGGGCCAATGCCGTTGCACATTCTTTGTAGGGTATCAATTTTTCATCCTTGGTCCTCCAATCTTCTCTAATTTGATAGATGACAACAGAAGAATCACCATATACTTTTAGTTTCTTGACGCCAATGGCTAATGCCGCTTTCAAACCCATGATGCACGCTTCATACTCTGCAATATTGTTTGTGCAATCAAATTCCAAACGGAAAGCAAATGGCATAAATGTACCCCTCGGGTCTATGAATAATACTCCCGCACCGTATCCTCTGTGATTGGCTGCTCCATCAAAGAACATAAGCCATGTATCTGTTTGTCTCTCTTCTTGAGTCACATGTACCTCCTCATCCGGAAACACATCTTCTAAGTGTTGGAAACTATCTTCTCTTGGATGCGCAGACAAATGTTCAGCTATCGCACTCCCTTTTATGGACTTCGAGTGGTGTATGTGATGTCAAACTCGATAATAGCAATAACCATCCGGCCATTCTTCCTGTAAGGGCAGGCTTCTCAAATAAGTATTTCAATGGGTCCATCCGAGAGATTAGTATGATATGATATGAGAGCATGTAATGCCTCAATCTCTTTGTCACCCAAACTAAAGTAGTACATGTCTTCTCCAATGAGGTGTAATTGGCTTCATATCCGGTGAACTTCTTGCTTAAGTAGTAGATTGCTTTCTCTGTTCGCCCATCTGAGTCATGTTGCGCGAGCATTGTTCCCATAGAATTGTCCAATACTGACAAGTATAGTAGCAAGGGTCTCCCAGGCACTGGAGGCACAAGGACCGGTGGATTCATCAGATATGTCTTGATTTTTTCGAACGCCATTTGACACAGGGGGTTCCAAGTCTTTGGCTGATTCTTCCTCAATAGCTTGAATATTGGCTCACATGTGGCTGTGAGGTGTGCAATGAATCTGTTTATGTATTGTAATCTTCCCAAAAATCCCCTTATTTCTTTTTCAGTCCTTGGTGGCGGCATCTCTGTTATAGCTTTGATTTCTAATGGATCTATCTCAATGCCTCTGTGGCTAACCATGAAACCCAACATCTTCCCTGCTGTCATTCCAAACGCACATTTTTGCGGGTTCAGTCTCAACTTATATTGTTTAATCCTCTCAAAGAATGCTCTAAGTGCGAGTATGTGGCCTTCACGGGTAACAGATTTTACAATCATATCGTCCACGTACACCTCAACCTCTTTGTGGATCATGTCATGTAATATGGTTGTGGCCATTCTTTGATATGTCGCCCCGGCGTTCTTCAACCCGAATGGCATTACCGTATAACGATAGGTGCCCCAGTCCGTGGTGAAAGCAGTCTTGGCTTTATCTTCTGGTGCCATCTTTATTTGGTTGTACCCCGAGAATCCATCCATAAACGATAGTAATGCATGTCCTGCCGTATTGTCCACTAAAATGTCAATCTTGGGTAATGGGAAATCATCCTTAGGGCTTGCTTTGTTTAAGTTTCGATAATCCACACATACCCTCAATCGTCCGTCCTTCTTTGGTACAATCACAATGTTTGCCAACCACTCAGGGTACCTGGTTACTTCTAAGAATCCTGCGTCCAATTGCTTCATTATGTCCTCTTTGACTTTTAATGTCCATTCAGGTCGTAGCCTTCTCAACTTCTGTTTATGTGGCTTTGCCTTCGGGAACAAAGGTATCTTGTGTTGCACAACTTCAGGATCGATGTCGGGCATGTCCTCATAGGACCAAGCAAACACTTCTTGGTACTCTATTAACAATTCTGTCATCAGGACCGCCTCTTCTTCAGTCAGAGTAGCACCAATCTTGATCTCACGAGGTTCTTCAACTGTACCTAGATTGATCATTAAGAAGTCTTCGCCAACGAGGTTGGGCCTTTTTTCTTCTCCGAGATTTCAACTTGTCGTTGTATTTCAATAGGAATTTCATCATATTCATCATTGTTAGAGTTAGAGCTTAAAATTGGAATGGAAGATGTAGACACAGAGTAATAAGAAATATCATCTTTATTAATTTTGGATAACAGTGGTACAGAAGAAGTGGCTCCTAATGGAGCGGACTCAAAGCTGGAAAAGGACTCATTCCTATCTATTGACTCTTTTACTATGGGCTCAGACATGGCCATACTAGGAATACATGACTCATCATTGGTGTAGACAAAACTATCTAAGCAACTCCAGTTTGGGATCACACCGTTGAAGGGATAGATCAGTTGTTGTGGATTTGGCTCTTCATTTTGGTTTCCTTCAGTGAGTGTCATCACTTGATCTTCCTCTAACAAGTTACCGATGTCAACTGTATCTGCCTCAAGTTGTAGCTCTCCTCTTTGCTCTTTTGCCAGTGTATTCTCAGTATCTCCCCAATCAATGGTACAGTCAAAGAAAATCTCAAACCCGGGCCATCGTCTCTGGAATCGCCCATCAAACCAAGGTTCGGAGAAACCATGGAAAGGTGAATCATCTCCTTCTTTGATGAAATACCCATTCAGAGTTTTGTAATATGGGGTATTTTCTTGACTGTACAATCCTTCAGTCAATACTTGATTGATTTGCCCATCTATTCTCTGTTGTTGCCATCTTCCTCTGTTCATGCCTGTAGCCTTTATTGTACTACTATTATCATATGCATTATTATTTTTGTATTTCTTCTTCTCGAGCCTCAGAAATCTTTGATCGGCTCCCCACTGTTTCCGCTCTATCAACTCTAAATCATGTCCGTTGGGTACGTATCCCAGTCCAAATCTGTGCTCATTAATTAACATAGATAAGACTTCAATATTACCTTGTTGATGTAAGCCGAGGCCCATTCCTGGAAAATAAGACATATTTAGCAATTGACAAAAAGAAAAAGACAAATGCATACCTGTGGGATCTGCCCCTGTGATAGCCAAGATATTGTCTATTTTAAAGCCGCCAAGATGGACAGTCTCAGATGATCCCTCATCACCTTCAAAACCCATTCTCCCCATAGCGGTGCATTGACCATTTCGAATCTGCATTGATGGTTATGATAACATCCCCATGTATGAATTTGACTTTTCGATGCGGGGTGGACGTAATCGCATTGGTTGCATGTAACCATGGACGACCCAAGTAGTATATTAAATGTAGCCTGGATATCAATGACTTGGAACTCTGTATCAAATACAGCGGGACCGACTCGGATAGGCACATTGAAGACACCTTGGATGGCCCTGCGGGTATTATCATAAGCCTTGATGATCAGATCCGATGGCGTCATTTCTTCATCTTTGAATCCCAAGTACCGAATGTTCCGAGGGGGAAATACATTTAGGGCTGACCCATTATCAATTAATACCTGTAAAACAACCTTGTTTCTGCAACCAATAGTGATGTGTAGAGCTTTGATGTGTTTGGCTCCTTCACTTGGGAGGTCTGCATTGCTAAATATGATTGAATTTACTGCATAACGGCCGCCGACCAGATCCGCTAGTTCATTGCAATCCATTATTACCGGTACATGTATGCTTGTCGGGGGATTTTAGCACGGCGTCCCTATGAGCTTTTGATGCCATTAATAACTCCCAGATGGAGACATTTGCTTGCGTCTTCTGCAATTGTTTGAGAACCGGATTGGGTGGTTCAGGTTGACTAGATTGCCCCAGTTCCTTCTCTCTGACCAACTGGGCTGGATTCTCTGCTGCTAAATGTGCTGGCTTGTACCCTTTTCCTGTACGGGTTTCTGCCACAGTCCTATCTTCTCCTGGGATGTAGATGCCATAGCTATCAAATTGTTCATCCAAATGACTCACTTCCTGTCCTTCACCGGGTATGTAGATTCCGAACTCATCAAATTGTTCATTTAGTTGAGTAATTTCTTGTTCTTCATCGGGCATGTAGACACCGTAAGGCTCCTCTGGCTCTTCGAAATGTCCATAGTTCCAGGGATAAGTGGGATCAAATTCTTGGTCCAAATTGTCACCTATCATGCAAATTTCATTCTCCGAAACCTCTTCCTTGGAATCCGACATCTCCCATTCTAAGAAATTCACATTATGATATGGGAGTGGGTTATTGTTGATTGATGCCTGATTGTTTCTTCCTTGTACTTTGAATGCCCCTGAATCAATTAGGTCTTGTATGGCATTTTTGAGGTTCCAACAGTATTCTGTATCATGACCTGCCTGATTGTGGAACTTACAAAATTTATCCGCACGATAGGAGGCTGGTGGTGGGTTTGGCACATTCATGGGTGGTGGTGGTTTTAATTTTCCAACCCTCATCAATCTTTCCATCAATACTTCCCTTGGTAATGACAACTCTGTATACAACCTGAAAGGCCTCTGTCGTGGGAGCGGGTAAAGCGTAGTTAATTGGTGTCGGTGCAACAACCGTATTTGTAACTGCCACTTCCTTGTGGGCATTGTTGTACTTGGGTTGGTAGGATCTCCTGCTTGGACCCGCCTCCAACTTTTCCATTTTCATCGGGAGTTCATCTCCATAGTTAATAGCATCTTCTACTTGTTGTCCTGCTACGACTAACCCTTCGAATGTGAGGATAGCCTGTCCAAAAATATATGCTTTGTATGCTTTATTGAGCCCTTTCATCATCATTTGGACCTGGTCCCTCTCTGATGGTCGATCCCAGAGTTGTGCCGCCACTTTCCTGAACCTGGTCAAGTATTCTGTGAAGCCTTCATCAGATTTTTGCACCATGGTCTCTAATTGTCTCCTATGAGTCTCTATCTCAGTATTATAGGAGTAATGATTGGTGAATGCTCTGGTGATATCGGTCCAAGAGTGGACTTGTGAGGGGTTCAGATTCATTAGCCATCTATGTGCCCCTCCAGTTAACGAGAATTGAAACGCCTGCCCCAATTGTTCATCAGTAAACCCATGCCCTTGCCTCAACAGTCCTGTGAATGATCTCAGATGTGTCTTGGGATCCCCTGTCCCGTCAAACTTTTCAGTAGTCCATTTAAATTTTGGTGGCAGTTTGGCATCTGGGAAGAAACATAGTCCCTCAGAATCAATGATCTGACTCTCTACGCCCTTCAGGCCCCTCAGTATCTGTTCTACATGACTCAGTCGGTTCCCATATGGATCTTCAGAATTTTTTGGCTTCTTGATTGAAGGAGCCTTCTGGATGATCGACGGTTGCTTGCAGATAACCTCTCCCTCTTCCTCAAAAGCGGGATTTGAGAACACAATAGGATTATTCTTGCTGGGGGTGTCTTCCTTTGATGTGGAGGGTGTGTCCTCTTTTCCTATTAGTAGCTTATGCACATTTCGCAGCATGACAGTCATCTCACTTACAGTGTCCTCTATTTTGGTTACTCGGTTCTCTAAAGAAACCTCATCTTGATCTTGGTTAGCCATCACTTTAATTGGTTTTTCAGGAATAAGCCAGACCGGTTTAATGATGGGTGCTCTAGACAGCCTATTGGTGCTAGGATCTCTTATCCAAAGAGTAGCAATGCTTGTAGATTGGCTCAATAATCACCTATGTTGGAATAGATCGAATGGATTAGGATTTGAAAATAACTGGACACTTGAAGGTTTTACATGCACACACAAGCTGACTCTACCAATACAAATGTTAGCCCCTTATGAAATCCATTGAACAAAATATTATCCGAATCAATTTAATTGTTTCGACGGACTTTGTGACTGGTCTTGGGCCTCATGACCCAAATGGTTCATGACTGAACAAACCGGTAAATTTCTACTTGATCATAGTATCTATACCGTGACAAAGATTTTCCGATCATTTTTGAGATTGATGTATCAATATTGAACGGTCAACACAATGAGCTTTGTACGATGGAGGGCGTGTACAGACCGCCCACACTAATTTGTATGCGGGTATACGTAACCCTCACGCTCCCAACAAGTGAGAGACAAGAATACTCAAGTGTGGATCCAAACATGTTGACAAGTCAAGGACAAAAACGGGCAGAACTTCGACGTCTCGGACGTAAATATTATGATCGAGTGGATTTTACCATGTTGGTTCAATAATGGACCAAAATAACATACATGTGGCTCAAACTGGGTTAGGACAGAAAAGGCCACCTTGACGAGGATGGGGTAACCTATCACCGAATGCTCGATGAATAATGGGCCCCCAATCCCTTTATATACTATGTTGCAAGGATCCAAGCGACGTGGAGTAGCATAACGCATTCCCATGCGGACCCAAGAAACGCTCGTTAGAGACTGCTCGCCGATCGTGGTCTCACAAAGTACAGGCCAAGGCTGTGTGTTTCTCCTAGCGGGCTGCCCCACATGCATGGGACCCGGTTCGGCTACTTGCACGAAAGTGTGACTGAACCCATTCCCCCCAAAGCAATATGTACAAACAATAAATATAGTACCCTAGATCTAGCATCAAATGTCAAGCAAATCAATATAAGGAAAGTATCCTAGGAGTCTGAATATTAATCCCCAGCGGAGTCGCCACTGTGACGACAATGGAAAATCGATGATCCTCCTCGGGATGGAAATGTGTATCCTGTATCGATGAAGATCGATTTGTTCTGTTGGAGTCGCCACCTAGATTAAGGTCTAGGACCTCTAAAAATGTTGCCTCACCCTAAGGTAAGACTTCTATTGACTCGTGACCCAATGTATCGATTCTTTGGTCTGCAAGAGATCGGGTAAGTATTCAGGGTACGGTTATGGGAAGGTGTTAGGCACCCAAACCGTCCGATCAATATCGGCCTCCTAAACTTTCCTTAAATTCTAATTTTGACTGTGCTTGGTCAACTGGATGACTAGGGTTCAATGGGGGATGTCCTAAACCAAGTTGCTAAGTTATTCTAACCTAGGGTTCAGCCAATCATGTTTTAAAGTAAATAAACAAGCAAATGTAATGTTCAATATTATACAGTGAACCGGACCAAAGATGGTTCGGTCTTGGACTGAATCTGAGATGTGTAAGACATCTCAAACTGCCTACGTATTTTAATCCTGGAAATCAAGTCAAAAAACGTAGTTCGAAAATGGGTTGTGTGATTAAATATTATGGAAGTGATTTATGCATTTGCTTCAATTAGATTCTTTGTTGTTCAAGTTGAAGTTTATGCTGGATGTATGGTTGATGGGTGGCTTTGTACCGTATTTGGGATTCCCAAATTGCCTACGTATTCTAGGGTTTGTCCTAGAAATCAGGTACGACGTAGTTTGAAATTTGTGAGAGTCGGATTTGGAATGTGTACCAAATTCCTTCCATTTTTGTCAATAGGATCTAGGGATGAGACCTAAATTTCTACCATTTTTATTTGGGATGTGTACCAAATTCTTTCTATTTTTGTTAATAGGATCTAGGGATGAGACCTAAATTCCTACCATTTTTAATTGGGATGTGTACCAAATTATTTCTAATTTTGTCAATAGGATCTAGGGATGAGACCTAAATTCCTACCATTTTTATTTGGGATGTGTACCAAATTCTTTCTATTTTTGTCAATAGGATCTAGGGCTGAGACCTAAATTCCTATCATTTTTATTTGGGATGTGTACCAAATTCTTTCTATTTTTTCTCTTTCCAAGACAAATATGGTAGGTGAAAGCATTCCAATTATAGCAGTGATAGTATTCCAAATATAACAGTATGCATCCAAGTATGGCAATAAGCATGTGGCAGACAGATGCGGCAATAAGCATGTGACAGACAGATGTGGCAATAAGCATGTGTAGCAGACAGATGTCGTAATGAGCATGTGTAGCAGACAGATGTCGTAATGAGCATGTGTAGCAGACAAATGTAGCAATGAGCATGTATAGCAGACAAATGTAGTAATAAGCATTCCAAACATAACAAATGAACATCTAAAAACATAGCAATATGTGAGTATGTGAGTTGTCAATCACATGGTGACGGTGATGATGATGGTGATGACGATCAGATGGTGTAGATGATGATTAGATGGGGTGATGGGTAGATCAGATGGTGTAGATTATGATAAGATAGTGTGAGATAGAGTTTTGATGATGATCTAATTTGACGGTGATGATAATCTGATCTGGTGGTGAGGATGATCTGACAGGATGATGGCTTGATCAGATGGTGGAGATGATGGTTTGATGTGATGGTGAGATGGTGCTTGATCTGATCAAATGGTTCTATAGATGCTGAGCAGATGGTAGGGATCATGATCAAAAGGGTAAGGATCAAATCAGTTGGTAAGGATCATGATCAGATGGGTAAAAATCAAATCATATGGATCAATGGTTCAGATTGAGCATTAAAATTATCATGATCACATGGTCAAGATCAACATATTAAAATTATCATGATTGACGTTCAACATCAACACATTAAAATGATCAATGGTCAAGATCAACACTTTAAAATTATTATGATTGACGATCAAGATCAATACATTAAAATTATCATGATCAAAATCAATGCCCAACCTATGGTTTATATTGATTAAATCGATGATCAACACACAAAACAAATATGATCAAATTATTGGAATAAGAAGCAAGGGTTCATGATGGGTACAGCAGATCATAGAGTAGGGTGCAGGTGATTCAGGGGAGTTGTGACAGGTAAGAGTGAGGATGAGGTATTGAGTTTGCTTGGGTGTTGGGTTTATGCATGGGACAGCAAGGTGTATTGGGTTTGGTTTCAGCATGCACAGTTGCATGGAGGATCGGGGTTGAGGACAGGTGTAGTGTAAGTAGCATGGCCAGGTATATGGGATTGGGAAGGGAGTTTAACAAGTGGTGCTGTATGGGATTAAGTGGTGTTGCAGCAAATCAGGATGGAGTGTAGTGGTGAGGCTAGGCGTTTGATGTGGCAGGAGGAAAAATTGGAAGATATGCCATGCAGGTGTGGGTATTGAGTAGAGGTGGTTTCAGATTGTAGGGGATGGATGAGGCAGCTTGGTTGGTGGTGCTACAATTCCAAAAAAAAAAAAAAAAACTAAACTTACCTCAATGTACGTCTCTCTCCTCCTCTCCTTCTCTCTTCTTCTCTCCTTTCAATCTTCAATTTCTTTTCTCCACTCCTCTCTCTCCCTCCCCAAAACAGAAAATTCCTCCCCTCTTCACGTCCCCTCACCTCTCTTTTATCATATTCTTCTTTCCTTCTTCTTCACTCAATCTTTTCCTCACTCTCAATCTTTCCTTTTTCCTTTCTTTCCCAATTTTCCCAAAATAGAAAAAAAAAAACTCTCTCTCTCTCACGTCAATCTCTCTCTCAATTTCTCTTCCTCTTCTTTCCTTCTTCTTCACTCAATCTTTCACTCTCAATCTTCCCTTTATTCTTTTTTTTTCTTTCCTTTTTCTTCACTCAATCTCTCTCTCACTCTCAATCTTTCTCTTAAATTCCTCTCTATCTCTCACGTCTCTCTCACTCTCAATCCCTCCCTTTTTCTTTGTCTTCCTTTTCTTCTCTTCTCTTCTTTCTTTCCTTTTCTTCTCTTTTTCTTTCTTTCCTTTTCTTCTCTTTTCTTTCTTTCCCTTTCTTCTCTTTTTCTCTTTCTTTCCTTTTCTTCTCTTCTCTTTTTTCTTTCCTTTTCTTCTCTTTTTCTCTTTCTTTCCTTTTCTTCTCTTTTTCTCTTTCTTTCCTTTTCTTCTCTTTTTCTCTTTCTTTCCTTTTCTTCTCTTCTCTTTTTTCTTTCCTTTTCTTCTCTTTTTCTATTTCTTTCCTTTCCTTTTCTTCTCTTCTCTTTTTTCTTTCCTTTTCTTCTCTTTTTCTCTTTCTTTCCTTTTCTTCTCTTCTTCTCTTTCTTTCCTTTTCTTTTCTTCTTCTCTCTCTCTTTCACGTTTTCTAAAAAGAAAACGTGAAAGTTCTTTTTCACATAATATATATAATATATATAAATACTATGCACATGAATGAACTGGTTCGAAACGGGTTGAGACTGGCTTGGGTTGATTGAGTTAAACTGATATGGGTTGAGCTAGGTTGGACCAGAACTGGCTTGAACTGAGTTGACTGGATTGATTGGATTTAATTGGATTTTCTCTCTATCATTTCATGGGTCATTCTCCTCGTCATCCCGCATGGAATTTTCCGATGGCCTCTATTCCAAATTTTTGCATTCATCTTGTAGAACATTAAAAATGAGGAATATAGAAACCTGGAATCACCTCATTTGGAAGTAAAATGGTTAACTTATGAATTTTTGAAGTTTAAGCGGACCAATTATCGATAATTTGGTCGACCATTCTCGCATGAGATCCTTCGGAAGCTTCTACCGGAAATATTTTACGTCCACTTTGTAGAGCACTAAAAATGGAACATAATGAGACTAGAATCACCTGATTTGGATATGGGATGATCAAAATATGAATTTTTGAATATTAAATGACCATTTCCATATGTAATTTTGCATGGGACCCTCCGGAGACTTTTACCTGAGATTTTTTACGTCCACTTTGTAGGACATCACAAATGAAGAACAATGGCCTTGGAATCGTCTGAATCCGACGTAGAACGGAAAAGATATGAAGCTTTGAAGTTCTAACGATAATTTTGCATGCAAGCTTACATGGGACCCACTGGTGACTTCTACCCGGGATTTTTTACGTCCACTTTGTAGAACATCATGAATGAAGAATAATGGTCTTGGAATCATCTGAATCCGATGTCGGATGATCAAGATATGATGATTTGAAATTCAAACAATCCAACTTAGGATAATTTGCATGAAGGCCCCTGGGATTATTTATAATAATTTCATAAACCTCCCTTGTACGTATCATCTGACTAAAATGATCATATCTTCTTCATTTGATGTCAGAATCGAGCAATTCTGGTCTCGTTTCGAAGATAATTCTATGACTTATCAACCATGCAGATTACAGCCTGTGACCTTATTATGGGGCCCACCGAAAACTTCCTCAAATTCACAGTCAAGAATCCAAACTTTCAATCACCTTTCTTCCTTTTGTTGTCCACACACCAGCAGGACTTTGTTTAGCTGGGATGGCAAAAATGGGGTGCTTACACCGCCGTACCTGTACGTGCGTCACACAGAATCAAGAAATCTGTTTCATGTAACAAGAATCACCATATTAACTTGCGTTTGCCCAACCAAAAGCCTCCCGATGGAATCTAGACGTTGTCGTCGAATTACACTCGAGCCCGCCTTGATCTAATCCATTCAAAGTGGATCTGAGCATCGTGGCTCAAATCCAGCCGCTGATCTTGCATCTTCTCCTCTTTTTACGCCGAAATTGCCCTAAATAACTTGTGAAATGCCGAAATTGCCCCTGAACAACTTCTGAAATGACTTTTTCGAGCGATCCGACAGAAACTGCGATATCTCTCTCATCCGACGTCGGAATTGAGTGATTCAAGTTGCGTTGGAAAGATAACTCGACGCTCTACATCTTTTCACTGTCGGATTTTCATGAACCTGCTGCGGGACCCACCAAAAATAGGTCCAAAGTTAAAAGTCTGTCAAACCTTGGAATTTGAACCCGAAACTTTACGTGCATGAATGCCAAGTGCCGTGGGCTGCCGTGTTGGCATGTCACCTTGCCACCACACCTGTGGGTCCCACTCACATTTTTTCTCTCTCCTCTTTCTCTCTCTTCTGATTCTCTCTCTTCTTTCTCTCTCTTGAATTTCTCTCTTCAATGCCACAACACCAGAAACATGAGAAACATGAACATGATCAAAAAAGCTTCAGGAACACTGTCGCACCATCAAAAACTCGTCCACATCACCAGTGGGATCCACAGTCACTCTCTCTCATCAAACTTGATGTAGAATGTCATTTAACTCGCTGCAAGCCATCTGAAACACATGTAGAACACTGTAGAACACACATGAGAGGTTGCTCCATCTTTGCCATTGCACTGACACTCTCTCTCCTACACTGACACTCTCTCTCCTAATTTCTTTGACTGTATGCTCACAAACACTGTCACATCAGTCAAGTTGCCAACAATGACAACATAAAGTCCAACAGAAGAAGCATCTAAATAGTAATATGTAAAAACATAGGATTCCATATTTTATCAAAAATACCCTGAAGATGCTCTTTCCCACCCAAACTAAGCGACAAGAAAGCAAATCGATAAAAATTTTCTAATTGACCTTTCTATTCAAGAATACTATTGCAGTTAACACCCTAAATTAGTAATAAATTAATAGCTAATGCACAAGAGAAACGGATGATCTGAAAATGCAAGAAGTTTCTGCTTGAGTAGTTCTGTATATAGATAAAGATGGAAATTTCTAACATATAGTTGATAACTCACTGTTTTTTGAGGGCAACAGAGGAATTCAATTCCTTGATCTGCACAGCAATGTGAAAAAATGATAAGTTAAGTCTAGCACATGTGATGTATTTGGAAAACGAATTTAGAAAACCATTGAGTGCATAAAAATGATATATAACTTAAGAAACGGAACTGCACCATTGACGGTTTTTTCTCATTGAGCATCCTGTATAACAGAGAACTTTCATGCTTCCAAAGGTTTGCAATATCAGCAAAAACTACATACGTAACAAATAGATGAAGGGTTAAAAAACCATTGAATTTTCTCTTCGATGCATCAGCCTAACATTCCATGGACAGTTCCATTTCAGTCTCATCATATAAAACCATGATCATAAAAAAGAAATTGGATAATGCAATCAAATTATATAATTACCTTAGACTCTTATTAAATATCAGCACTTGTTCAATTTGGTCCAGGTGGACCTTGATTGTATCTGCAATGAAACAAAAATACATAGCATTATAAGTATTGTATATCGACATATAATGTACCACAACAAGTTGAAACCTTTTATTTCACCTGAAACTACTGGAACAAGCAGATTGAGAATAATGCTCCATCACTCTTGAGGATTGGGAAGAACAACGTCGAGTCTGAATGATCCAACGGTGTCTATAAGAAAAAGATTGGCTTAATTTTTTTACACAAAAAATGCTTAAATGGGGACATATATTAAATACATGTATTCCAAATCATTACCATTAAATACGATGTGAAGGAAGGGTAAATCTCCGATGGTTGAGGAGTTTCAGAAGGTGCCAAATGGGGAGCTTCAGGAGGTGCCAGGGGAGCCAATGAAGGTGACTGGTTCCGAGTAAATTTCTTTCCCTTTCTTCCCTTTTCTAAACAACCTCTATGTCTTCTGCCACCTTTCTGCCCTTCTTTCCTCTTTAGACCCTTCACATTTAAGTAGGTAGTATGCTCTGTTGGGACGGGATCTTCAATTCCTAGATCTTGTAGTTGCATATACAACTCAGTAGTTGCCTTGGTAATCAGTGAATACCCTTCTGTTGAATTACTAGCTAGTGATGCTAATTTCACCAATTTAGGACAAAGAACTGTGTAACGTTGTGTGCAATCCAAATTAAGGTCTGATTTGGTTTCCCTTGCTGTCTTGCACTATATTGTGTATTGCTATCTTCGTCCACCTCCTAAAAATATAGGACTCAGGTACAAATTCTGTATCTTCCACATGTTCTAAAATTTTCAATGCATGACAACATATGTAAAACTTCCTGCAACTGCAATCTATCGAAGCCCCAGATGTTACATAGACAACTTTATACCTTTCGTTGTGAACGCATATAATGCATAGTAGCCGGTAGGTGGAGAAGATGATTGTGATCTTCAATAAATATAATATTCATATCGTTCTTCATTATATAAATAATGAATCCCCATTCTTGCAGGACTTCCAATCCTTGTCTCTTCCCGAGACAAAATGGTATGAATATCCCGTTTATCAGCTTTCTTATATCCACCTTTGTTGCATGCAAACATTCTCGAAGTTAAGAGTTTCTTACTCTTATCAGGTTCCCTTCTCTAATTACAAGTATCTCTTCTAATACCAAAACCCATACTTCTCCCATATGCATTGTAAAAATTATATGCTTCTTCCTCAGACCTAAACTTCATTCCAATAACAGGCATATCCCCAACATCTTCTTCAATATTGTGATCTCTCATTTTTTTGATAGTATTGAATAAACCAATAATTCAGAGTCAAAGCTTTTTAATCAGATTGATTGTGATGATAGTATCTCAAACTGTCAAATCACACAATAAAAGAAGAATCAATTAGCTTTCACAAATTTCACAAACGAAATGAAAGAAGCAAAGCAAAACCATAAATTTCACAAATGAAATGAAAGAAGCATCAATTAGCTTTCATCATTGAATCAAAGTTGCCCTTAAGAATGCCAAAGTTGAATTATTAGCTAACTTATAAACCATCATATATCAATGTCAGAGGACTACATAATATCAAATTTTGTATATCAATGGATCCACCACATAGTAAATATATATGGGACCATGAAAACAAATTCATGTGTAAATAAAACTTCCACGTTCCTCCATTGTTCAGGTTCACTAGGAGTTAGTTTCTCCTCTGCAAAAATAATATTGGATGCAGCTAATTTTAAAGAAGAAGAAAATGAAGTCATTGACATACCACTTTTGAGTTTTGAATTCATAGAAGTTGCAACCAGTAACTTTGCATAATCAAATAAGCTGGGACAAGGAGGCTTTGGGCCTGTATACAAGGTAAGGCTTTCCCTGATTAGAAAAATTTAAATCCCTTGATTTTCTCGCTGATTATTAATTCTACAATTACAATTGAAAAGATCAAAATTATAACAATGATGATGATCTCTTTCCCAGGGTAATTTTCCTAGAAGGCACGGAATAGCAGTGAAGAGGTTAGCTAAGACTTCTCAGCAGGGAATGGAAGAATTCAAGAATGAGGTTATGCTAGTTGCCAAGTTACAACATAGGAATCTTATTAAGCTTTTAGGTTATTGCATTCATGGAGATGAGAAGATGCTAATCTATGAATACATGCCTAACAGGAGCTTGGACTCCTTTATCTTTGCTTAGCTCCTTTCCCTGAGATTCTAGTAGTCAACATAGAATTCATGATTCGTATATTAATTATCAAGGAATATCCAATATTCCATATCGGATTTCTGGACAAGATGTCAGTGATGATTAACTTTGAGCATTCATCTGTATCAATAACAGATGAAACTACAAGCTCTTGGATTTGAAAACTACCAACATTCTCCTAGATGAAGAAATGAAACCCAAAATATCAGATTTTGGTATGGCGAGGATTTTCGGTGGCGATCAGACCCAAGCAAATACAAAACGAGTATTACACATGGACTGATGGTGCTTTTCTTTAAATTCAATAGGAAACAAGTGAAGTATTACACATGGACTGATGGAAGCAGATTCGGATTCAACAAAATGAGAATTCACTGAGACAAACTTACCTCTCTGCTTCGTCTTCTCTACCTCTCTGCTTCGTCTTCTCCTTTTTTCCCTCTCCTCTCTCGTCTTCTCTTTCTCTGTCTCACGCCTCTCGTCTTCTCCAGCAGAGTGAAAAGAATATTTTTTTTTCTTTCTTTCCCTCTCTGCTTCGTCTTCTCCACCTCTCTGCTTCGTCTTCTCCTCCTGGCTTCTGCTTCGTGCTTCCTTTTTTTCCCTCTCCTCTCTCGTCTTCTCTTTCCCTCGCCTCTTATGACTGTTGGAATATCCTATCTCATGCCTCTCGTCTTCTCCACCTCTCTGCTTCGTCTTCTCCTTTTCTCCCTCTCCTCTCTCGTCTTCTCTTTCCCTCACCTTTTTTCAATTGAAAATTTTCAAAATGGGTAGATTTCTCAGTGTTGAGCCGCTCAACCCTCTCTCTCTACCGAAATTTTGGTTAAGACTGCTGGATGATCGCATTTCCACGTGGTGGTCATACGACGGTCTCCGCCGAGTCTCCGCCGAGTCTCCTATGCCCGTACGCATAGGAGACGATTCGGATTCAGTAATAGAAACAATAACTGAAGCAATGACTATTACTTCAACTCAATTAGCTTAGTTGTTCAGTTCTAGAAGGTAGCGTTTAGCTACCAACAACAACAGCATCATCAAACAACTCCAATGCTTATGATATTCTCTCTTTTAGATGCTACGTAAGGTTGCATTTTGGATTACTTCCATTGATTTAATTATTTATTATTATTATTATTATTATTATTTTGCCAAAGATCAATAAAAATAAATATAAAAAATAAAAAAAAAATTTCAGGATTTCCGTCATAGATCAGACTCAAAATACTAACAAAAAAACGACATCTTAGTGTACCCATACCATCCCAAGATATTTTGGACGTTCTGGTTTTTTTTATAATTCTCTTATTTTGATGTAAAATTTTACATGTAACATTTTAAATGTAAATTTTATTGTAAATTTTTACATTCTAAGAGATAAAATATAGTGATCTTTATAGGGGAGAGAAAATGAATTTTGTCTTGAATTTTATCTTTCTATTACCTATTAAAAACAAACATTAAAAAAAATTACATATAAAATATTACATCAAAACAAATGAAACAATAAAAAAAAAATTTGAATTTTCCCATGACAACGTGCATGTCTCCCATTAAAAATATCACTAGTCCTACAATTGTAAGCATTAACTATATAAATAGCCCGCATCTCATGTTCAAACTAATTTTCAACAGGTGATGTCATTGATAAAATACATCCATAGTAAAGAAGGAATCTCTTTGTTTTATGTCAAAGGTGTTGATGACTATGGGTACATTGAGGGGTGCATCTTGAGGATTCGTATCCTAGAAGCATGACATTTATGAATCTTGTTGGTGGTTTTCTCTTCTTATTTGGTGAAAATGTTCTTAAGATATTGATTATCTACTCTAAGACTTGTATAGACCAACTTGAAATGAAAAGGTGGATATCAATAAAAAGGCATCACCAATACCGAATTCAGTCTGATCCATTGAAAAAAAAAAAAAAAAAAAAAAAAAGACAAATAAGATTGTACAACATGAAACCTTCTTATGTTGCGTGAATGTATTATGTATCTGACTAATAGCCCAAAACAAGCTTCAGATCTAATAGAACACATTAAATCAAACATTTTAATATATCTTATATTAGGTTGTCCAAATCTTGCATCCATGCACTAGATTAGGCCCTATTGGACACATAACAAAATACATGTGATACCTAAAATCATCCTTCCCCAAACATCGACCAAGTGAATTAAAGATTCGTGCATATAACAGCCAATGTTTACTGTCTATTTTTTATGCAGGTCAAGATCGAATTTGAAGATAAATACAAAAATAAAAATAATTTTATAAATCTAACCACTGCAACCTTGTAAGTTATAAGAGGATTTGTTCGGAGATTCCATTGGATTGTAACTGAGAAGATGTATCACGCCGGCTGTCAAGTATCTCCCCCAATGTTCCTGTCGGACAAATTGAAATGGTCTGTATGGAGGTAGCTATGGAAGGGGAGGTGAAACAGTCCTCTCTTGTTTAAAACAATGTTCCAACTTGATTTTACGATTTTGCCCAACAACATATGATCGTCTTGTTCTTTTGAAAGTTTTGCATGATTTTCAACATTATATAAGATTATTATGTCATCCTTCCACAAGGACAGTTCACTGAATGTATATAGTCCTATCCTGTAACATAGAGATTTTACCCTTCCTCAGATTCCGATTAATAAATTTAAACTTATCGATAATAAAAGCCCTTATTTTGTCTAATCTCGAATTATTGACTCGCTCAAGATTAATTGGTTTAGAGTCGAGAAAGTGTTAACTTATGCATAAAGGAAAGACGAGAAAATATTTACATGGTTCGAACTTCTACCACAGAAGTCTACTCCACGGTGAGAATCCCCAAGTTCTTCATACTTCTTGGGGAGGTTTATTATCCTTTAAATAGAGGAAATAATACAAGGGAAACTATCCATAGATAGTAATACAATCCATACAATTTGTATACCAACCAAATCAGCCTACTCAACTTTCCTTCTATAAGAGATCTTACCACAATCACCTACCCACCAACCAAATTACCAATCTTGCATCAATCACACCAACCAACTTTCCTTCAATAGAAGATCTTATCACGATCATGCTCAATCTAGCATGATCATTATCTAGCTAACACTCCCCCTCAAGTTGGGGCGAAGATATCATCGGAGGTCAACTTGATCAACATCTTGTGAAAGGATTTTGTGGGTAGAGCTTTGGTGAACACATCTGCGAGCTTATCCTCACTCCGGATATAAGAAGTTTCAATGGTGTTATCCTGGACTTTTTCACGCACAAAGTGACAATCCACCTCTATATGTTTGGTCCGTTCATGAAAGACAGGATTAGAAGCAATATAAGTGGCTGCTTGATTGTCACAATATAGTTGCATCGGACGGTTAGAAGTCACAAGATCCAATTCCTGTAACAAAGCTCGAAGCCAGACGAGTTCGCTATTAGTGGAAGCCATTGCCCCGTATTCCGCGGCGCTAGAACGAGCCACAACATGTTGTTTCTTACTTTTCCACGTGACCAAATTGCCACCCACAAAGGTGCAAAATCCAGTAATGGATTTTCCGTGCGAGGGACTTCCGGCCCGGTCGAATCGGTGTAACCCACAATTCTTGTGTGATTATGTTTTCGCATCCAATACCTCTTCCCGGGCAAGATTTCGGGTAGCGCGGGATGCGGTCAATAAGTTCCATATGTCCTTCAAGTAGGTGCTTGCATAAACCGACTCACATAACTTCTTCGCATAAGAGATGTCGGGCCCGGTAATTGTTAAGTATATTAATCTTCCCACTAACCGTTGAAAGCGGCTACTATCTTGTAATGGAGTAGTATCAATGAGAAATTTACTATTATAGTCCATGGGGGAATCGGCGGGTTTGGCACCGAGCTTGCCGGTCTCTTTCAAGAGATCCAAAGTATACTTTCTTTGAGAGATAAACAAACCCTTAGTCGATGTGGCTACTTCAATTCCGAGAAAGTACCGTAATTTTCCTAGATCCTTGATGTCAAATTTCTCATTCAAATCCTGTTTGAGAGCCGCTATGTCATAGAGATTATCACCGGTGATGACAATGTCATCAACATAAACCAACACAACAATGATGCCGTTGGTGTTCTTTCTAACAAACATCGATGAATCAGACATACTCCGACGAAAGCCAAAACTTATAAGAACAGTACTCAACTTACCATACCATGCCCGTGGAGATTGTTTAAGCCCATAAATGGCTTTGTTGAGCTTACACACGACTCCGACTTGATGTTCTAAGGGATGACCAGGAGGAGTGGTCATGTATACTTCTTCTTCTAAGTCTCCTTGCAAGAATGCATTTTTCACGTCCATTTGAAATAAAGACCAACCACAATTTACGCTCATCGACATTAACACTCTCACGGTGTTCATTTTCACGACCGAGCAAAGGTTTCCTTGTAGTCAACTATATATGTTTGTGTATAACCTTTGGCAACAAGTCTTGCCTTGTGTCTTTCAATAGATCCATCACTTTTGTACTTGATCTTGTATACCCATCGACGACCAACGGGACGCTTTCCGGCGGGTAGACGTACTATGTCCCAAGTGTGGTTTCTATCAAGAGCTGAAAGCTCATCATTCATGGCCTTAATCCATACGGAAGAGACCTTAGCCTCGGTAAAATTAATTGGTTCCATTGTGAGAATCAAGCTGTCAAGAATGCCAAAAATTCGGAAGAAACATTGTCATAGCAAACATGTTGTTGAATTGGATATTCAAGAGTGTGATAGGTGAAGTAATCTCGTAATCTAGTAGAAGGTTGTGACACCCGAGTAGATCTTCTTACCGGCATCGGTAGATCGGGACTTTCTTCAATCCGTCTCTATTTCGCGAGAACAGCTTCAACGGGGTGAGGATGATCGCAATAGGATGATTACTATAATCACTAAATTCACTATTGTCACCATGTACAATAGATATGGGAGGAGCAAATTCACCATAGTCAGTATCAGTCTCCCCCTGAATTTTGGTCCTGCCAGGAAAGAAGAGGTGACATTCAATAAAAAAGACATCACGAGAAATGTACATTTTTCGAACCGAAGGATCATAGCAGCGGTAACCCTTTTTAACGTAAGAATATCCCAAAAAAATGCACTTATGAGCCCGAGGATCCAGCTTTCCACCTGCTTGAGAATGAACATAACAAATACACCCAAACACACGAAGGTGGGAAATATCAATGGAGCGACCGTAAAGAACCTCCATAGGGGATTTGACATGTAAGGTTTGACTTGGTAGTCGATTAATCAAGTAACAGCTGGTGAGAACAGCATCGGCCCAGTAGGACTTGGGAATATGCCCATGAAAAAGAAGTGATCGTGTTACTTCAAGGAGATGGCGATTTTTACGCTCGGCAATACCATTTTGTTGAGGGGTACCAACACAGGATGTTTGGTGAATAATACCTAGACCTTTAAGAAATGACTCAAATGAGGTATTGGTATATTCGGTGCCATTATCAGTCCTCAAGTATTTTATGGGAGTATCAAATTGAGTTTGAACCATGCAACAAAATTCCTGAAAAACTTGTAACACTTCACTTTTAGAGCGTAATAAATACAACCAAGTAGATCTAGATTTATCATCAATAAATGTGACAAAGTATCTAAAACCATCCCGAGAGTCAATTGGAGCAGGGCCCCAAACATCAGAATGAATTAATTCAAACAATTCAGTGGAAGTATGATTACGAGTAGGGAAAGGTAATCTATGTTGCTTGGAATAATGACATGTCTCACAAGTACTAGAATCAAGAGACAATGAGGGATTAAGAGAATGGAGGACAGAATCCGATGGGTGACCCATTCGCCAATGCCATAGCTGTGAGTCCTTAGATGGATTTTGTTGAACAACCAATGCTGCAGGAGAAAAGTCCAAAATGTAAACACCTTGAAGGAACCGACCTTCACCAATCGTCTTCCCGGTGAACCTGTCCTGAAATATGACCTTGTTGGGAAAAAACATAACAATGCAATGTAGGTCTTTAGTAATCTTGCTGACAGATAATAGGTTACAAGATAGAGAAGGTACAAATAAAGCATCAACGGTATTTGAAAAAATACTGATTTTTCCAATTCCTTCAATAGGAACCTTTGCACCATTAGCCACGGTAATAAATCGCCGATGACCATTATCATGACGAATATCGGATAAAAATACGATGAGCAACACATATGATCAGTAGCCCCGAATCTATGATAAAAGAATCTTTAGTAGAAACGGACAGAGCAAGAGAGGCATTACCGGATGCGGAAGTCACGGAATTTGTGGTGGAAGTGGGAGTTCCATGTGACCGCATAAGCCGATGGAGTTGGGCAGCGAGTTGTTCAATCGAGAATTGTGGTGTGGACGAACTAACTTGAGCAGCAAGAGGTGTATCGATCCTTTATCTTTGGGAGGACGCAAGTGAGGATATAAAGACCAACATTTGTCCTTGGTATGACCATCCCGATTACGTTGATCACAATGGAAAGGTGCATGAGAACTGCGTCCTTTTCCTCTCCCTCGAGAGAAAGATCGACCTGTACCACGGGTGTTTCCCTCAATAGCAACATGACCATTGACCGAGTGAGCAGAATTTTCAATGGATTCATTCATCACGGGTTTGGAGCTCATTACACGACGACGAAGTTTCCTCTCGTTGAATAGTCGCACGGACATTGGTAAATGAAGGAAGAGTAGCACTCATAAGAATTTGACGCTTAAGATCTTCATATTCGGGGACCGAATACTTGCCAACAATTGAAAAATGCGATCCTGCTCTTCACGTTGAATGTAAGTATCAATTGATTGGGCGGGAGGGCGGTACCGACGTAACTCATCCCATTTTTTCTTTAAGGAACCAAGATGCTCTGTAAATGGTTGACTGGGAGGTTGTTCAGCATGAGCAATCTCTTGTTGTATCTCAAAGATTCGAGAGGAGTTATCAACTTGGCCATACATGTCCTTTAAGGAATCCCAAAGGATCTTAGAAGTTTTCGAATAAGCAAATATTTCATATATTTGTGGTTCCATAGAATTAAAAAGCCATGACATGACCATATTATCATTGGCTTCCCAATCGGGAATTTATTATCCGTAGAGGCGGGAGCCTTGATTTGACCATTAACGTAACCAAGCTTGGCACGGCCTCCAAGGGCAGCAATTCACGCCCTTGACCATGGCAAGTAATTGCGCCGGTGAGAAGGATAGAGGTGAGACGAGTATTCATCTCATGAGAACCGGAACTAGCTTTACTATTATCAACAAAGCTCGGAACTAGTCATGATAAATGATTTAAAAGAATAACAAGAGAAAATAACAACTTATCAGAGTATGCGGGCAGCAAACCACGACGAGAGCGAACAAAGTGCCCTAAACACCACGATCAGATCTGTATCTGCTCTGATACCATGTTAACTTATGCATAAAGGAAAGACGAGAAAATATTTACGTGGTTCGAACTTCTACCACAGAAGTCTACTCCACGGTGAGAATCCCCAAGTTCTTCATACTTCTTGGGGAGGTTTATTATCCTTTAAATAGAGGAAATAATACAAGGGAAACTATCCATAGATAGTAATACAATCCATACAATTTGTACACCAACCAAATCAGCCTACTCAACTTTCCTTCTATAAGAGATCTTACCACAATCACCTACCCACCAACCAAATTACCAATCTTGCATCAATCACACCAACCAACTTTCCTTCAATAGAAGATCTTATCACGATCATGCTCAATCTAGCATGATCATTATCTAGCTAACAGAAAGGCTGTCGGCTATGTTGGTTGAGTTGACTCACTTGCCCATTCTATCCACAAAAACATATGAATATATAACATAAATAAAATTATGGATATATAAAATTTTATAAGTGGGACCCTGGGGACTGTCTTCAATTGAAAGGAAATTAGAAAATTTTATAAGTGGGACCTGGGGATTGTCCTCAATTGATAGGAAATTAGGAAAGGAACCGATCAATCCTTCCACAACTCATTGAACTGATAATAACGTGTTACCAAAGTCAAGGGTCCAACAACATTTTTTTTTTTTAATTATTCTAACTAAGAGGTTGGTATATATATATATATATATATATATATATATATATATATATATATATATATATATAATACATGATGCATGGTGCATGCAGCCTTTTTTTTTTTTTTTTTTTGGTAAACATGCAGCCTGTGTTTTGATGTGTTTGTACACCGACCTCGAAGGAAATTTTATGAATCTAGTTGTGCCACCATCATTAACCTAATCATTATATCCTTCATATATCAAGTTGGATTCGAAATATTACAACTTGTCTTAGTTGAATAAAGCTGGTGCGGTCTAAAATCCAAATTACTACCACTAGCTATTCACAAATTGTATCTTTCATTATCGGATTTACATTAATTTTTAAATAAAATATCAAAATTATTTTCTCTGTATATTAAGATTACCAGGATGATTCTCTTCAAAGCACTTTTTGGGTTATTATTATAATAACATATTGTAACAATCCTTATTACATTTATACGAACCCAATTTAAGTTTAAATCCACAATTTTTTTTTTTTTTTGCTAAAGGTAAGCAAAGTATCTTATTAAAATAAGAAAGAAAATTAGTATCTTACTAATCGTCTAAAATAAAGACAAAAAGAAAATAATCATCGTTTATTATTGTTTTTTTATATTGAAAACTAAAATCCAAAAAAAAATTAGCATTTTTATGTGCAAGTCAAAGATGATTTTTTGTGACACCGTCTTGCTTAGTTTATTAATGTCTTGCCGATTGAATACATGTAGTGGTTAAGAAGTCATGGGGTCACTTAAGAGGTCATGGGTTCGCCTATCTTGTCTTCACATTGTGCTAAGGCACCTGCTCTCACCATCTCTAATCACATAGAAATCACTTATTATTATTATTATTATTATTATTATTATAGTAGAGTAGGAAGTCATTATAATAATAATAATAATAATAATAATAATAATAATAATAATAATAATAATAATAATAATAATAATACGATGGTCGTATACCTATGATGTTGTATTGAAGAATCCAAGAAAATGACAGAGAATCAGGAACACCCCATATTTTGGTCGGTCCGTGCTCAAATTTTGTGACCCCGTTATCTATGTCATCATCTATCTGTGGTAAGTTTCGGACAAATTTTGAGCCACTTAAGCAACTTCAGGTTTTTTATTATTTATTATTATTATTTTTATTTTGGAAGAAGCCGATGGTAAATTAACAAATTCAATTAAAGCATTGACAATATACAAGGACAGAAATCCTGACATAATAGGCCATGGAATGGGAATAGAGTTTGGAACATTTTTTCAATAATAGAAAATTTATTGATTAGAGCAAGGATTCCAAATTACTAGCTTCAAGAATCCATGGAATGAATAAAATGCTATGTGCCCAATGGGATCCGATTTAGTAAATGGTCATTAGATTGAATCAACCATGTAAGAAATTTTAGATAGATCTCTTTGGGTTTTCCCATGGGATTTCCCATAAACCCTAACAAACACACTACACAGATTACTAGAATACAATGAGTATTAAAAAGAGATGATTAGAGACATACCTCTTGCTGTAGATTGATTTCCGATCGTTTTCCCTTTGGGTTTGAATGCTTGGAATGTTTGGAATGCTTGGATCAAAGTCTTCCACAGCCTGTTGGGATCCCTTGACCTTCTCTCTGCGTATGAGAACAGGAGAAGAAAATAACACCGTGGCTGTGGGGACTCTAACCATTGGTATTTATAATACCACCACCAACCCTGGACCAGTCCCACAGTGGACCAGGTTGGTCCATCTCCAATCATACTTAAATCGGTTTACCCGTAACTAGACTCCCACTGAATCAACTAACCTTATAATTAATTAAGCCCATAAAAATATCTTACAATCTCCCACTTGGGCTATATTAATTATAAATTCACCATTGATCCAATGTAGCCATGGAATCTAATTACACCAAAACCATCATTTACTTTGATTCAGTTATCAAATCTACCAATGTCGAACAACAGCGGAAAGTACTCCTACACATCTGGTGTACCCCCTACTGTCAGTCACATACAGAGGTCTACTTAATGACATAAATCACATTGAGATGAATACTTGAGTCCAATGATCGAATTACTACGATCCCGTTACCTTAAAATCCTTATAGGTCAACGCACTTTGATATTATCCAACTTATATAGGCAAACTGCCACCAGTTTGGACTAATATCTTACTTTGGCTTTCCGCCTTCTTTGGCTACATACCGCATTCTTTGGCTAAATACCGTCTTGTAATTTTGACATGTCTTAAATAATCAATAATACATACAAGAAATGAAATTAATGCTTACTAATAATTCTTCCCATTAAACCATAGGCAACATAAACAATCACAGATAAATCATCAACTACCAGATCTCTACTAATCAAGCAGATCTAAACACTCCCACTGATATTACAAATTCCAAAAGAATAAATAAACTAACAAAATGCCTTCATTTAAATTTAATATGAAATTTAGTTCTATCAAAACAAGTCAAATAAAATCTTTTAAAATAAATAACTGAACTATAAATCAATAAACAAATGTCCAAAATAATCTAAAGACAACTGTATTAAACTACATTATCATTTGGTGTTTTCTTTCTCTGGTGTCTCAGTTTCCTTCTTCTTCTTCTCTAACCAAGCTTCTCTTGCTTTACATTCTCTCTTCATGTGTCCCTTCTTATGACATCAAAAACATTCAACATCACTCATATCTCTATCATAAGGTTTTTCTTTCTTAAAAAAGTGTCTATCTTTTCTGTAAGGTCCTACCCTAACCTTTCCTTTACCTTTATCTTCTCTAGAATGATGACTAGTGACATTGACACTTTCAAATCTTTTCTTGAGTCTCATTTCTTCTTTAGTGCAAATAGAGATTAATTTGTTCATATCCCATTCTTCTTCTTGAGTATTATATGCCACTTGTATCTGGTAATATTCTTCAGGTAACGAGGATAACGCACAATGGATCACAAACTCATCATCAATGTTTATTCCCATGCCTTTAATCTTCTCAGCAGTAGAAGCAAGCTCCATGAAATGATCTCTGACACTTCCATTACTGTCAAACCTTGCATTAGTAAGCTTGTTCATCAAGGTGCTTCTCTGTCCTCTGTCAGAAAGCTCAAACTTCCCTTTGATCTCTTTTAAATATTCTTTGGCCGTTTTCTTGGCTTGAACGCCATCACGCATGGTTTCAGGAATGGCCTGCCTCATGAGCAGCATAAACTTTTTATTTGCTGTCATCCACCTTTTCATTTCCTCCTTCTCTTCTAGGGTACTAGTTTCAGTGATGGCAGCAGATTTATCCTCTTTAAGCGCCATATCTAAGTCAATTAAACCTAGAGTTGCTTCTAGCTGTTCATAGCACCTTTTAAAACTCATCCCAGACAGGGAAGGAATATTAACTACCAAACCTCCTAGCATAGTCACAGGGATGGACATCCTGGAAGATACAAACCATCATCACCATATGAGTTCAAGCAAAATATCAAGTAATAGAAAACCTTGCGAAACTCATACAAACACATGCAATTTTATTTACTTCTACTTTGTCCCAAATAAAAAGAAATAGACATCAAAAACCTTTTTGGAACAACCATACTTAGTTGAAACCATCAATGCATGAGATTAAATATATATCAACCAATAGAAATTTGATATATATATATATATATACACCATTTACTTGCACTAACCATATCAATCATTCATGCAAATAAATATTATTTTTTTTCAAGAGTTAACCAACTACACATTCTCCTTTGGGATAAACATGCAGTGGTCTTCTCAGTTTCTGTGCAATAACTGCGAAAGAATAATGACTCTCGAAAATCCCACCACCTTTGGGTTAATGAGACTCCCTAAAGTCAAAACTCTTTCATGCAAATAAATATCATTTTCCAAGAGTTAACCAACTACACATTCTCCTTTGGGATAAACATGCAGTGGTCTTCTCAATTTCTGTGCAATAATTGCGAAAGAATAATGACTCTCGAAAATCCCACCACCTTTGGGTCAATGAGACTCCCTAAAGTCAAAACTCTTTCAATTCATGTGCATGAACATACCTTTAACTTTGACAATGCCACCTTTGGGTTAACACTGACTTTCTTAGCTGTTTTTCACACCATAAAGAATAGTGTATTAAAATATATCTTTTATTGTATATGTAAATGTATAAATTTGGGATTTGAGGACTACCATGATGGAACTGAGTATACCACTTTGGTGGATTCCACCCAATCTTCACATGACACCCACAAACCTTAATTTGATTAAAACTTGACAATGCCACCTTTGGGTGTACATCGCCCTTACACAAGCATTTACAAATACATGAGCTTTGAATTTGAAGACATCATGATGAAACTAGGTGTACCACTTTGGTGGGTTCCACCCAATTCCACAATGATATCCCCAAACCCTACTTTGCAGCACATTGTGGGTCAATAAATAAAATTTCATGCACACATAACCTTCTACATACATCTGGTACAAAAATAACTGATAAATAAGCAGAAAACTGCAAACCGGATTAATTTGGGGCACCTTTTAATCAAAAATAAATTTTCCAAATCACCAAACTGTATCAAACTATGTACCAAACTGTAGAGCATTAAAATATGAAACCAACGCAAAAAACCGCGTCAAAATCCGACGCTCCTAGCTCTCACAATCGCCGTTCAAAGATGGCTTAAACATTTTTGAATCCTGAACCGGCTAGGACCGGTTCATCCGGTTCGGTTCAGTCTGTCCGGGTTCGGCTATGGGCGGACCGAACCCACAAAACAGAACCTTTTTTTTTTTTAATGGTTTGGTCCAGGCCAAACCAAAACGGTCTGGATCTAAACCGAACCGAAAACTGGCGGTCCAGCCACCGGTCCAACCAATCCGCAAACCGAGTTAACGGGTCACATTTTCGGGTCAATGAATCTGGTTCTCGGGCCAAAAAAACGGGTCACTGGGTCGGATTACCGGGTCAATGTCCCGGGTCGGCGAGTCGGGTTACTTGTTTGGCCTGGCTGGGGCTACCCCCTTATCCAGACTGGGCCTGGGCTGGGCCAGCCCTGGCCAGACTAGTCTGGGCCTGGCGAGCCGGGGCTGGGTAGACTCAGTCCGAGTCAACCCAGCCAACCCGTTAGGGTTCACAAGTTAGCGCCGAGTCGACCCGGAGATGACTTGGCACCGTCAGAGTTTTTTTTTTTTTTTTTATACTTTTCCAACCGGCGCGTGGATCTCACTCGCCTTTTTAGGAGGCTCGTGAGGGCGCATGGAGTATTTTCCGGCGACCAACTTTATGTCTCCGGCTCCGTCTCTCCGAGTCCTACAATCCTGTATAATTTATTTTGTTTTTTAATGGTCCGAAAAAAATTTTCAAGGTCCAAACCTTAGACAGGTTCGAAGAGAATTTTGAGAGAAAAATCTCTCTCCCTTTTTGAATTCATTCAAGCATAAAGTTTTAACAATACTTTCCCATGATTCTAGATCTGTGTAGGTGGCTCTGATACCACTGTAAGAAATTTTAGATAGATCTCTTTGGGTTTTCCTACAGGATTTCCCATAAACCCTAACAAACACACTACACAGATTACTAGAATACAATGAGTATTGAAAAGAGATGATTAGAGAGATACCTCTTGCAGTAGATTGATTTCCGACCGTTTTCCCTTTGGGTTTGAATGCTTGGAATGTTTGGAATGCTTGGATCAAAGTCTTCCACAGCCTGTCGGGATCCCTTGACCTTCTCTCTGCGTATGGGAACAGGAGAAGAAAATAACACCGTGACTGTGGGGACTCTAACCATTGGTATTTATAATACCACCCCCAACCCTAGACCAGTCCCACAGTGGACCAGGTTGGTCCATCTCCAATCATACTTAAACCGATTTACCCGTAACTAGACTCCCACTGAATCAACTAACCTTATAATTAATTAAGCCCATAAAAATATCTTACAAACCAAGTATATGATATGTTAAAGGGTTTGATTTAACGTGTTTCATTAGCTCTAGAGCTTTTGTCGTATCGATAAAGTACTTTACATGTGGTATTAGAGCCAACCACCATGTCACGTCGAATTACGGAAAAAACTACATAGGAGAAGGGCTGCTTTGAGTAGAGTGAAAGCCATTGGGAAAAAGTTACCATTAGGCTAGGATCTTTTAACCTATCCCATACTAAGTTGTCCCAATCTAGCACTCATACACTATATCGGACCCCATTAAGCACATAACATAGAGGTCAATCAATCTTATACACTTAGGAATGACCCTTGGGCCTTTTATTGCTAAATATACACCACGGAGCATTACAGTTTTCTTCTATGTTGTGGTTGTCTATTAAGGGTGTTAAATAGTATAATTTCGATATAACGGTTCAGTATTGGTTCGGTATGGTATGTATAGAGCAATACCATTACCATATCATTTAGGTAAACGGTATGAAATTGCTTATTATTATCGATTTCCAATCGATGTCAATAAATCTATATGCATACGGTTTAACGGTTTCAATGGCGGTATTGCCAATGATTTGGAATATTGGTTCCTTAATCGATCGGCTTCTTAACAGTTCAGTTTACCATTAACAGGTTTTATTTTCCATTAAACTATTTAAATGCTTTTATATCAATTGCATGGGCCCCGTTGAGAATAAACAAATCCAAACGGAAAAGAAAGTCATTAAATTGAATCATTTATCAATATAAGGCATTTGAAGCGTTCATCAATTCAAGCATCCATTGTACATAATTAAAACACCAAATTATCCATACAATTAAAATAACTAATTATAAAAATCACAAGAACAACCATTAAATGAATTGGTTTTGTTTTTATTCCTTCAAAAAACTTGAACCTCTGTTGCAATTGGCAAATTCTAAACATAAGTAATATTTAAAAGTATAATATAAAGGATTCTTATGTTTGTGCTTCAGAAATTATTTCAAGGAAAACTGCCCTCCGAAAATAGGAAGACAAATACTTAGTAATAACTTGTGAATGGTTAAATACTTAATTAGTGGGATTACACAGTATTTATTCGGTATGGAATCAATTTCGTACCGACGATAAACGGTATGCACTACAACAATGTTCATTTTTGGCGACAGAATTTTGCGACGGAAACCAATTTCCCGTGGCAATAAACAATTTTAGCCTACGGGACTCAAATTTTCGTGGCTAAAAATAAAGAGTTCAGAGACGGACCCTAATTCCCGTGGCCAAAATTATTTTTGGCAACGGAAATAAAATTCCGGTGGGAAAAACAGTACTTTTTGGCCACGGGAACAAAAATTCCGTGGCCACAAATAGTTTTAGCCACACGGATATTAGATTCCCGTGGCTAAAAAGAAACGGAATTCATCATCAATGACTTTTGTTTTGGCAACGGAAACATAAAGCCCATGGCCGAAACCTATATTTCCCAACATCGTTTGGTTCCCTTGGCCGAAATAGGTATTTACCAACGAATTTTGGTTCCCGTGGCCGAAATTAAGAGGTTGCCGCCACGATTTTCTTGCTTCCCTCCCATTTCCATCCCGTCTCACCAACCTGCGGCCAGAGACGTCTCTTCCTCTCCCAGCAGTGTTTCTCTCTCTCAAAGGTTTTCCTCTCGATCGCGACTCTCTTCCTCTCCCATTCCCATCCCGTCTCACCAACCCGCGGCCACGATGTCTCTTCCTCTCCCAGCACTCTAAGCAGAGTCTCTTCCTTTCCCAGCAGTTGATCGAAATGTTTCTCTCTCTCAAAGGTTTTCCTCTCGCGACTCTCTTCCTCTCCCAGCATTCCACAGAGATACTTTGTCTCTCTGTAAGGTTTTCTCTCCCAGCTCTCTCAAATTTACGCAAGTGCATGTATTTCAGTTTTACTCTCTCATTTCTCTCCTCTCAGCTCTCACCGAACTGTATGTTTTAGAGATTTTTAATTTGCATCTCTATTAATAGGTTGGAGAGATGGGTTTTAGAGAAACATTTCTAGCATATCACTGATAGCGGTTGGAGAGATGGGTTTCGGTTTCAAGAATCTTTGACAAGAAGCCAAGCAGAAATTTGGAACGAATCCGTTGGAATCTTCCCGGTGCAGAGTCTCCATCGTTTCCACCTGCAGGTTCGTTCCTTCTCTTTTCCTCTCACTGTATTGTTGCATATATATGAGTGATAGAGGCTGCAATGAGGCTTTCGGCTTCGGTGTAGAGTTCGGATCATGCATTTTCCTTTTACCTCCAATAATGTGTTATTCCCCAATCCGAATTGGATTTTAAGACGTATCCATGTTGTGGAAGATGCTCTTGTTCCCGGTCATGTGATTGTTGCAAGCATTGTCAGCATACCCAATGTCATTCTTCTCTTCAACTGCGGCTTGTCAAGCATAGAAAACTACTCATATCTTCTTCAAAATAATTGGCTTGATGATTTTCTTTGACATGATCAAAAGCCTTCTCCACGAGCCTAAATTTCTTGCAATTATGGTATTATGATTTCTTATGATTCGAACCAGGTGAAAATTGTAACTACCACCCATCCCCATAGCAAACTAGCAGCCCTGCGTAAAGAAGACTTGAGCCATAGATAGGGGTCCCTATGAAAGCCGCCATGGCTGAGAATGTAATTGCAAATGTCTTCAACAGGGACTGCAGAAACCAAACAAATATTACATATTAATAGAGTAAATTAAATAGAACAAATCGAGGATATCAGATTACCATTTCTCTTTTGAGTTCTTGCTTGTAACCGAGCTCATTGAGGCGCTTCTCTCCTGAATCCATCTCAAGAGCATTCAAAGTCTCACTTCCAAATCCCATACAGTTGCAGCTTAGAACAAAATAGAAAAAAATGTTTTCTTCTCAACGGGTAAGAGATGCAAACAGGGGAAAGGATAGAGATTAACAGCTTTGATCTTGTGAATCATTATCCCAATGAACTGTTTTTTATTTTTTATTTTTCTTTCTCCTTGATTTTCCTAATTTTTGGCTTTATCTCCTCCTTTATTTATTTCTTTTGATTTTGTGCTCCCAGCTTTGAATTTCTAAGACCCTATATTAAGCTTAAACTGAAAGGTGCTTTCTATTGAGCTTTCCTCTCGTATGCTAAAACCTTTTTTCATATGCTTTTAGGGAACCCATTAAATATTTTTTTTTCACGGAAAGAGTCATTATATCTTTCGACTTTTCAATGACAGTAGTCATTTAGGGTTGTATTTATCAGTAAGACTTATATATTAATATTTTTAAATGATTTTATTTTTCACTTATATCTTCACCAGTCTTTAATTTGATTTACTAATTGTTTATTTTGGAGTATTAATCTTTAGAAATATTAGAATCCTTCATTTACATATTTTCTTAATCTCTTCTTAGAGTCTATAGTTAATAGCTCGTACCTTAGCATTGCTTGGAACTCAGAGAGATATAGACAAAGAGGGAGGGGAGGGAGAGGTTGAGTGACAACAAAACCTATATTGAGGGAAAAGTTTTTTGGTTTAGTGACACACCAAACCCATTGTTATTGTCAGTAAGTTCATAGCATCAATTGTTGCAGTTTCACTTCACAACTTCTAGTTTTTTAAGTGTCTACACCATGATCTAATCTAATCGGGATCCACATGTGGTCAATTCTCAAATACTATTAAGTCTTCAACATCTGGAGGATTTTGGGGCTTTAGCAGCTCACTTTCTGAAGAAACCTCCAGCCCCTGTTTCTCACCTACCCCTGGTTTGTCTTCAACTCCAGAACTCAGAGGAATTTCTTTGCCCTCTATGGCTACTTGGTTATTAGTGTCAGTGTTCATATCGAAACCTTAAGGTTTAGTTAGACTACTCTGTTGAGACTTTCAAGAGTTTGGTACATTGTTCTTTTACGTTATGATGTCTATCATACTGTTATTCTATAGCTATCATATAAATTTTGAAAAAGGAAGGGAAATTAAAGTTTCAAAAGATAGGTGAGGAGGGGTGTGGGAGATAATCACAAGCCTGTAACAGAACTATTAACAAAAAGTTGCATACCTTAAACTAAAAGTTCTTAACTACAGTGAAATGAAAAGACTTCAAGACTCAAATCTCTATGAAAATCCATCCTTCCCTTCCACACCTTCAAGTAATGACCACTTCTTCATGCTATTACTCAAATTTGTCTTTGTTCTCCAGTATGTATAAATGCTTTAGCTGTACCCCTTTCAATCATCCCAATAGCATTATAGTTTAGTGTTGGTGGAATATCGTTGTTTTTGTTTAACATTATCTTTTAAATTCTTGTCTCAAAGGCATTATAGTTTATTCTTCATATTAAACCTAATTTAGAAAGTTTATTGAATGTATGGCCTAAAGTTTTTGTTTGTTGTTGGAATTATATGTTAATAGAATGCCTAGGAGTTGGGTTGAAGGTTCAATGGATCCACATTTCAGGTTGACTTCAGAATATAGACGAGAGGTCGACAAATTCATAGAATATGCATTTTCTGGTGCATCGTGCAAAGGGGAACAGATTGTATGTCCATGTACAAATTGCCTAAATCAAAGATGGAGGAGTGCAGCTGAAGTGTTGGAACATCTAGTTTGCGATGGTTTTCAACGTAATTATACAGAATGGCCTTACCATGGAGAAGGTTCATCTTCATTTACACTAAATCATGATAATACTATGGAGAGAGATGCAGGCGAGACAATTGATGTTACACGCACCATGATAAATGAAATGCAGGAATGTAATGTTAATATCTCGAATTGTCGTGAAGAGGGGGTCACTATGGAGATAGACAAATTTCATAGACTCTTAGAAGACTCAAAGAAGGAGTTGTATTCGGGCTGCGTTAATCATACAAAATTGTCAGAGATAAACTAATTTTTATGCACCATTTGATTACAATTTATTTGAAAACAGGTTTGGAATTTTTCATTGATAACTTTGTTATCAATGAGTCAGGAGGGAAACAATGCCAGTATTGGCATATCACCAGCAGGAGGTAAGTCAGTTAAATTGTTACGTTTGAAACGGTAAAAATATCTATATTTTTGTCCTTTTTCTATGCTTATCTCTTTGTGTAATGTTTCATTTATAGAATAACATTATTTTTTTGTATTAAATTAGAGAAAAGGAAGAGAGGCCAAAGGGGAAAAACCTTGGCCCCGTCAACTCTTATGCGTAAAGAGCCCATTGATATAGAGGTAAATGCTTACCACCAACCGTGTAGTAGGGAGACATCCAACAAAATCGCTACATGGATTGATTGTGTAGCAAGAGATTTGAAATATCTTCCTTGGGACTATGACAATTGGAGGCTTTTACCTAAACATGTAAAGGAAGATGTATGGAAAAGAGTCAAGGTAACACCTATATATATATATATATATATATATATATATATTGTATTTCTAATAGGTATACATTTTAGTTATCTTATGCACAGTACACCACCTTGTTTTCTTTCCTTTTACCTAATATTAAATTTATTTACATAATGCTAATTTGCAGGAAAAATTTGTTCTACAAGAAGATGGTAAGTCATGGGTCCTATCAGAGCTTAATAGTAGATGGAGAGAATATAAACATTCTCTAAAGACTGACTACTATGACAAGTATGACACTGATGAAGAAAGAAAATCAAATATAAACACTTCGACTATGCAAGAAGAGAAGTGGTATGCTATGTTTACTATGTGGGATAAGCCAGAGAAGAAGGTAATTTTTATCAAATATTCTTCCTTCACTTAGCATTGATTTAGTTGACCGTATTTGTCTAAAATTAGCCGCTTGCTTTTTCCAATTCTTGCTATTTATGTGGGTCATATGTCAAAGAAATAGGGAGCATAGGGGCAAACAATATCTTCGACATATAATGGGAATGACTCCTGCTGCTGTAGTACGCGAGGAAATGGTAATCGACCTATGTTGGTTTAAGTCAATTTGTAAATTACAAGTGCACAATTCATTTATTGATTTTATTTTTTGGGACACAGCAACGTGCAAATCCAAATCATGAACCTCCTACTCAAATTGAAATGTTCGAAGTCACCCACAGATCCAAAAAGACTGGAAGATTTGCAAATGAAGAAACTGCAACAACTATGGTATGAAAATAGGTCTACATTCTTTTTTAGTTAATGATCATCACTGATATCTTATGACATGACTTTATATGTTGCCTAAACACTTGTAGGCAAACCTATATGAGGGACTTCAAAAAAGGAGTCAGGATAGTCAAGCCGATCCAATAGTTCATGAAGAAATATTTAAAGAGGTAATGAGACCGGAACATCATGGTAGAGTCCGGCTCATGGGCCCTACAGTAAAACCTACACAAGTATATGGTACAAAGGCACAACAGTTTGAGCGTCAATCCCAGGAGATGCGAGAAATGAGGGAATTACTAAAAAGGCAGCAAGATCATATCGAAAGGCAAGGCTAAGTACTGACGGGATTGTCCCAACAATTTCACGATTTCTCAGATAGATTTAGAACATCAGAGACTCAATCACCATCACAGACTCAATGACCACCGTCACCTCTTTCGCATTGTATAAGGTATGCCATGTCTATAATTTTTTATCAGTTGTAATTCTTCTTATGCTTTCTGTGGTTGGGGCTGTGTCAATGGTGAGGTTCAAATTTTGGGATGTTGTATTTGAACACAACCACCATGATAACAAAAAGTCCAAATGTTGCAGCATAAGTAAGTAAAAGTCAGGCATATACCCAGAGTTTGAATGCAAAAATTAGCTTCCGATGGCTTCCATTTTGAGTTTCGGTTTTGAAGTGAAATCAGTGATGTGGAGCATAGAGGTTTTCTCAGTTGTGTAATTATTCTTATTTTACCTCTTTAAATCTTGACCAGTGGTAGAAGTTCCCTCTGGGGAGACTGTAGTATGGTTTATTTATGACAGAACCACACATGAGGCTGGTCAGACTCACTATTCTATTTAATGTATTAAACATGTATATGTCCTTCGGGTTATCAGCATGGTTGGAAAATCATAGACCGATAATAATTGAAGCCCCTTTTGTGGGAATCAGTACATTGACATGAATCACAGAATCTATTTATCAATAAACTGTTGATTGGTAGGAGCCAAAAACTATGACAATTCCTAGGAATTGATCCAGTTAACTTAGTAACTATCTAATGCATCACTCTTCTAAATGGTTGTAGGAAAAATTTTTACCAGTCCATCAAAAGAAATAATATAGATTGGATGGTTAGGGGTTCTACTATATTCATTAAATTCCATCAACTAGGGTTGTCAACACAAGTTTGAGCTCAATGCCTGGACTTTCTAGCTTGCTGGGTCAACTGGTGCCTTGAACCATAGCTTGGGCTCGGCCCAAAGAGAGACAGAGTTATATTTTGTATTATTAAAATTTTTATATACGCAGCTTTAGTCCCTATATCCTTAACTCATTATCAATCTTTATAGTTTTGAGTTATGAGTTTCAAGTGAGCTTAAGTTTTGCATATCCTCAATGAGCCTGAGCCTTGAAGATTTTTGTGGCCTCCAATAATCAATCGTAAAGGCTGTCTTCATCTTCTCCCCTGTGAACACTATAGATCATACATACACAGCTTGTAGAGGAGAGTGCTTTAGATTGGCCAAGGCCTGTTTTGGTATAAAAATAGGATATATTATTTATTTTAAGATAGGTTCTCAGTTTGGGAAGGCTAGATCAGAATCTGTCTTAACATCTTGCTTAAGGTAGTTCCCAATCTAAGAGACAAGCATGTTTTCATGGTAATAAGATGTGCTGCTGCTGAGGGATGATGAAACTTCTAAGCATTGTTCAGAAGTTAATCTACCTTAACTGACTTTTCCTACTCAAATACTTATCCAGAAAAACTGATATGTTTTATTCCTTTATGATTGTTAAATAGACATCCTATCTAACATTACCTCTATAAACCTCTAGTGAGAGAAGAATCATATATATCATACAAATGATTAGGCAGCTTCTCTGGTAAATGTTACCCTCATAGGTTGATTTATACCTGTGCTGTTTGGAATTGTTAGGTGTAACTGTTTGAATATTGATGTCATGATGAACTCCATTCAAGTTTCTCCATATATGAAGAACAAAAGTTCAGAAAAACAATGAAAATGTTCATGAAACAAAGTGATCCATGATTCTTGGGTGCCAGATCCCATAGTCCATACCCCCGGCCCTTGTTTGTTTGGCATAACTTAACATCTAACATACTTTATAATGTGAACAACTGTTTAGTGTTATTGGTTGGTGTCTTATCGATTAACTCTTAGATACCTAGGAAGTCATATGTTTGATTTTCCTTTCACATTTTTTGTCTTACGACATTATAGTGAAAGTCCCATTGGGAAGACAAATTGATTACGCATGATGATGTGAGGTCATAATATGGATTTTATGGCATAATGTTATAACTGGATTGATTATATGTTACTTGAGCTGGCCTCTCGATTGCTCTTATATTATCCAAGTTCTCCATTTCTGGGGACAGCCCACCATGCATGCATAAGATCTTGTCATCAATGATTACTGAAACTGGTAAACATGCAGTTGAAACAGTCTGTAAAAACCTTCCAAAGGCGAACACTGAACCGGCGCTTACATTCATCATAGAATCCGATCCATAGATTCTGTTGATGGAGGCACATTCATGATTCCCTTGAAGGAGGAAAAAGTTATCTGGGAACTTGATCTTGTAAGCAAGGAGAAGACATATCGTCTCAATGCTCTGTTTTCCTCTATCCACATAGTCCCCAATGAATAGGTAGTTGGCTTCTAGGGGGAAACCTCCATACTCAAACAAGCGTAGGAGGTCAGAGTACTGTCCATGTATGTACTTCTATACATGGTTTCTTAAGCTTAATCCATGGAAAACCCAACATAAAAAAAAATTCCATAGAAACTTCATCCATTGGTTGTTTTAAGACCCTTTGCCTCTCCTTTGCCGTCATTCTCTTTGCTTGCCTAATAGCTGACCTGATCATCTTCATTTCAGCGTGATTTCCAATGGCCACTTATTTTTTTCTGATGGGTGACGGTGGCTTCTTCAATTTCCAACTACCATCTTCCTCCTGCAAAATAAAAAAAACAGAACATTAAGATTAAAGAGGACCTCAACTGCAAGATGAAAATGCACCGCCATTATATCAATAGAATAAATGACCCCAAACAATCAAAATCACAGAGGTGATGTAATACAAGCTAAGCTCATTTAAATTAACATCACAACAAATAATATTAAAAAGATTCCATGGAAGGTTGATACAGAGTTGGGAGTTTTAGAGTAAAACTAAAACAGAAGAAAAAGTGTTGCAGCATTTGCTCACATCATAATCCCAATGTGGGCTTTCTTTCCTTTATGTGATATCCGTTGCCTTCTTAAGCTCTGGAATAAGAAGATCGTTTCTCTTTGTGAGACCTACCCACAGAATATTGAATTAAATCAGTCAAATTAAATTTGGTTCACAATTTTTTTCTTTGGGGAGCAGGTGTAGCCCATCCAATGAACTTTAATGGTCATATCAGTAAAAATAGAATCACAAACCATCAGTGCAAGATACTGGAAATTTCAATTGAGAGATAAAAATAGAAATAAGAAAAAACAACAGAATTCATTCATATTTCTGTTAACTTTAGGAACATTTTCTAGCATTCAACAAATATCATGAACAGTTACTTGCAGGCCCAAACCCAACACGAGTACACGCGCGCACACGCACACACACACACTTATGCAATAGTGTTGAGACAAAACCTGTAGAAGCTACTAAACCATGATGGCATTTATGTACATGATGCCTAAAAGACCACACACAATAGTTATTTTTCTAATGTAATAGCATCTTGATTGTCTAAGAGATTGGCAGTTAATACAACTTTCAAATGTTTATTAACTACTGTAATAACTGCTCAATCGACTAATACATCGGCAGTGAATAGGAAGGACTTCCAAATGTATATTACAACTTGTTCCTCTTTAAGAGAGCCCACTGAATAAGAAGAGATTTGGTAGTATGAAAACTGACTGGTATGTTCCTTTCAGAGTGGAAACAAAGTACAAATGTTCATGTAATGCCCAGACCACACAATCAATGCATTTCAACAATTTGATTGCATCTGTGCGTACTAGCATGAAAAACATGCTTTAGAATGAAACTGACGGCTTGGAGAACCCCCTCTGATAAAATTAAGAAACCATGAGCATTCACGACTCTTCACAGCAGTTGATCGAGAACTACTTTGTTAGCCAATTTATTTTTTTTAGTTTTACACTATGGACATCTGTTATTTGTTCTTGATAATCTTTTACATTGGTATATTGAAATTCTAAAGTTTGTGGTGGTACATGTAGAATCTCATATAACTATGTTTTTCTTATTTTCTTTTTTATTTGACTTTAACAAACAGCAAGCATGGAAGGCTGACATTTGTTTGCTCAATGCATTTCATGATTTAGGTTTTTGAAGAAGTTCAATGGGATGCTTGAAATGGTTGAATGCCTTCTTTTTGTATCTAAGAAATGAAAAGTGATGCGGTGTGAATCAGACAAGAGAAGGAAGGTGAGAAGCATTTTGGTGGATTGGAGTTACAAGATTTTGGAATGTTATTGCATACAATGCATTTTTTTTTTTTTTTTGTACTTTGGACTGTATATATACAATGCTTTTTTTTTTTTTAACTTAGCTTATTTCCCTTGAAAGGTTGGAATATCAGTTATAAATTTCAATTCACTTGGAATTCTTCTAGATTTCAGTTGATAGTTTTTTTCTAGTTTTTTGTGTTTTGCTTGTGTTTTATGCATGAGAGGAAATATAGTTTTCAGTATTTATAACAAGAATATTTCAGTATGGGTATCGCTTGGGGAAATTTAAAAAAAAAAAAACTATTTTTACAGACGGTAAAAAAAAATATCCGTTGGTAAATATATAAATTTATGCCCACGGAAATCTAAATTTTCGTGGGAAAAAATGTAGTATTATACTCCACGGTAATGGATAACGTGTTGATAAATATAGATATTTTTACCAATGGAACATTTATTACCGTCCGTAAATATCAACAACTTCAACCACGGGAACTTACTTTCCGTGGCTAAAAATATAATATTTTAGCCACGGGAATTTATTTTCCGTTGGGAAAAATATGAATTTATACCCACGGCCGCTACGCCGACAGAATATACGACGGAAACTGGTCCGTCGGTAAATATAAACGACGACGGAAACTTCCTTTTAGCGACGGAAAATTTCCGTCGCCAAAAATGAACATTGTTGTATTGATGTCAGTTTCGATATAAATGCTATGGTACTGGTTTCGGTAAACGGTATTGATACCATTTTGGCACCCTTATTGTCAATATAGACCCCTCTTTATAGGTTATTTTGGAGGACATGGTTTCCCAATCTGTTATGATTTGTAAAAGGTAAGGGTGTCAAAATTGATCCCCAAATGAAACCCGATAAAAAACCTGACTAAAACTAATTGAAGTCTTATTGGGCTTAAATTTTAGAACGATGAAAAAACCAAAATTGGACCCTACCGGACCGGGCTGATAAGACTAAAAGCAAATGATATGTTCTGATAGCTTTAGACCAGATCTTTCCCCACCGAACCACCTCTCTTCGCCATTTGAAGTACTAACTCCGCCTTCCCTTTTATAACATACGCAACCAAACTAAGCCAATAGACCGAAACTGAAATCAAACTGTAAGAACACTCGAATGGGCCATACCTATCTAAGCACTGCTTGAACGGGATCCAACCTTAGGTATCCAAGGAGTCAAGGGATACTGGACCGATAAGACCCATTAAACTAATACTTTAATAAATGTATATATCGAAAACCTAAACCAAACTGGTACTAACCCAATAATTGACCGATAAGAACCCATTAACTGAATATTAAGTATGTGTAGATAAGAAACTGAATCAAATTAATAACAACCCACCAATTTAAGAGCCCATTAAAAAACAAAAACCAAAACCAAATTGAAGTGCAACCGAAACTGACTGAAACCAATATTTTCTTAATGGTTTTTTGTTTTAGACTTGCTCTTACAAGAGTGAAATCAATTCATTCCGGACCACAATCATAACGAATTGCCCGATTGACACCCTTACCAAAAAGATTGGGCAAACAGATTAAACACCTACTGTTTCTAACAAATAACTACCTCTAACATCATGTGTCTCCCCAAAAACCCTTAAGCTAGTGTATTTAGTAAGTCCAGTTAATGAACATCTAAGGTTCGTGTGTAAAATGGTTTTCGTTTTCCAAAAAAAAAAAAAAAAAAAAAATTGTCGCCAAGCGAAGCTTGTTTCCAAGTCTACCTTGCAACCCACTCGTCTGAACATTCAAACCATGGGATTGATTCCTTCACCAAAAAAAAAAAAAAAAAAAAAAAAAAAACCATGGGATTGGTGGGAAATAACTTGGATAGTTGGACATATCATATTAAGAATGCTACAGTCCATTTCTTCTTCGTCAATGTCTATCAAAAAACTTGTCTGGGAAGGACCTATCAGGGAATGTAAACCGCTGCCTGTCCATGCCCCTTGAAGGGTAACCTTGTGGGGGGGGGGGGTGTTCTTAATCTTTCCTCTTGCCTTCACCCCCTCCCTCCCTCAGTCATCTGTTAACCCTTCCCCTTTCCCTCCCACCCTATCAGATTCTGCTCAAGCTGGCTCTTCGTAGCTTTCCCACTTGGATGGTGTTGTTCAGGAGAAACCCAAGACATGTCTGAGGTTTATCCCCCCGATGTTGGTTAATGGCAGCAAGATTGGAAGATGCATTCCTGGTTCAACAGAGAAAGGCCTGATTAAGATGGAATTTACCCCAGTGTGGTTCTTCTTGGGCCAAAGACCCAGCTTTGGCTACAATAAATCGATGTTGGAAAAACAGTGGAACACCAAAGGTGTTGTGGAATTTTTTCTCCTCCTCCACGGAGGCTTTGTGTTTTGTTTCTCTTGCATGCAGGATAAGGAACATGTCCTTGAACTGAAGATCTCCTATGTGGGAGGGAGACCCATGTTCATTTGCCTGTGGAACAAGGAAGTTCACACCGGGGTGTTTGGCCTGAAGTCTATCCCTCTCTGGATGACGCTCTCTGGTCTTCCCCTTCTCTTGCCCTCAAAGAGGATTGAGATAGGGAGACCCCCTTTCCCCTATTCTGTTTGTTTTAGTAGAGGAGCTATTGTGCCGTGAGATCCATGAAATGGCATCTAAAGGTGATATTCAACCAATTTATAATGGTAGAGGTATGAATACGCCTACTCACTTTCTCTTTGCACATGATATTTTTATTTTTATAAAGGCAAGCTTAAAAACATGCAGAAGTCTGAAACAGTTTCTCACTATATATGAGGAATATGGTGGCCAAAAGATAAGCCCTCCAAAAAGTAAAATATATTTCTCTCCTGAGATAATGGGGAATAGGAAAAAGAAATATTAAGACTGTCTATTATTCTCTAAAAGATGGTTCTCAGCAAAGTATCTGGGTGTCACTCTTTTTAAAGGAAGGATTAAAAGAGAATATTTAAATCCCTTACTAGATCGGTTTAGACAAAAAATTTCAACATGGAATGGTAGACTATTCCCCCATACTGGAAGGGTGGAATTAATGAGATCTGTGTTAAGAAATACTTTTATTCATTCATTTGTTGTTTATAAATGGCCTCAATGTTTGGAGAAAGTTGTGGAAAGATGGATGAGAAATTTTATTTAAATGGGAGATCCAATGAAGAGAAATTCGGTGGTAGTCAAATGGGAGGTGATGTGTTTGTCAAAGAAAGCGGGAGGATTGGGTCTGCGTAGACTTCATCAAGTGAATGATTCCCTTTCATAGTAGATTAGCTTGGAAGATTCAATCAAAGGAAACTGTGTATGCTCAGTATATGCGTAACTTTTATCTTAATAAAGATGGTTCAATCAGAAGGCCATTATGTACTTCTCTAGTTTGGATTAGTATTAAATATATGTGGGACTGGATATCCAAAGCACACCAGATTGCTTATTGGAAATGGTGAACAAATTGATGTTTGGAATGATATATGGTTGGGTGATTCATCACTTAAGGAGCAGATTGGCATAGACATAGCTATGTTTAAAAGTCAAAGATGGCCACTTTCTAGGTTCATATCAAATGGAAGATGGGCTTGGCCTATTGTGGAATCACCTACTCTCAATCATTATTTTACTATCGTTGAACAGATTAGACTTGTCCATGGTGCATCTGATAAGAGGTTGTGGATTGTTAAACACTCAGGCCGTTTCTCTGTGAAATATGCTTGGAAATTATTATGTAAGAAATTGATTCATCAATCTTGGGCAGGTGTTATTTGGAGTAAAGTTTTTCATCCAACGCTGTCCTGGTTTGCTTGGAGGTGGAGTTGGGGGAAACTTCCTACAGATGATTGTATTAAAAAGAAAGGCATTCAAATTGTCTCGAGGTGTGTTCTATGCCATGCAGCTATGGAATCCTTTAATCACATTTTTTGTGAGTGTGCTGTTATGAAAGATGTGTGGGATGAGGCTAGGCCCCTTTGGTGTTATTATACCAGATTTTACCTCTACTGAGGAAATACCTGGTTGGTAGAGGCAGAAAGCAAGAGTAGTATCTCTTCATCACATTTGGTTGGAATTGTTGTCTGTTGTATTGGAGTCTTTACGGCATGCTAGGAACAACTCCATTCACTGGAATATTAGATGCTTATTACATTCAGTATAGGAGAGAACCAAAAGAGATTGTAAAGATATTTCTGTAAAACAGCCATATATGATCAAATTAGTGGGTGATTTACAAATTGCTAGATTATTGGGAGTCCAAACAAAGATGAGGCACCATGGACAGATGATGGAACTTTTTTGGAACCCTCCTCCCCAGAATTGGTGTAAATTAAACACAGATGGGTGTAGTCTAGGTAATCCTAGACAAGCAGGATCTGGAAGAGTTATTCGATCTGATAGGGGGCGGTTATATGTGCATATGCTGAGCCTTTGGGTGTGACTTCCTGCTATGTTGTAGAATTAAAAAGTTTTATGCATGGTCTGATGATAGCTAAATAGTTTGGTATTAAGAATATATGGCTTGAATCTGACTTAACTGCCACTATCATGGCTTTGAGATTAGGTGAGATTCCTTCGTTTTTAATGCAGGAATGGAGGAGGATACTTACTGATTTGGTAGATTATCAATTCAGATATACACTGCTTTCAAGAAATAAATACTATTACAGATATCTTAGCAAAGAATGCAGCTCAAGATGGGATATCTCAATCGTGAGATAACTATCCATCTTTTATTGCATCTAAGGTGGTGTGGGTTGCTTCCTATAAACCACGTTTTAGATTTATGTAATCACTTTGGATGGCCTCTACTAATGGCAATGTCAAAAGTAGAGGTTTTACATCCATAGAGGGGGTTTGGTATCTTTTCATTTATTTCTATTTTTAGTATAATCATTACTTTTAGCCAAAAAAAAAAAAAAACTTTATCTGCTCAATTTTAAGCTCTCCACTATATGTTGATGCTATAACGGTGAAGAGAAATAGGTTGGCGTATGCTTGTGTCTGTGTGGCCTTCTCTAGCTCTGAGCCATTTGAAGAAGTTATCAAGATTGAAGATGAAGATGTGACTGTTGTCTTGCAACCAATCAAATATGACTGGCGCCCCCCAGGCCCCCCCCTATTTGACTTGTAAGATATTTGGCCATAGTGATTGCAGGAAGAGAAGGCGAGTTCATCTTCCGTGGCCTCAGACCAAGTTCAAGACTCAGATAAGAGCAAGTCAACTGATTTTGTCAACCCCGTCCAGGTTGGAGGGAATAATATTGTTGTTGCATCAGTTGCTGCAGTTGGGCCTGAGATCTTGATGGAGGTTCCAGTTGGGACTAAGCCAGTGACAATAGATCAGGCCGGAACCTTGAAAGAAGGGTGGGTGAGGAAAGACCCTGGTTGCTAGAGCTCTCGGCTAGCAAGAAGGGTAGTTGTTGAGCTGGCTACCAAGTCGACCTTGAGTTCTGTCAACTTGGTCTCTGTTTGCGCTACTGCCACCTCCCATTTTGTAAAACCTCCCTCCTCGTCTTCTGCTCTTCTTGTTTCTTGCTTTATTAGTTAAACCTCCCCCCCCCCCCCTCTCTTCTGTCGTCTGTGCCTTTGCCCATCTAACCCTTGTCCCAGCCTTCTCAGCTACCTATTCCCAATTGGAATTCCTCCCCGATTGAGTTCGTTCCCCTCTGCTCAAATTTTCCTCAGTCCCTCAACCTCCCATTTCCAACATTCCCCCAACCTGTCAGGCTCTCCTCTTTTAGAGAGCTTGTGATCTGCCAACCCTTTTGCTACCCTGTGCGACATTCCTTCTAACCTGTCAATCCCTTCCCACCCGGTTTTGGGTCCTGCTTGGGCCTCGGTTCCCCATCCCCCTCCCTTGCCTATTGTTGCATCCTTGAACCCCACGCCAGCTCTCCCTCCTACTACTACAGCCCTGGTTCCCTCTATTCTTATGCTCGATGTGCCTTCCGCTGGGGTCTCTCTCTATAGCTTGAGTGATACTGCTATTGTCGACCCATGGTATGGCAATCCAACTGCTATGTTTTCATCGGGTCCATCTCCTTCGTCCATTGAGCCGATCCCCCTTGCAACCTTGCCCCGTCTTTCTTGTTGGGGTGATGCTCCGGGCTACATGAGTAATGAATACTCTTCCTCGGATGAAGAGAGACTGGAGGTGGCTTGGCTTGCTAGCAAAAACTCCTGCTCAGTTTTTGTTGGGGGCCCAACAAATATCAAGAATAAGAATTTAAGGAGTCAAGATTACCACATAGAATTTCATGTTGAGGATCCCTCAGGCATCAATCTCATGATGGACTGGAATGGAATTTCTAGCTTGGCGGATCAATTCGTAACTTGTAGCTCTATATCAAGAAGCTTTTGTTGTCAGTATCATATTCTTCTGTCCTTCTTAGTCATAGATGGGATCTTGATAACCTAGTTTGTATCCTCAGTGGAGGGAGGTTGTTTGCTCTGCTTTAGAGGTTGGTCTTGTGTCATGTTTCTCTTTTTTTTTTTTTTTTTTTTTTTTGGTGATTTTGTTCCTCCTCTAGGGGTCTCTCCCCTAGTGGTATGTTGTTTGTGTTCTCTTTTCCCTTGGATTTAATAAATTATCTATTTTTCTAAAAAAAGAAAAAAAAAACTTGAATAGTCTAAATATGCAATTTTGGCTACTCTTCAACTTATGAACAATCTTGTATGGGGTTTTTTCTCCTATTTTTCCCCCAATATTTCTTGTGCTACATCTATTTAAGAATCACATTTATACTTTCAGAATGTTAAAATGACATGTAATAATCTCACATCGTTATCAAATTCAATAGATGATTAGATGATGATGTTAATAATATCCATTTAGTTTCAACTACCATTAAACACTGCCACATGACCTAAACGCCACTTTAGTTATAATGATTTCCATCCACTTTTCTTGTTGGATTTAGGTGCCATTATTATTTTTAAGCAATATTTCTTACCCCATATTAATTTAACTTTCATGTGAAATCACATATAAACCACGTGCGCTAAATATTTTATTCAGTAACTGTTTTATACCAAAATCCACCACTAACCATTTTTTAGTCTTTTTAACCCAAAAAAAAAAAAAAAAACTTTTTTAGTTAGTGGAAAAAATTTAGGCATATGAAGGTTTTGGTTTTCTAGAAGATGTAGACCTCCATACGCCTCTAACACATGCAGGAGTGGCATTGAAGCGTGATCGATGAGAAGTGGAGAGGAAGAACCAAAAGTAGTATGGGCCGCCAAATCGGGTTCTTGCTTTTCGAAAATGGTGATTCATGCACCCACTGCCATGACACTGCCATGATGAGAAGCGGAGACGAAGACCAAAAAGTAGTATGGGCCGCCAAATCGGGGTTTCGCTTTCCAAAAATGGTGATTCATGCACCCGCTGCCATCTTCACTTTTTGGGTGCTTCTCTTTCCTATTTTTTTGAGTACCTAATAAAAGTAGTAAAGTGGGGGGGGGGGGAGATCAGCAATAAAAGTAGTAAAGTGTCTTGTCTATTCTAGTTACAAAAACGAATAATTGTTTATAAGGCACACACATAACAAAATTCCTCAATTCTGTCAACTTGTCTTAACCGCTATGGATCGTAACCCTCTGTCATGTTTTGAAATTAATCTTAATAGAGTTAATATGAGATCGTAATTGATGTGCATAGATAACATCAATCTACAGATGTTCAACACGTATCACAAAAACAATCAATTCACCTCTTGAGGGAAAAAACCATCCACTCCACTGCCAAAGGAGTACATGCAGCCGTGATTACATAATGGTGGATGTAACTGACTTCACCACTTACACCATTACTCGGCGATTGATAGGCAACCACACCTTAAAATACCTACTCGATCAAAACCACCAAAGGGTCGGATGAAGAGAAAGGGACAAGGACCATTCTCCCTTCTCCATAAAATGGTCCACACACCAAAAGGTGAAGGTGTGGATATCTCACATCTAATATTGGAGATCTAACATTTTTCACTTCTCTTACTCTTTTTCTACGACTTTCCCCTTACTTTGATTGTTATCTTTTGAATTTAATTTAAATATCGAAACGGTCACACCAAACCCTATGCTTTGTTACTCTTATGCTTGCCACCTTATTATTTACAGCCTAAGTCAGGCAGAAGAAGATCAACTTGGACCCTTGAGGCAACAATAATAGTTGACCATGTTTCCTTTCCTGCTGTGTATAAATGTCAAATTGACACACCTACTTGTGGGGCCGTTTATGTGGTGGGCTTTGACACATGAGTTTTTATTTATTTCCATATATCTATGTTAGGTAACACATATTCCAGTCTTCATTACGAACTTATCTTTGTTTTCTGTATACGTATAAGGAGAAGAGAAATCGCTAGTGGACTTTTGAGTCTCGCACTTCAAATCAGATCTGGACGTGTATTGTTTTCGAGATTACATCAAGCAACTGATCAGTGGGATTGTTCCCTAAACCGTACGATTTTTTCTGCTTGGGGTTTGGATATTCAGCTGCCCTGATTCTTTTTCATTCAAAAAGAAAAAGAGAAATTGTCAATAGGGGCAATAGAGGAGAACTAGAGTTGAATACTCTGATAACTCACCACTCTACACTGTTGGGAGAAACATTCCCTAAATAAATAAATAAAACAACTCTGTTTGTTTTATTGTAATTTCGGAGCAAATGGTATTCTACATAAAAAAAATTTCTTAATGTAATTTTTTTAAAATTTTTTTTTTTAATGTCTTTCTTAACATTTTACATTAAACAAACAGTGGAAAACCTTATTTTATAAAAAAAAAAATTCTTCTTCTACCATTTTACATAGAAACAATCAGAGTCCAAGTGAAATGTGTTACCTATTATAGTTGAATGATATAGATGGAGAAAGGTTCAGATTCAAGTCAATCAAGATTCAAGACAACAGGAAGGTTGGCCTAATTTTACCAAATAACTAGGTGACAAATAGTGAGAGTGGGAGTGTAGTGCCCTTGAAAAAGGATATATTACCAACTATTAATTAATGATAATTGAATGGTAATCACTGAGATCATCCACATCACAAGATGAGAAGTCGACCAATTCAAACTCAAAGAAGTTGAACCAACTCTAGCCGGACATTACCTTTTGTCCATGTCGGTTGCAACTTGCAATTATGTTGTAATTCAAATATTTAATTCACAATCATATATATATATATATATATATATATATATATATATATATTCGCGTACTATCCAAAACTAATCTATAACATCAATTACCATCCATAAGTTTCTGAAAACATCAACCACACCCACTTAATAAACTTTCTGAAAACATCAACCACACCCACTTAATAGACGAAAGAAACTTAAAATAGTGAAAGATATTTATACCTTTCTCATTTTAAATTGAAAATTTTTAAAACTACTACTTTGACATTCTTTGTCTCCATTGAAATAGAGTATTGACAGATGGTGAACGAATGTAAAACCTCACGCTTGCAATCAATTTGACTGGAATCTGCGATCCGACTCTGATTCCTTGAACCAGCTTCTATTGAAGCTTATGCTTCTATTCTGCAACCCGATCATCTCTCCCACCTCTTCCATCATCAACACCATCGAAAATCCGTTTAAAAAAGAACATCGTCGCAAGAATGTAGGGATGGAGAGATTGAAACCCCATGATCCTTGGGTTTCAAAGTGATAATGACAGGAAGGAATTAGGTTTTCATTTTGGATATTATTCGAGTTCTAAAGATTATCTTCTACTATCAGTTTTTTGGGGTTTCAAAATTTGAGATATAGAGCTTCTTTGAAACGGGATTTTTGTGATTTGTGCTGGGATGGATAGGTTTAAGCTAGCGGCTCTAGATGAGTGATTAAAGACGGGTGGTGCTCAAATGAGTAGGATGGTTAGATGGAAAATGAAGGAAATCTTGTAAGATATTTTTATGGGCTAAATTAATTATAAGGTTAGTTGGTTCAGTTGGAGTCTAGTTACAGGTAGACCGATTTAAGTATGATTAGAGATGGACCACCTGGTCCACTGTGGGACTAGTCCAGGGTTGGGAGTGGTATTATAAATACCAATGGTTAGAGTCCCCACAGCCACGGTGTTATTTTCTTCTCCTGTTCCCATACGCAAAGAGAAGGCCAAGGGATCCCGATAGGCTGTGGAAGACTCTGATCCAAGTATTTTAAGCATTCAAAGCAAAGAAAACGATCGAAAATCAATCTACAGTAAAAGGTATGTGTCTTATCATCTCTTTTCAATACCCATTGTATTCTAGTAATCTGTGTGGTGTGTTCGTTAGGGTTCATGGAAAATCCTATGGGAAAAACCCAAAAGGAATCTAAAAAATCTAACAGTGGTATTAGAGCCACCTACACAGACCTAGAATCGATAGGAAAGCATTGTTAAAATTTATGTTTGATTGATTGGAAAAGGGAGAGATTTTTCTCTCAAAATTTTCGTATGAACCTGTCTAGGGTTTGGACCCTTGAAAATTTTTTGGACCATTAAAAAATAAAATAAATCATATAGGATTGTAGGTCTCGGAGAAACGGAGCCGGCGACATAAGGTGGGTCGTCAGAAGTAACCTGACATGCCCTCATGCACCGCCTGAAAAAGCGCATGAGATCCACGTGCCTGCGACTATTTAAAAAAAAAGGAAGAAAAGGAGTAGGGCTGACGTCACCTGGTCAGCCCCGTACTGAACCGAGCCAATCTGGGCCAGTCCAGGACCGAACCCGGGCCCAAACCAGCCCGGCCAGACCCAGACCCATGAACCAGACTTAGTTACATGTGCGGTTTGTACGTTTGACCCGAGACCCGACCCATTAGCCAAATGTTTGACCTGGGAACTCGAACCATGGACCAGAATTTGTGACACAAGATCCCGACCCAACGACCTGGGAACTTGACCCGGAAACCCGGATAGATGGGTTGGTTGGGCCGGTGATTGAACAGTTGGTTTGCAGTTCGATTTAAAGACCAGACCGTTTGGTTTGGCCTGGACCAAAGCATTAAAAAAAGAAAAAATAAGAAGAGGTTTTAATTTGTGGGTTCGGTCTGCCCATAATCGAGCCCAGCCAAAAGGAATCGACCCAGGCTAAACAGCCCAGAACCGGTTCAGGATGTAAGAATGCAAGTACCAACTTTGATCGACGATTGTGGGCGCTAAGAGCATCAAATTTTGATGCGGTTTTTTGCGTTGTGTTCATATTTTCATGCTCTACAGTTTGATACATAGTTTGACATAGTTTGGTGATTTGGAAAATTTATTTTTGACTAAAAGGCACCCCAAATTAGTTCGATTTGCAGTTTTCTGCTTGTTTATCAATTATTTTTGTACCAGATGCATGTGGAAGGTTATATATGCATGAGATTTTATTTATTGACCCACAAGGTGCTGCGAAATAAAATTTGAGGATATCATTGTGGAATTGGATGGAACCCACCGAAGTGGTACACCTACTTTCATCATGATGTCTTCAAATTCAAAGTTTATGTATTTGTAAATGCTTGTGTAAGGGAGATGTACACCCAAATGTGGCATTGTCAAGTTTTGATCAAATTAAGGTTTGTGGGTGTCATGTGAAGATTGGATGGAATCCACCAAGATGGTACACTCAGTTCCAACATGGTGGTCCTCAAACCCCAAATTTGTGCATTTACATATACAATAAAGGATATATTTTTAATACATTGTTCTCCATGGTATAAAAAGCAGCTAAGAAAGATAGTGTTAACCCAAAGATGACATTGTCAAAGTTAAAGGTATGTTCATGCACATGAGTTGAGAGGGTTTTTGACTTTAGGGGGTCTCATTATCCCAAAGGTGGTGGGATTTTCGAGAGTCATTATTCTTTCACAGTCATTGCACAGAAACTAAGAAGACCATTGCATGTTTATCCCAAAGGAGAATGTGTAGTTGGTTAACTCTTGAAAAAATGATATTTATTTATATGAATGATTGATATGGTTATTGCAAGTAAATGATGTATATATCAAATTTCTATTAGTTGATATGTATTTGAACTCATGCATTGATATTTTAATCTAAGTATGGTTGTCCCAAAGAGGATTTTGATGTCTATTTCTTTTTATTTGGGACAAAGTAGAATAAATATAATTGCATGTGTTTGTATGAGTTTCGCATGGTTTTCTATTACTTGATATTTTTGCTTGAACTCATATGGCGATGATGGTTTGTATCTCTCACGATGTCCATCCCTGTGACTATGCCAGGTGGTTTGGTAGTTACTATTTCTTCCCTGTCTGGGATGAGTTTTAAAAGGTGGTATGAACAGCTAGAAGCGAGTCTAGGTTTAATTGACGTAGATATAACGCTTAAAGAGGATAAACCTACTGCCATCATTGATACTAGTACCCTAGAAGAGAATGAGGAAATGACAAGACGGATGGCAAAAAATAAAAATTCTATGCTACTCATGAGGCAGGCCATTCCTGAAACCATGCATGATGATATTCACGCCAAGGAAACTACCAAAGAATATTTAAAAGAGATCAAAGGGATGTTTGAGCTTTCTAACAGATGACAGAGAAACACATTGATGAACAAGCTTACTAATGCATTGTTTGACAGTAATGGAAGTGTCAGAGATCATTTCATGGAACTTACTGCTACTGTTGAGAAGATTAAAGGCATGAGAATTAACGTTGATGATGAGTTCGTGATCCATTGTGAATTATCCTCGTTACCTGAAGAGTATTACCAGATACAAATGGCGTATAATACTCAGGAAAAAGAATGGGATATGAACAAATTAATCTCTGTTTACACTAAAGAAGAAATGAGACTGAAGAAAAGATTTGAGAGTGTCAATGTCACTAGTCATCATTCCAGAGAAGATAAGGGTAAATGAAAGGTTGGGGTAGGATACTCCTTTAAGAAAGAAAAATCTTATGATAAGGATATAAGTGATGTTAAATGTTTCTGGTGCCATAAGAAGGGGTACATGAAGAGAGAGTGTAAGGCAAGAGAAGCTTGGTTGGAGAAGAAGAAGAAGAAAACTGAGACATTAAAAAAAGAAGACGCCAAATGATGATGTCATTTAATACAGTTGAAGCTATAGGTCTAGTTAGTTTTCTTTATTATTACTAGTTGTCTTTAGATTGTTTTTGGATATTTGTTTATTGACTTACAGTTCAGTTATTTATTTTGAAAGATTTTATTTGACATGTTTTGATAGAACTAAATTTCATATTAAATTTAAATGAAGGTATTTTATTGGTTTATATATTCTCTTGAAATTTGTAATATTTGTGGGAGCCTTTAGATTCTCTTAGTCAGTGGGAGTGTTTAGATCTGCTTGATTAGTGGAGATCTGATAGTTGATGGTTTATCTGTGATTATTTGTTCTACATGTGGTTTAATGAGCAGGATTATTAGTGAGTTTTCATTTCATTGCTGATATATATATACTGACTATTTAAGACATGTCAAGTTGCAAGGTGGTATTTAGCCAAAGAAGACGGTAAGTCGAAGTATGATATTAGTCCAAACTGGAGACGGTTTGCCTTTATAAGTTGGATAATATTAAAGTGCGTTGACCTATAAGAATTTTAAGGTAACAGGACCGTGATAATTTGATCATTGGACTCAAGTATTCATCTCAAAGTGATTTATGCCATTAAGTAAACCTCTATATGTGACTGACAGATGGGGGTACACCGGATGTAAGGGTGTCAAAACTGGGCCCGACCCGGTAACACGGACCGAGCCACCCGATATAACTGAACCCACCGATCGAGCCTTACCGGACGGGTTTTGGTCCGAGCTGTAAAGCCCGACACCGTTTCAGCCCAAATCGAAACCAAACCGGACCGGCCGTAAGAAGTCCGATAGCCAAACGAAAAACCCAACCCGAACACCGGTAAGGTCCGTTTGGGCCCAATTTCTTAATTTTAATGGTTTTAAATTTTAATAGATTATGTTACACTACTAGAGTTCACTTCATGATCTAGAAGATTATGTGAATCTATAGTTGAAAAGATTATGTTAATTGTTATAGTTTATTAAATTACATACATATGGAAGGAATAATGCTAATTTTATAGATAGAAATAATAAAATAAGCTATATAGTTTACATATAAAAGGGACCCGATAAGCCCAATCCGGACCGAACCAACCCGAAATCACCTCAATAAATCCAATCCGATAACAAACCGACACCGGACCAGCCCATTAGTTATTGTGTCCGCAGCCCACCCCAGCCCGAACTCTTAATGGACATGTTTTGGGCTGGGCTTATAAAACCCGACACCGATTCAGCCCGGACCAAAACCGGCCCAGACCGGCCTGTTGACACCCTTAATCGGATGTGTAGGAGTACTTTCTGCTGTTGTTCAACATTGGTAGGCTTGATGACTAGATCAAAGTAAAGGATCATTTTGGTGTAATTAAATTCCATGATCATATTGGATCAATGATGAATTTATAATTAATATAACCTAAGTGGGAGATTATAAGATATTTTTATGGGCTAAATTAATTATAAGGTTAGTTGGTTCAGTGGGAGTCTAGTTACAGATCGGTTTAAGTATGATTAGAGATGGACCACCTGGTCCACTATGGGACTGGTCCAGGGTTGGGGGTGGTATTATAAATACCAATGGTTAGAGTCCCCACAGTCACGGTGTTATTTTCTTCTCCTGTTCGCATACGCAGAGAGAAGGCCAAGGGATCCCGACAGACTGTGGAAGACTCTGATCCAAGCATTTCAAGCATTCAAAGCAAAGAAAACGATCGAAATTAATCTACAGCAAGAAGTATGTATCTTATCAGCTCTTTTCAATACTCATTGTATTCTAGTAATCTGTGTGGTGTGTTCATTAGGGTTCATGAGAAATCTCATGAAAACCCAAAGGGGATCTAAAAAATCTTACAAATCTTGCAAGCTCAAACATCTGAATCGATGATGGTTGATGAAGCAACATCGGAGAGCTTGGAAGGACCGAAGTTGGAAAGACATCCAAACCGTAGACCACCGGTGGTGATTTCCACCGTATCTTCCTCTTCTCCTCACTCATTCTCAAATCTGATCAATCTGTCTCTCTCACGACGATGGGCTGTCTTTTTATTCTAAACTAAGCCTAACCAGAACGAGAAATGGATAAAAGAGGAGGATGGATCCATTTTGATAGGTGATGGTGGAGGAGCAGCTTTTCTTCTTCTGAGTCCCAAAGAAAAGCTTTATGAAACCCATGATTTGAATATTTTCTTCTTCTTTTCTCTTATAAAGGTACCAATTAATTCTTCCTTAATGGGTTAGAGAGATTTCAAATGTTCCGGTTTCATATTTAATCAATATAATGCGCTTTAGGAAAACCAACAAAATCAGAATCTCCCACATCCCATTATTCTTCCATGTTGTCTTAGAACAACTGCAAATTGAAAACAGGAAAAAAGGAAACGCCATGGAAGTTCTGCAACTGAGGGAGGAGCCCTGTTATTTTCTGTTTAGTTTATACCCATAAAGATAAACAGAAGCTTATATAAAGAATTTCAATTTTAATGGTAACCGAGGTAGAGGGATTTCAACAGTTTCGGTTCCTTCACTCGCGCTCTGAGACACCTCCATCTTCAACGGAGAACTCAGATTCGTTTTTCCTTTTCAGATCACCGTACTGGATGGAATAAGGTGTAGGGTAAAATGTTATTTTACAAGTACACTGTATTTGATAGAATAAGGTGGAGGCTAAAATGGTCTTTTACAAGTACAATAAAGATAGTATTGTATATCAAAAAATCGATTTGAATTGTCAACATCATCTAACGAAAGTTTTTTATTGGAGTGAGCCTCTATGTTAAACGTTGTCAATATTTGGGTGGTAGTTCATGATGTTAGAAACTTATGGATCGTAGTTGATGTTATGAATACTAGTTCATGATGTTAGAAACTTATGGGTCGTAGTTGATGTTATGAATACTTTTTGGGTACTACGTGAAAATTTTCATATATATATATATAGACACACCAAAGCATTACAATTCTCAACAACTTTTAAGACAAGGGAAATTAAAAGGAAGGAAAATAAAAATTTTAAACTTAAAACTAAATTTTTATAATCATTATAATATATGAAATTATTTTATATTTAATTATTAACTTATATTTCATTTTGCATCTTCACTATTTAAAAAATAAAATAACATTTAAATAATTTATACAATTATATTATGTTATTGTTATAAAAATTTCTTTTTTAAATTTAAAGTTTCCATTCCCTTCCCTTCTCTTTAATTTCCTTTACAATGAAATCAAACTTTAATAAATTAACAAAATATGACTGAACATCATAATATATAAAGTAAATTTTTCGCTATTTGGAAAGTTTGGACTGTCGATGGAAAAGATTGAACAAAGATGGTTATTGAAGATCCTTTCAAGTTTGACCATTGACCAAAATGGTGGAGTGCCCTTATGGTTTTTGAGGAATATTCTAGCTTTAGACCATTGAGTTGGTAGATCTTGAAAACTTTATACGCTGGTCTGGGACTCCGGAGTCTGGATCCAATCTTAATTTATGGTTTTTATTAATACACTTTGTTAGGAAACCCAAATGTTTCGTAACCAAACACTTTTCTTGTACCGTTTGATAAATTCAAATTCAATTCCCGACTTCCCAACTGCTCGGTATTAAGCATTTCGTCAGTCCCAAAGATCAAAAGTGCTTGAGGGTAGGTGCGTTAGCAATTAATTATCATGCTTACTTTACTTGGAGGTAGTACGTATAAGTAGTCAAATACGGTTTTTCAAAAAATAAAAATAAATAAATAAAGGAATAAAGAGTTAAATAGAGCTTTAAATATTGAAAGGTCTTCACTCCATCTAAATGTAACAAGGGTCATGATAATGTTGGTCATGTGTTGTCATTGTTGACAACTTGACTGAGATGGTGGTGTTGGTAAGCGTACAGTCAGAGAAATGAGGAGAGAGAACGTTAGTACAGGAGAGAGAGTGTCTGACAAGTGGCAGAGGTATCAGTGTAGTGGCAGAGATGAAGTAGCCTTGTATGCATGTTCTACAGAGTTCTACAACCTCCATTGAGTGTTTGAAAAGCTATGCAGTGAGTTGGTTGGGCCTCTACTGAGTTGACAGGGCAGCAGCAGTTTCGACAGGTCACAGAATGTGTGTGGGCCCACTGGTAATGTGGACAATACCCACATAGGAAATATGGTGATAGATGCAGCTGATGTGGGAATTGAATGAAGATGGAGAAAGAAGATAGAGAAAATTTGGAGAGAGAAAATGAAGAGAGAGAATAAAGAGAGAGAAATATGGGTGGGACCCACAGTGTTGAGGTGGCATGCCACCATTGTCACACCCTAATTCTGAACCAACCAGAATGGTGTGATGAACAGTCCATAGACTAATGGTTCACCCAGGATCTCATATAGGTCGTGCCCATTCGATTAAACGATAGTAGAAGTCTTTAATACTAATGAACTGAGAATCTGACAGTGATAGCATAATTAAGTATCAAATTATCTTCAATGTACCTCAAGACATAAAGTAAAGTAAAATAATCAATTACATGTCACAATAGTTAAACAACCAAGTTTATAAAAAACACATGAGTTGCACTTGCATGACGAATCATGCGCATCTTCTTCAGCTTCTACGTCCATCGCAGCAACGTGTCTATACGTCGACGCATTCATATATTCTTTAACAGTAGGACCTGCATCAAGAACTAAAAATATTCGACGTCGAAAGTGTGAGCACACATTACGGTTCAGTGAGCAAACAAAACAATGCAACAAACATTTGCATGCATTCAATTCATATCTTTGGTTTGATTTTTAAGTTTGCAATATGCTATAGAAAGGTTTGGTGGCCGTCGCACCTCTATATACGAGTGTGTGAATCCGCCCAATGGATCAAACATCATTGTCGTCCCACATGCACCCACCATGGAATAGAGATAGAGTTAAAGTGTTCTAATCAAACACCGCCAATACTTCCTCTGATGCCTTACCTATACCAACACGTAAGCCCCTATTGGTGAGGGTTTACAAACTGGACTCGCAACTAACCAATCATAATGCCATACAATGTAGCCAAGGCCTCACATCAGCATCCCTCAATATGTCCATAGTGATAGAGCTAAGGCCCCCCGGTAAAGTCAGAGACCACACGGTCCGATACCACCTCCCCTGATGCCCTACGACGTAATAGTTCTACTAAGGTAATGACGATACGATGATGTTGGTGGGCAAGACTTGAGTAGAGATAGAGCTAGAGTCTGGTGACGAGGTCGAAGACCACCATGCCACGTCCTCCCCCTGATGCTCTACTCGCATCGAATACACCAACTACACACATACATTCACATGTCTATTCCTAGCATCATCATCATCGTCATCATGTTATAAATAAACAGAATTAAATATGCATGAACAGTAATAGCATGGATATTGGATGACATGTGAGATGCACATTACAAGCATACAAGCATAGAATCAATCATGACATTGGACTCAATAATAAAAATAAAACAGTTTGTTATTATCCAATTAGTTTAGGTCTTGTTCCCTCACCTTTGATCGTTGGTTGTTCCTCTTCCAAGTTTTGTAAATCACTTTTATACCACTTGAAAACCTAATAAATTTATGGTTTCTAAGTTAGATTTTATATTCATTAATTAAAATGTTTAAATGTCCCATCTGTAATCAATCAGACCTCCAGAAGTTGAGTGGTCGTAGGTGTAGTTGCACATGTGGTCTCAGTTTCTGCGACCACATGGTGTGTGGTGGATATGTGTGGTCGCATATCATGCGACCACACACATGCGACCACACCCTCCCTGAAAACTTCCTGAGGGCATGTGGTCGACACATGTGCCTCGTGTGGTCGACCATAGCTGTGACCACATGAATGTTTGACCGACTTTCATTCTCAGTCTAATCCCTTTATGATTTGATTCCTTGAACTATCATTAGGGTCCTTCATATGATTAATCTATTGCCTTAATTTATTATTTTTCACAATCATCTACTCCAACCTACTCTTCATGGATTTCCTTTGAGCTTTCGTCTATGGGTCTTATGGTTGAAATCCTACTTTGACTCAATACTTCCTCCATGATCTATTCTAGGCATTCAACTAAGGTAGGAGATGTTTTCATACCTTAAACTTGCTGAAGAATCAGAGCACTCTCTGAAATTCCTTCTCTTAGTCTTCCTCTTTAATTCTCCTTCTCTTCCTCCTCCTCTCTTTCTCTCGCTTTCAATTTGAGTTCTAAAGAATGAAAGAGGCTAAGGGACGTCCTATATATAGAGAAAAACCCTCCATATGGAGTCCTACTTAGATTAGGAAAGAACCCCCTTTAGATTAGAAAGGTTTCCTAATCACGGAGTTAGTTTGACATCGTGTGGTTGCACGTGGGGTCACAGGATCCGTCGATCACATGTCTCAAATCTGCGACCACACATCCCAGACTCCTGTGGTCTCACTATTTTGAGGTGTGGTCGACCACACCTATTTAGGTATGCGACCACACGTCTCAATTAGATGATTTATGGTTCGAATTACATACCTAGCCTTGTGGTTTCTTCACGCACTTGGTCCGTTTGGTCCGACCATGATAGGAAGATCTGATACAAGGTGGTAAGACCGAGTTAGTACGATACAGGTCTTACAACCATGGCAGCCAGCTTGACCGAGGGCCATGGCACCACAGCAACAGCTAGCTAGCAGCAGCCATGGCTTAACCATGCATGCGCAGCCCAGCAGGCTAGCAGGCCCGCAAGCCAGTAGGCCAGCATAGCCACAGGCCTGCAGGCCTGCAGGCTAGAAGCCTACCCCGTGCGCGTGCATGGCATGGGCCTGGCTCTCCCGCAAGCCTAGCATCATGCAGATCAAGTATTCGATGGCTGTCCTTTGCTCTCGGCCAAAATGAGCATGTCAGACTGGTTTTATAAAAACAGTGGGCATAGAGGTCTTTGTGAGTGTTTTGAGGGGTATTTTCGAGAGTTTAAAAAGGGAATATTCAATATCTAAGGTCTAGATGAAGCCATGAAAGAAAGATCATCATCGGATGGCCCATAAAATGGAGGGCTATGGTGTATCTTAGTTGTTGCGTCAAGATTTTATCGCGAGTCCTCTGATTGGCCTGGCTTAACTTAATGTGATGGTTGTGGCGCATGGAGTTGACTCTATTATTTGGTGTAGCAAGATTATGGTAGAGCAGCTTGAGAAGGCTTCGATCGAACAGCCCCAAGTGAAGCTGATCAGGCCTGACCCGATCTAACTAGATCCAACAGTTGAAAGGCAATCCCACCTTTTCTATTATATCCTACGGCGGTTATCAATGATTCTCTCCAAACCAATTGAAGCTCGACAACTAGGTTAGTCCAGTCAATTGAGATAGCGCTACCGTGAAGCGCGCGTGTGGTGTGGCTGCGGCAATGATCCATATCCAAAGGCCAAGAGCTGATGCGACATCAAATTACGTGATTTATACCGATTTGGTGGCCAAAATATAATGCAGTGCTTTTTCAGTGATTTAATGGCTGGGATTGAAGATTCTATGAGCAGCAAATGGAAAATCAACACCTATCTTCCTGTCAACGAGGCGGCGATTATATGTAGCGATGGTGCACCGTAAGGTTTAAAAATATTCTTTTTTAACTAATATGGTTGGCTGGACCTATTTTGACCATAACTCTCTCATCCGGAGTCGAAATTGGACCGTTTAAATTGGGTTCTCTTTGTTTTTGAATACTCTAGACTGTGGGAATGTTTGAGGTGACAAAAAAAAAAGAAAAAAAAGAAGGAAAATCTCTGGTTTTGTGTGGAAATGCATTCTTGGAAGGTTTTGGTGAGGTTTTGTTGATTGTATCTCTTTTACCATCCTTCAAGGTATATGTTAGGGCTCCATTGAAGAGCATTAAAGAACAAGAATGGTGGTGAGCCATTAATGGAGCCCAAAGTCTAGCTGAAATGGAAAAACAGAGAAACAAAGAAGAACATAAGAGTTTTTAGGTTTTTGCTTGGTGAGTGAGCATTTAACCACTCACCAACCTCATTTTGGTTTTCCTTTATGCATTAAAGAGGGACTTGAGGTTGGTAGCGCTTTCATGGAGTATTCTTGGTTGTTGTTAGCTTGTGAGAAAGATGGAAAATGCCTGTGAGCATTGGTTTGCCTAAAGTATTCTTCTAATATTAGGGGTTATTGGAGATTGCAGTGAGCCATTAGAAGTATTGAATGGTGTATTGATGTTATAAGGAAGAGTGAGAAGGAAAATGTGGTGTATGCAATGAATTGAAGACTCTAGTGGACCTGAGGACTATGCTAGGCTTTACAGAGACATCCCAGAGTCTTCCCAGAGTACCAGAAAATGTCAAACAAGGGTTGTAAGATTCCTAACCTTGTATGAGTTGCATTGTTTAATTTTTGTACTCATTATATGCTAGTTGTAGGTTATGAATTATGAATACCTAACTAACCTGTGGTAAAATTGTAAAGGCATTGTTATAAGCCCAAAACTATAACTGTTTGCTTCTCGTGGGTATGGGTTAAGCGTGGTGTGTGTAGCGTGTGCTGAACACTGATACTTGATACCTGAATTTCTGACACATATGTGCCCTCCTGGTTTTATGCTGGATAAATTAGTTGTATGTACTCCCTGTTGTGTAGACAGCTAAAAGTAGAGTATTGAGTATATACAGAGCCCATTGGGCATTACTCCATGGACTAGTCATCACATACTATGGTGGTGAATCACGTATATCTTATGTTGTGGACTGTGCATATTTTGAATCTTGTGAAGTACGTGGAATGACTTGCAGGATAGGTGTGCACAATACGGTAGACCTGGCCACTCTGTGGTAGCAAGGTGGTTGTGCATACGACTGTATGTGTGTGGTAGTGCTACAGTAATTATGTGGTTGTGGTCAGTGATTGAAGCATCAGCTCAAGGCAGCATTTGTCTTTAAAGGATCATTGAAAAGAATTTTTGAAGACACTGATTCACCCCCCCTCTCAGTGTCAACCTGCGATCAACAGATAATAGCTTGTTATGACAACTCAATGACTGTCCATTAAAGGGGATTATCATGGTAACCTTAATACATGGTTGTTTTGAATTGAGGCATATCTGAAGGTGAAAAGACATTTCTTACAAGTAGAAAATGTTATGATGCTATATTAGTTTTATGGAGAGTTAATTCCACACTGGTCCCATAAGAGATTTTGTGTGGATGGATATTGTTTTGGGTTCCCTCATCTTACAAGTTGGTTTTTAATGGTGAATTCTCTCAAGATCGTATCAGTGATGTTAGAACAGTTGTTCCTAGCTCGAACTACCCTTGTTATGGAAGGGACGATCTGATGTCAGAGTGGAGCCATCAAGATAGGTTATATCTACCATCAAGATAGGTTATATAGACCTTGGAATAGAATTAAGCCACTTGGAAAGGACTATCTAATCTGGAGATGGCTGCCATGGGCGTGGATTTAAAAACTTAATGAGATATTATTACGATCCTATATTAATCTTATGGGAGTTAATCCCATATTGATCTCATAAGAGATTTAATATGGATCGATATAATTTTAGATTCCCCCACCTTAATGAGATATTGTTACGATCCTATATTAATCTTATGGGAGTTAATCCCATATTGATCTCATAAGAGATTTAATATGGATTGATATAATTTTAGATTCCCCCACCTTAAGAATTTGCTTTTATGAACGAATTATCTCAAAATCGTATAAAAAAATTCCACTATTGAATGGGGGTAAATTGCACATAGACACCTACAGTTTCTAATTAACTTAGCGAGCCCCTATAAAGTAATACAGTGGAGGATTGGAGATAGTAGAACCCAAGAGTGGAAAGTCTCCTCCATGAAAAACGAGTTTGGATCATCTGCATGTACATGTATCCTCTATGAGATTCCATCACTAACTTTAGAGTGTGGGATCCACAGGATATGGACGGTGATAGAATCTTAGATACAATTACTATTCTTGAACAGCTACCATGAAGTGTAGTATCATGGGTTGAGTCCATATTAATGGCGGTCTATCTCTCCTTCTAAATAGTATTTTTTGGGTGATTTACACCAGAGGTACTTGACGTTCTGAGAAATCATACCAGAGGTACCTCACATTTTAAAAATCACACCAGAGGTACCTCTTTTCATATTTCCAACATTAACCCTATTTAAGTTTGGCAGCCTCTAAGTTAACCATTAGATCTATCTCAAATTTTCAGGGACTGATCGTTTGTTGTTAAACTACGCTTATTTGGTGCCTAATCGCTGGTACACCCGCTAAAAAAATAGTAAGTTGGGGTGCGAAGTTTTCACTGGAGATGTGTACCATAGTCGAGATTTATGACTTGGTGATGAGCAGTAGCCGGTGAAGAAGTGTCACAGGAGAAGACAGGGACAGGAGAGGGGGTGAGGAATTGAGACAACGATGAGCACATGGGAATCCGAGTGGTGAGTCGTTGCAACAAGGGGATGGTGAGATAATGAACCAAAAGGAACCAAGAAAGTTATGCAAAACAGGGGTAAATTTGGAAGTATATAAATAAAAGGTACCCTAAGTGTAATATTTTTGAAATGTCAGGTACCTCTGGTATAATTTCTCAAAACATTAGGTACCTTTGGTATGAAGTTTGAAACATGAGGTACATTTGGTATAATTTTTCAAAACGTCAGGTACCTCTAGTGTAATTTACCCTAAAAATAATATTATATGGTGGGAGTCGGGGGACCACACCGCCGAGTTTTAATTTTTGGAAGCAACGAGGAGGGTCCCAGTGCATTAAACCCATAATTGGCCACGTCAGCTCAAAATGTTTCTTGATAGGAATAGGATAAGACCGTGACGTGGCCACCGTTGCACGAATTACACTATTCTGCTCCGGGGCCCCTCAGGGTATAGTAGAGTTTCTCACACTGCCAAGAAATGCACACACCCACCTCTACCTTGTACAACTCTCAAAGGGAAAATGTCACTAGGCTTGGATCCTCTGCAGTCATGTAGCCCCCGTAGCCCTATATGGGCTGTTGGATTGCATTGGTTACACATATAGATGTGCTCTCAATGACCCAGATATGGCTGCAGGAGCTGCACGATTGCAGGGGACCCAAGCCCAACATCACTAGCTTCTGCAGCTCACTGCTAACTCACAAAAGTTAAAACGCACATTGCCTTAATTGGCTAAAAGCACAACCCGATCCAACCCTATGCGAAATTTAAAATTCCCAACAACCTGGTACCCGGAACATTCTTAGTATTTAGTTTCCCAATCATTAATTTAAAATTTGTTTTTTTTTTTTTTTTCAACGGATTCACAATTCCTCCTTAAGTTATAGTATTTTCTAAAATACCCGTTTAACAGAAAAAAGATTATGACATGAAATCGAATAGCAAGAAAATTCTTACTACGCGGTTTGTAGTAAAATTTTACCCTATTCATATCCCCCAAGAGATTTTAAAGTCTTAAACTGGTGATAATCCCTTATTTAAGGCAGAAATCTTGCAACACTACGTTACTCCTTAGATTCTCTCTCTCATAATAAGCAAGAGAATCTTATAGTATTATTATAAGAATATTGTTTTTAGTTTTATCTTTTTGGGAAATGGATTCTTATCTGGCTATATAATTCATGTATTAGTGCAGAGTCCAATGAGATTGCAAGCACAAACATCTAACTACGGGGAACAGCACAAACATCTACCTTATTGCATAGTGTATCAGGGAGTTCCAGTTATTTTACAGTCAAAAGAGACAATTTACAGTCAAAAGAGACAAAATATTACATCATTTACACCCAAAAATTTCACAATTTACAATTATAAGAATTATTTGAACAAGTTCCATTTAAATTTTAGAAATTTGAATTTATTTCATGCTTAGGAATGAAGATTTCATTTTAAAATATTTAATTCTTTTTTAGATTCATATGTTTATGAACAGATATTTAATTATTTGTAGACATAAAAATGGACATTTGGTTTATATTTGGATTGTTGTTCCTTTAGGTAAATATTTTGAAATATATGTAGTAGTGCCTAAAATGTATTAAGAATCGTCCCACCAATTCATAATCAATAATGGGAATCAAGTTTAAAAACAATTAACTAGATTCTCTACAGTATAATTTATATTTATGTTTATAGATTATTTATAATAAATTATTTATGAGAATAAATTATGAGTCATAAATAATAATAGTTTGACACCACTAAACATAAAGAAGTTATAATAGATAATTAAAATAATAATGATAAACACTTTTTAATCTATTTACGGATTTTAGATTATATTAATTTATTTTAAATATAAATAAATATTATAAATCATACCAAATAATTATATATTTTATAATATATTATATAATAAATTCTATAGTATATACTAAAAGAGGCTTAATAAAATTATTATGGAAATGATTCTTAAGACCAGATTCAATTAAAAACCGTATCGATTACTTGAACCGTTTCTTAGAATTGTCAAAAGGAACAAAAAAGAAAAAAGAAAAAAAAAGGAAAAAAGAAAAAGACTGACTAAAAAAATCAAAAGAAAAGGAAAAGATATAAATAAATAAAAGGAGAGCAGAGGCTTCAAGTAGAAAAATAGAAAATTGTCGGCATGGAATCAAAATTTTAAGTTAAAAAAATAAAATAAAAATGAAGACACGAGTTAGAGAGAGAAAGTTTTTAAGGTTTTTTTGGTAAGAGAAAGTCAAAGAGAGAGAGAGAGAGAGAGAGAGATGCCAAAGCGCTACCGTTCATCGACTCTGCGGTAGCTAGACGATGGAAACACCTCAGTCATAAATCCCAACCCCAACAAAACGAAAAAGAAAGAGACGAGAAATTTTTTTTAATTAATATACTGAAAATTGTCTTATTGGATGATTCCGTGTTTTGACTTTCTACGCTTTGAATTGCTCTCTCTCTCTCCCTCTCACACCAATATAAAACCAGGTCTCATGTACTTGATACTCTCCACCTTCACAAACTTCTTCATACCGATCTGCAACTCCTACAACTCCTAAAAGACCTTGATCTCCTACCTTCAATCAAAATACTCAAACGTCTCTTATTTTGAGATCTGGGATTCTCTGTGTTTCAATCATTCATCTTTGTTACTGATCTCTAGATCTCTTGAAATTCCTCCCAATCTCTAGATCTCTTGAAATTCCTCCCAAATTCAAGATGGATGAAGTTGATATTCCATCCTATTTCCTCTGCCCAATCTCTCTTCAAATCATGAAAGATCCAGTAACTGTATCCTCTGGAATAACCTACGATCGGGAACCTATAGAAAAGTGGATATTCTCCAGCAAGAATTATACATGTCCAGTCACGAGACAGCCCTTGTCAGATGCTGATCTGACCCCAAACCACACTCTTCGACGATTGATTCAAGCCTGGTGCGCTCTCAATTCTTCCAAAGGCATCGAACGATTCCCAACACCAAAGCCTCCGGTCGATAAAGCCCAGATCGTCAAACTCCTGAATGAAGGTAAGACCCTTCAACATCAGATGAGACACCTCCGAAGTCTCAGATCCATCGCTAACGAAAGCGAGAGGAATCGAAGATGTTTAGAGTCTGCAGGTGCAGTTGAGTTCTTGGCTTCAATCGTAACCAACCAGAGCTCAAGCTCAGGCTCAGACTCAGCCAGTGATGAAGCTCTATACATTCTTTATCATCTGCAGATCTCAGAGGCTGGTCTCAAGAATCTTATAAGCAGAAATGGTGATTTCATTCAGACCTTGATGAGGGTCTTGCAACATGGTAGTTACCCATCTCGTGCTTACGCTTCGTTGCTTTTGAAATGCATGTTCCAATTGGCTGATCCCATCTACCTGATGAGCTTGCGATTAGAACACTTTGTTCAGATCGTGAACGTTTTGCGTGACCAGATTTCACAACAGGCATCTAAGGCTTCATTACAGATCATGATTGACCTCTGTCCATGGAGTCGAAACAGGGTTAAAGCAGTGGAAGCTGGTGCGGTTTCGGTGTTGATCGAGATACTCTTAGAGAAGACGGAGAAGAGAGTTTGTGAGATGGTGTTGGTGGTGTTAAATCTGCTATGTGGATGTGCAGAAGGGAGAGCTGAGTTGTTAAAGCATGGAGCTGGGATTGCTGTGGTGTCAAAGAAGATACTTAGGGTTTCACATGTGGCCACTGATAGAGGAGTGAGGATATTGTCTTCCATCTCAAGGTTCACTCCGACTTCATTTGTTCTTCAGGAGATGCTGCAAGTTGGGGCTGTGTCCAAGCTGTGTTTGCTGCTCCAGGTCGACTGTAGCCCCAAGACCAGGGAGAAAGCCGAAGAGATGCTTAGGTTGCATTCTAGGTCTTGGAAGAATTCTTCGTGTATCCCTGTCCATTTAGTCCCTTCTTATCCATCTTCTTAATTCATACATCTACAACACACACAGACAATGAGAAAGTGAGAGACAAAAGTTATTTTTGTGTACATAATTGGAGAAAAGATATATATGGACTTGAGAATTTGTGTCCATCCAGCACAAAAGAAATTTCCATTCATGAGAAACTTTTACCTTCATCTTTAAGCAGGTTTTAATTTATGTTTCAGCTTTGTCAACAATAAGATGTATCAGTCTCTTAATTGATAGTATCAAAGGCTATGAAAAGGGAAAAGTTTTCCTCGACATCCGGTTGAGAGAAACTTATAACAGTAACCAAATATTTGCGACATGACAAATTGGATGAGGCCTAAATTTTATGGAAGGGTACACCCAATGGAGTCTAGATCCTTTACCCATGTGTATACCCCCCCCCCTCTCTCAGTTTGCCGCCACCAGCAACTCTCGGTGGTGGTACCTTAGCCCACCGAGAGTCCTCTCTAATGCTGTTTCTCGGATCTCTACCATTGTCTGATCCTAGAAAACCTTAGCAGAGTTCTTGATTTTACATGGATTGACAAGGCTAACTTTTCTTGTGATGGTTTATTTGGGGACTTCTGTTTATGGTCGTGATTGATTCTCACATCTTTGGGTACCTTTTTTTTAATTAGTCATCATGTCTGATCTTACTACCACATCCTCTAACATAGACAGGACGAGTCACGATACCCATTTTCCCTCGGTCCCCAGGAGATCCATCCTTCTTGATGGGAGCAACTATTTGATGTGGTCACTCATTTGTCTATTGATTCCTAGGGTTAAGTGGGATATATTAATGGTGAAATGATGAAACCTAGAACCACCAGTGATCCTTAGAAGAAGTGGAGCTTTGCTAATTCATTTGTGATAAAACCCTTTTTATCAAGCGATCTAGTAATAAGTTTTCTCTTTTTATTGTTTTCGTTGATGGCATTGTGATCACCGGCAATGACACAGAGGAGATTGCACATTTAGAGACTTACATGGGTCAAGAGTTTGAAATCAAAGACCTTAGGAAGTTGCACTACTTCCTCAGTATAAGGGTTACTCGCTTCACTATGGGTCTTTTTCTCACTCAAAGAAAACATACATTAGAGTTCCTTTCAGAGACAGGAATGCTTGGAAGCCCTTTTTCCACTTGAACCAAATGTTCATCTTTTTAGTAAGGATGGGGATCCTGTGGATAAATGTTAGTATCAAATGTTAGTTGGAAAATTGATCTACGTCTCTCACATTCATCCTGATGACTTTGCTTTTGTTGTTAGCATGGTCAGTTAATACATGCATAATTAATCCTTATTCCACCCATTGGAACGTTGTGTTATGCATCGTGCGTTATTTGAAGTCTGCTCCCAGTAATTGGGTGTTCTATCTTCTAATGGTCACCTTCAAGTTGATACATTCATTGATGCTGATTAGGGCAGCTGCTTTAGATGATCGTCTCCCTACTACTAGGTATGGCAGCTTTGTAGGTGGTAACTTGGTTCCCTGGCTAAGCAAGAAACAAGCTATTGTTACCTAGTGTAGTGTTGAAGCTGAGTTAAAGGCTATGTCTTATGGCATTTGTGAGCTGATGTGGCTCCATCGTCTATTGAATGACTTGGCTATCCCTATTCCGCTACTTATGATGCTCTATTGCGACAATAAGTTTACGATTAGTATTGTCCACTATCCTATCCAACATGAATACACCAAGCATGTGTAAATTAATCGTCATTTTATTAAAGAGATCTGGAGTAAGGGCAAATTTGAACTCCTGTTGTAAGAACTGGAGATCAGTTAACTGATGCTTTTACTAAAGAGTTAAGTAGTAAGTTGTTTCATCCCATAGCGTGCAACTTAAGCATGCGCCATATCTATGCACTAACTTAAGAGGGGAGGAAGGAGGTTGTAATATGAGTAATATTGGTGTACAAGGGTGTAAGTGTATAATTATCTTGTACCTATTTTTCACTCATTATAAATAAAACGAGATTTTCACAATGAAAGTCAATGCATTCCTCACAAAACAACAAAACTAAGCCTATCCATCCATGGCTAGGATGCCCAAAACTTCCAGCTGCCACATGGTTTCCTTCTTCTTGAGGTGTTGGCTTTCAGCTGATGGCAACGCTGAAGTTGGGGGAGAGGGGGAGGAGGTGTTGGGTAGGTGCCTTTAGTTTTTTATTCCTTTTCCTAGTCCGGGAATACTTAGACTTAATTTATATAATTCTGTAATTATTTTTATTTTATTAATATAATCTTTATTGACTTTTAACAAAAAGAAAAAGTACAAATCAAATTATCCCTGAAAAAAATGACAGTACTATTGAGTATTGAACTTGTTTTGGGCTGGAAAAATGAATATATATATATATATATATGCACTTCCATTAAAGATTTCAAACCGGCCTAGCTATTTTTTATTTTTTCTTTCCAATTTCCTATAGTTATGAAGTTATCATAATGTCACGTTCCATTACTTGAATGAAAGAAACAAGAGATTGAAATAGTCAAAAAGAAGAACAAAAGTGAATTTGAGATCAGGTTCTTCCTTTGAATTTTGACTCCAAACAGTGTGGAAGTATGGTTATGGATGGTTTTCTTCCTTGTACTGTGGGGCTGAGACCAGCCCTCCATTAGGAAAACGACAGCCTCAAAAAGAACTCTACGTTTGGCTTGATTATTGGTGGTCCAAGCTTGTAAGCACTCCAGCCATCCATGGTTACAGCCGTGACGGTTAGAGTTGGGTTGGGCTAAGCTTGTCCCGTGCTTTGCTGGTGTCAAATCCAATCATATATGACAAAAGTTCTTCTGGTCATTTTAAGAGGAGGGTCGAACATCCAACCATAAAACACTCATTGGTCCCCACAATTATCTCTAGGTGAGCTCCTCTGTAAGATTGCAATTCCTCTACTAAATACAAATATAGATGAAAGAGGGTATTTGGGAGTGACTAGGGGTGCAAGTTTTATTCTGACGATCCGAATCCGCTCAAATCTGTTTTGAACCCTAGTAGGATTGAATCCGGCCTGAACATTGACAGGGCTGAGTTAGGACTTAATTTTTTATCAACCTTGGCAAGATTGGGTTGGGATAAGGTTGATCCTCTGGGTTGAGTCCGGCCCGACCCGACCCTGTTTATATATTAATATATATGATTTTGAGTACAAACCAAACCGGCAAACCCTAAACCTAATCTAATCTCTTTTCTCTCTCGACTCTCATGGTCTCACCTAATCTCTCTCAGTCTCTTGACAATCTCCCAGAGTTGGCAGCGGCCAGGCCCCCTTTAATCTCTCGATTCTCTCCGAGTCTCCCTATCTCTCTCAGCTCTTAGACAGTGTCTTATCGCGGGGAATCGGATCTCTCTTGCAGGTTTAATTTGCAGCATCCTTAATCTCTCTCCAATTCTCCCTAATTTCTCACCACCTACCAGCTGCTATGTTCTCCTTCCTTTGTTTGCTTTTTTAATAGTGTAGCTATCTGTTCTTATTATTATTTTTTTCTTTTCAATTATTAACGGTTCTACGATTTTGTTATGGGTTTAATTTGTTATTTCTCCTTCTCTTTCAATCTTTTGATCTTTCGTTTTCTTTCAGATTTTGGTCTAGTGTTTGGACCATATTTACTTTATTTTATATTCCATTGTTAATGCAGGAATGGTTACTAAAGTCCTAGTTTCCTTTTTATTTTATTGTTTAGTATCTTTTCCAGAGTCATAGTTGTGACCGAAAGTTGCGTAGGAATTAGGGTAGAAGACTAGTGAACAGGGGAGCTGATTCCTTCATGTTCTTTTGCTCATTTGTACTAACAATAAGATGTTATAGATAGACAAACACATGAGATATCCACTTTAGTACAGAACTACATATCATCAACTTACCCTTTCCTATTCATAGACCCGCATGAATACGCCTCTCTCGAGTTTGGATGAGATTCTCCAAGCTAAAGCTTATGGCTTTTCTCTTCCTCCAACCAATACCCAACTCAGTCCAACGCATGAGTTCATTCCTGGGTTGCACCATTTTCCATTTACACCTTTGCAATTAACTTCTCTTTTTCCAAGTAACCTAAGTGATTGAATATTGGAATCTAAACAATTCAAAGTTGTTGCAAATTGGATGGTGATGAAACAGATGACTCAGTAAGCACATAGGATTAAGTCTGTAGAGAGTGATGAAAGCTTGCCATCTGTTTGATAATTTGTTGTATGGTTTAGGGTCAATCAATGTCAATCTAACCCTGAATCAGGGTTAATGGGGTCCAATCTGGCCTTATCAGATCAATCAAGGTAGGTTAGGGTTAGGTCTAACCTTGCCAGGATCAAAGTTAAGATTGTATATTTTCTGACCCTGACAGGATTGGATTGAATTATAACTAAACCTAAAAAAATCAAGATTAAGATTAGAATTTTGAAAAATCCCACCCCCCACTCGGCCTGTTGCAGCCCTAGGAGTGAGAAGAACAATAAGAAAATGACGAAAGACGAGTCTGGGGAGCGAGATGACCTAGAAGAAAACGACAAAGGAGAAATCAATTAAGTTGGTCAACCTTTATCTAAGGACAAATTTACTGCAATAGTCTTCCATAATGTTGTTCAACCAAGATCTATACCACGCCAGAACAAGAGAATATTTCCAGCCAATGCTCAATTACGGTTTCGCATCACAGGCCAGCAGGACTGAGTTAGCAGGGATTCCATGATCATGGGTTGGACTCTCCTATCATATTTTGTAGTTCAAGGCATCCCTTTCCCCTATGTAGCTGTAGTCAAATATCTCATTGGATGGATAGAATCTTTGTATATCTACAAGGTGAGCTTCCCAATGGAGTCAATTGACTTGGTCTTAGAATTCTGTATTCCTAGATATCCTAAATTTGTTGGTACATTTGTACCCCTATTTCTGTTTGGTTATTAGGTTAGACACTTCTTCCCATGCATGGACATGGAGTTAAAATTATATAGGTCTTAGCAAAACGTACTTCTCTGTATGGTGGCATATATGTTTGTTATTAAATTATATGTCAAGCTATTTCTTATTGGCCGTTGCTATATAAAAAGCCCTATAGTTGTATATGTTTATCTTTTATAGAAGTGGAACTAGAGATTAGTGTAACACGAAAATACATTTTCAATTTCCTTTTTATAATCTGTCATAAGCCATGAGATCATGGATGGGATCAAGGTCATATTAAGAAAATGATATTGAGATGCTGGGAAGAACAATTTTAATTGAGTGCTGTCCATTGGAATGCTTAGATGATCACATTTCTTCAATGAACCTAGGTTAGTGCAGCTAGGATGTCAATTAAATTCCTGAAAACAGGAAATTTGTCACAGAAAAGGTAGCATATGTCTGTTTAACGTTGCCAAATCAAGTAAATATATATGAACCTTGAATTCACCACCTTGCAGCATTAAACTATGGTGAACGTTAATAAGAGGGAAATAGGATATAGTTTGTGTATTTGAAGCATGATTTTTTTTTTCAAGGTAATTTCTAACATTAAGGATCTGTCTTTATGATTGACACCGTTTGTGTGAAAGAGGTATTATTAACACTGTAGGTAAAATAGGGGGTAGGATGAGAAATTCCTAGAGAAGGGATATTATAGGCAACTTCGTAAATATGCACTACAAGAATATGGGCTACGGTGGCGTTTATACAGCGGCGTTTTCAGTTAAACGCTGCTATTCGTAAATTCTACTCCGGCGGTTTCTTTCAAACGCCGCTATTTTATAGAATCTATGTGGCGTTTTGTACAAAACGCAGCCATTGAGCATGTCTATACCGGCGTTAATGTTCAACGCAGCTATTGGTCTAGTCGATAGCTGTTATTGGTTAGAGCGGCAGCAATTTATAATGATAATAGCGGCGGTTCCTAATGAAACGCCGCTATTGACTATGTACAAACCCACACCACAAAAGCCACCCTCATCTCGCAGTTTGAGCCAAGTTTTTGTTAAGCCCTGTCAAGGACTGGGTCCAAGGTTGAGGCCTCAAGCTAAACCTGGTCTGGCCCAACCCGACCTATTATATATACCTAGACCTAATCCCGAATTCATGTCTGTTTTGAACACAATCACAAACTCACGCATCCTCTCTCTCGCAATGACACAAGTGAAGCTCCTTGCCACTGGATATCTCCTCTCCGAAGCTCCCTCCTCTCCTGAGTTCCCTCCTCTCTGGCTCTATCGCTTCAAGTTTGATACTGTAGCTTTAAGGGCTTTTAAAGATCTTCCAAAATCCAAATGGACAATGCATCGTCAAGTTACTTTTTTTACTTAATTCACCTTGTTCTTATCTCTACCAGTCCTATGAGCATACCCATTGACTATCTTCTTTTCTCACTAATACCTTCATTAGTTTGACATTATAAAACCATTAAAAACACTAAATGAGTATTATATTTTTTTATTTAGTTGACAACTTGACGCAATTTTATAACTTCAATCTGATATATTAATGATGGTCCCCATCTAGACATACAAACATTCGATTTCTTGTTCTCTAACAATGTAGGGGGAATCATTGTGGATGTTGATCTTATTTTAAGTTGGAAGATCTAGGTTTTTTTTTTTTTTTTTAGATAGGTAGAGCCTCAAGGAGAATTGAACCCATGACCTCTTCCTTTTGAAGTGTTGGTCTTTTGCTAACTGAGCTATCCCCTTTGGGGTAAGTTGGAAGATCTAGTTGATAAGTGATTCACTGTCGGAAATGACGAAATCTTTTTTGGTGCCTGTACAAGAAATACATGCAGGTAGTGAGATACTAGGTTACGATGTTTGTTTCTATTAAAGTGTTAGGATACGGTTTTTGTTAGAAAACACATCTATTGAAGTGTTAGGATACGACGATTGCGATAAAATGCAACCATTATGTCTATAAAATACGGCATTTGGAGGAAAATGCAACCATTATGTCAGAACAATACGGTGTTTGTTGGAAAACGCAACCATTATGTCTGTACAATACGGAATTTAGTGGAAAACGCAACCATTATGTCTGTATAATATGGCATTTGGTGGAAAACGCATCCATTATGTCTGTATAATACGGCGTTTGGTGGAAAACCATCCATTATGTCTGTATAATACGGCGTTTATTTTGGACGCGCAGTATTAAGGGGAAACAAATTCCTACGTTTGTACATAAACACAGCATTAGGGTTTTAATTTCCCACCCCCATTTTCCCCACGCAAGCTCAACCTTACATATTTTGTATTCTTTTAGATTCACTCTACTACTGGCAGTTAGATTTTCTTTCCACTATTGTAGCTATTGTGATTGCGAAGTCGTGCTCTGTTCCGCTCTTTGCAGACTACCTACATGGAATCAATCAGGTATGAATGCTCTTTCTTTTCTCCTTTTCACAACTACTAACCTCTCTTCTTCTCTTCTTCCCTTCATTCTATCTCACTCCTTCTCTATCATTCTATCTCACTCCTTCTCTATCATTCTATCTCTATCCCTCTCTTCAAGTTTAATTTTTTTATTAGAGGCGATGGTGAGGACAGATATTTCTCACCATTAACCTCGACCTTGGCACAGTCCAGAGATCGAATCCTATGCGGATGAGTCTATATATGTGTATTATCTTGTTTGATTTATTATCTTCGACCAAACCCTAGTTTGGATTAGCAAGGACAGGTTGGGTATTCAATTTTTTTTTCTTCTGTGTATGCAGCGAAGGCCAAGGGTCTTGCGCCTGTGGGATCTTAATGCAAGTGGTGCTGGTAAGAATTGATTAAGATTTGATTAATCTTTGTTTCTATTTTTCGTTTCTTGTTTTTGAGTCTTTGTAGAGATTAAGTAGTCCTATGGCTTAATTAATGATGTAGTTGATTAGGTTGTGGTTCTCGCTTTCCAAATTGGCATGTTTATGAATTTATTAGGGTAAAAAAAATTTCATATTCGTGTCTTCTCAGTTGGATTCTTTTCTTATTTTATTGATGATTCGTTTTCATATTTCCCAATAAACATGGCACTGAGGGTTTTATTCTGGTTCATGCTTTTGGGTATGGAAGTTCTTTTTCCTTTAATTGAGAGGAATTTGCCTCGTTTCTCATTCTAGGCCCTTCGGTATTCTTGCTTTCCAATCTCTGTAGTGATTGCATACCTTGATGCAACTGTTTTTATACTTTTGGTGGCCCGTTGAGTGTTTCTTTTATTACCCAAAAAGGAAAAAAAAATGTTTTTCTAATGCAGTCTTCCATTCTTTCAATGAATTATGTCAGTTTCTAAAGTAGCCAATTGTTAGAATTCATTTCTAAAGTTCTACTTACTGAAAAAAAAAAAAAAATTTGAAGTGCTGTTGAGAAAACCCCATTCCATGCTTACACCTTTCCCTATTTATCAAGGGATGTACTCAACCAACAAACACCCAAACGATATGGAAAATAAGATTTTTCAGTCATCTTATAACAATCCCTTGTGGATGTAAGACATTATTTCAAAGAACCCCACAATCTACAACCCCTTGAGGCTTGAGCTCAATGTCTTTGATATATCCCCATGATAACCCTAACATTCAAATGAAAACCATGTATCCTAATTCCTAAATAAAACATGTAAATACAAATACACCTTGGAAGGATCTTCCCTCTTGTATTCTTTGATGTAATGGTTCATTTACTCATTCATTTACCACGAGAGACATTGTTGGGTGGACCAGTTTATTACAGGTGGATGTATCCTTTTGAAAGGTAAGTTATTAATGTCAGCTATAGGACTATGTGCGCAGCCAGAGTCATCCAAAAGGGTCTATTGCAGAAGGTTACATTGCAAATGAAAACATGACATTTTGTTCTACCCACATCAATGACCTAGAGACAAGGTTTACCCGTCCATTGAGGAATGTTGATAATGAGAATCCACAAATGGAGCAAGTGCATTGGATTTTCTCCTGCAAAGGTAGACATTTAGGACGTGCTACATTGGTGCCATTAGAGTCAAAAGAGTTACAACAAGCACATCGATATATTCTTATGCACCATGAGGACATTGAGAAATATCGGCAGAAAGTGTCAAAATTAATGTAATTTGACTTTAATGTTTACACATTTTGATGGAAACTCGTTGTGCAGACTTCATTTGGAAGAGCTTAAAAATAGCTTAAGCTATACAGTTTGAGAGCGTGAGCGAAAGAAGATGCATTCAAGGAAATTCACAGAGTGGTTTAGATGTCATGTAAGCAAAAGTTGATCTCTTCATCTAATTCTGATTGCATCTTCCTTCTATGGCGTCCATAACTTTTCTTGATTTGAATAGGTGGACAAGATAAGTCAGAGTGGAGAAGTGGTACCTTACATTATTCAAAGGCTAGCTCAAGGGCCTAATCAACAAGTTAGAAAATACAAGGGGTTTATATTGAATGGAGTCCGGTTTCACACAAAGGATCATGAAGCGAACCGAAGCCCAGAATAGCGGGGTCGTAGTAACGGAAAGAATAGAAAGTTACTCAAGCCATAGAGATACTTGGCCCATTGATGGTAATGTGCATTATTATGGTGTATTGACGAAAATCATTGTGTTAGAATATTCAATGGACTTGATAACAGTGTTATTCCGTTGTGACTAGGCTGACACAGGCAAAAAAGGGATGTTCAGAGAACCTATCGGGTTTACACCTGTGAACTTCAGTCATTTAATACACACTGGCCAACATTTAACTGATGATCCATATATTTTTCCTGTACAAGCAGAGCAAGTGTTTTATGTGTCAGACCCCCTTAACCAAGGCTGGGTTATTGCGATGTGCGATGTATATGACACTGGTGGTGATGTAGATGAAGACTTTACTCAAGGTTATCAACAAATAAACATACAAACTAGTGACTTGAGACGCGTAAATATTGGTGATACTGATATTAGTTGGGCGAGGACAAACTTAGAGGGTACAACAATTGATGCAAATAACCTGTCTTAGTTGGGTAATATTTTTTTTATTTATTACCAATGTTTGTTATTATGTTAATATGTTTCTCAAACAAATGAATATTCTTTATTTGTTTTAAGTTGACTATTTTGGTGAACACATATACTAATTGTAATTGTGATCTGATTCCAATGCAGGTTTACAAGTATGGAGCAGGGAAACACTTCACAACAGACATCTACAAGTATAAAAATAATTCAGTGCTTTGAATACTAGTTGAAATTTGATAATGGAACCTCTTTGTTGTTTCATTGTAGTGCCAACACGAAGAAGAGGACGTACTATAGCATGCAAAACAAATCAATGGAAAGATCCACATCAAATCTCGGTAGGTTTGACTTTAACTTATCCCATTATTTGATTGTTGTTTAAGAATTGTTTTCTCTTATTAATAGAAACTATGTAAATTATAATAGGGAAAATTCAATTTTGATGGCGATGCCAAGAAACAGATTTTACAAAGTTTAGGTCATATGTGGAAAGAATTCAAGCTTGATCTTAAGAAAAAACAATTGTGATGTTCCCAAATCTAACAGATGCCCCTCGCCTGATCACACCAGTTGAGATTCCAGAGGACCAATGGATCTATCTCATTAATAGATGGAGATCTCTGGAATTTTTGGTAATATGCTTATTTTTATTAATAAAAAAGACATTGATATTTTAGTGATACTCCTTTTGATAGGTTTCTTCTAACTTATCAAGAACTTCAATTTTTAATGGTGTGTTTGATGTATAATAGGCAAAATCAGAAAAGAATAAAAAATGTAGAAGTTATCAAAACATGCCCCACACAGCAGGACGAACCAGCTTTCCACAAGTTTCACAATGAGATGGTAAGTTTGCTAATATCAATTCATGTTCAGCTGTAAAAGAAATTGGTTGACATTACTCGGGCATTATTTTCTTCAGAGTCTCCAGATGCCTGATGGTAGAGAGCCTTCCAGAATATAATTATTTGCAAAAACCCATAAGAGAAAGGATGGTAGCTATGTAGATCAGGCCACAGTAAAAGTAATGGTAAGTGTTTTCTTATGCATTTTCATAGGTAGAATACTTTCAAGTGTTTATTATCACTTATAAATGTTTTTAACACATTTTACATTGGAATGTAGGAAAAGCTGGAGGGAAAATTGGATGAGCAATTACCTGAGTTGAGAGATGACACAACAGTGCAAGATGACATCTTTCTACAAGTCATGGGCCTTGAATCACGTGGTCATGTCCGTGGTGGAGGAAAAGGAGTATCACCACGTGATTATGGTCTAGCACAGACACATCTTAAGAAAAAAAAGAAAGAAGAAGAAGAAGTCCGGGCTACTATGTCCACTATGCAGGGAGAGATTGTAGATTTGAGAGCACAACTTGCTATTCTAACTCAAACAGTAATGGGGAAAAACACCTTTCAGTCTTCAGTTCATTTATGTATGTTTTACATTCTAAAGAATTTTGTTAATTTTTTATCCCTTAAATACTCTACTTATATTGTTCACCCATTCAATGGATCAGTTGATGATACATGAGACCATTGCAGAATCTAATTGTACAGGTAATTAATTTCAAACGCTGATTGTTATCCTTATCGTTGTGCAAATGTTTCAGTGGATGTCAATCTTCATTTATTTGGACTTATAGACATTGCAGAAAACCATGACTTATGTACTTAAGTGACTTATTATTTTTCATGGGTGATTTTGAAGCAAATTGAATTCCATAAGAAAGTGTAATCATTTCTTATGAATCGGATTGTGGTTTTGTGTGTGTGTGTTGGGGGGGGGGGGGGGGTTCTACTATATGTTTAATATTCTTCTTTTTTCTGCACTTCTTAAAAATTATATGTATTTGATTTCTTAGTGAATCACGGGGCATGATTGGATGAATTGGATTAAAGTCCAAACTCCAAACCGACCAATGTGCTTCTTCTTCTTCATTTCAGTGCTAATCTCATAAAAGCAGAGCCAGTTCTTTATTTACTATTTCTTCCTCTCTTTCTCTCATAAATGGATTCGTTTTAAAACCTGGTTCGATACAAATTCAAATTATCTGTTTCAACAACCAAATGTAAGAACATTTCTGAGAAAACATGATGGCCCAAAGCTGCTCTAATAGCCTGTGGTTCACCAATTAAGGGCAGGTGAAATATGCTGTCTCCAAAGCAGCAAGCATTTGAGTGCCTGAGTGGTCCATTATAATAAACCAGAGGAAGAATAAGGAGGAGGAGGAAGTTGTTCTCACAAATATGTGAAGACAGAATCTGCTTGAATAGCTGATTGGTTGTAACAACAAGATATATGGATTGTTCTGTGGATTTTCTATGTTATATCTTTTCCAGTGTCAAGACAAGACCTGATACCTGTGACAATTTATGGGGTCCTAGTCCAACCAGTCATATTGGCATTTCAAATGATTCCAAGCAAATTAAACCAAGCTTAGAAGGACCCAAAGTATCACTAGAGATTGACAAAAAAAAAAAATTGTTCATTACTTTTAGTCAAACAGATTTTATTGAATGCGAACAATAAGAATCTTAAGTTGTGATATTCTGCATGAACACAACACATTCAAGACAAGTAGTCAGATGTGTGAGGAAAAAATCACCTCAGAGTCCCTATTGAGAAATGAGGAAGCTCTTTTTTTATTTATTTATTTTTTTTTCTCTGATACTTAAAGAGGAAGATTTAAATTACTATTGAGAAATGGAGATCCTTTCATCTTGTAATCATAAATATGGTAATTATTTATAACAATTGATTCATGTACAAAACTTGCTTGCTTCATTGTCACAGATGCTATCTTCATCTTTTCCTATTCTAAACAAGCCTTTTGATAAAATCCGTACTAGTCTTCCTTTTTTTTTCCCCCTCATCTTTTTACACAATACAAGGGGAACAGCATCAAGACCATAAGAGCTAAAAATACTAACAGTAGCTCTCAATCCAATTCATTTGAAATAAAAGGGAAATGCTCTCCAGGATCTGTATATGGTCTGGTGTGGAGTACATACCTATCTTACATGATTGCATGATTTTATTAAAAATTGATTTCAATGGCTTGGTATGCATCATTCAAATAGACAAGGTAATATGTATTGTAAGGGAAAAAGAGAGAACTTACAACATAAGAAAAATTGTATGTATTTTTATTGAATGTACAACTACCATTAGAATCATAAGATAGATTGGTGTATTTGATTTCTTAGTGTAATTTACCCTTCTTTAATCTACTATGTTTAATATTTGACAGTATGCAATACTTATACAGTGTTACTCTTTTTCAAGTTTGGAAACGTTACTTGAAATGAGTATTATAGATGCATCTAATGTAGAGTCCTATAGTCCCGAACACTTAGCAGATGAAGTTACAGCCACATCAGGTTCAGTAAAGCAAATTGATTGCATTGGTCTTGGAGCAATGAAATTTAGAATGGCCACTCAACTTTCGTATTCAAATTTTTATGTTCTTGACTTTGACGTAATTTTCAAAATCTTATGGGATTTTATATTAGAATTTTTATTTTGTTTAAGATAGCAAATTGTTATCTTTCTACTTGTGAAATTTTGATGGTGGAAGTAACTTGAAATTGTTCAGATTTTTTTTTGGGTAAGTAAATTGTTGAGACTTTGCTTTAATTATTGTTGAAAATTCTCCAATGAATGAGTTATTTCTATCTGTTGTTTCTTCAAATAGTTAAGTAGTGATATATGTGACAAAACAGGTTATAATTGTAATATCAAAATGAATTTTATATATATAAAAAAAACATATTTTTTCGAAAGCAGGTTATAGCTGTGATGAAACAAAAATGGATTTTATATTAAAAAAAGATCGTATAGCGGCGTTTGTAGCAAACGCCACAATTGGTTATAAACATCAACCGGCGTTTATTTAACAAACGCTGGAATAGATTAATGGTCATATAAACTTTTTATAGTACACTGAGGCATTTGTTACAAACGTCGCTATTGTTTCCCCTATACCGGCGTTTATAAACGATCGCCGGCATATACTATCTACACCGGCGTTTGTAAATCAATGGTTACCCTACCTTCAACGTCGATTTTGTGGAGTTTGATGAAACGCCAGCGTAGGTTTTGGCTGCTTTTTAATGACCTACGGCGGCGTTTACAAACGCCGCTATAGACCCATTTTCTTGTAGTGATGGGAGTAGGATGGAAACTCATAAATAGGGAGAGTTTTTGCCAATGCTGTTACGTAGAATCAACAATTTTACATTCTTCATCCATTGAATAATTACTATCTGAGCTACGTGATTATTTCGTTGGGGAGGCTATATCGGCAATGAAGAATAAGAGGAGAGCAAAGCGCCAATGGCGCGCGAAGCGCATGCGGAACGGGCACGGAGAAAAAGAAGTGTGGAGGAGAAGCAGCCGAGCTCATTCCCTTCGCTTCCTGGGCCCAAAGCAGTGCAGTGTTTCCTGGCCAAATCAAGGATTTGGGGCTTCTTGCTACGCTACATATATTGCTAAATCCATTTACTACTAGTCTCCATTGCAATATTCCTAACAATTAAATATCATTGCAAAGCATGCAATACATTTGAGAGTGATTGAAATTAAAAGAACCTAATATGTTATACAATTTAAATAAAATGTAATCCAATGGTGTGAATAAACAAGATAGATGCAACAATCATAAACATGGGAAGAAGATGCATATCGACTATCTCACTAGAGTAAATAGAGTTCACAACAACTCCAAATTGGTGGGTAGAGTACAACAATTGCTTCCATATAACCATTAGGATTGACGAAGATACAGATACCGAAAATTAAGAGGGAAGAGGAGGGGCATGTAAGGAATGTTAGGATTGGGAGACACAAACAAGAAGATTTACGTGGTTCAGCACCCATCGAGGGATGCCTACGTCCACCAGAGAAAAGAGTGACTTCCTTCAATTGCAAGAACAGTCTACAAAATTCTTTCTCTGAAAGAATTATCTCATCTGTTAGCCTTACAGCTTTATGATGTGTGTCGAGTGCTTAAATTAAATTACCTTACTTTGAAACGTAGATAGTAGCAAGTAAGGGTCGAACCCACAAAGACTGTATGATCAAGATTAAAATGTTTGATTAACCTAAAGAGAGAAAAACAAATGAAAATAAAATAAGACTCAAAAAATGACCAATTGTTGTACTAAAACAGATTCTGATTTATATTCTTAGCATAATTTCACTAGCTATCCTACGTACGGAGGGGGGGGGTGTATGATTGCACTAGAAAAGAACAGTAATTAATTATCTAAAATGCAAGAATAAAGAGCAAGGTAATACAAATATCAAAGATTAAACCAGTAAGAGAAAGCTTCGGTTAAAGGATACTTACACTATCTTCGTAAACTTGTTCATCGACATAAAAGATAATCAATTCCAATTGAATAATCAATCAAAAAAATCAGGACTAGGCCTAAAATCCTTAGTCTTTCCTTCAGATTGGTCTATTAAAAGATAGTTTATTAATAGTACCCTTACTCTTAAATCAATCTCAAAACTAGGCTCTCGATTTGATTCAGGAATAACATGAATAATTAGAAAGACGATTGAAATTAAACGCTAAGCACACACCAGCGTGGTTTAATCACTTTAATCTGATTTCTCCTAGGAATATAACATTAACTTGTCAATTAACATCAATCTCCATTGCCACTGACATAGAATAATCAATTGATAGCAATCAAATTCTAATCTAACAATCGATTAGATAAATAAATCAATTAGTAGTACTCGTAATCAACCCATTCATCAATAATTCTACACATAAATTGAAAGAAAATCAAATATTCAATTAAAAATTAATAAATAAGAACAAGTCTCATAAGTTTACAATGATGGCTTCAGCTCCGTCTAACCGAAGATAAGAAAGTTAGCCACACATGACTTCTTCAAGAACTCAAGAATAAAAGAAAGAGAGTTGTTCTTCAACCACTGCCTTCTTTCTCAATCACTCTTGGATGCCTCTTTATGTAGACTTTACATTGTTTAAATAACCAAAATACAAGACTAAAATTGATATGCCTAGATTTGACAACCTTATTACATGGAAATAAAAATTAAATAAAATCCTCCTTCCTAGATTAAATGAAAATCATTCTATTATTAACCAATTGTCAACCCCAAATCTACTAAATTTTATAAAATTATATAGTTGTATATATTCTCCTCAAGATTTCTAACAATCAATCAAGGCCTTCCAATAGTGAACCTTTCGTGTGTAGCAACCTTTTTTTCTGGTTTGGATTTAGATCAATTTTTCAGATCAGATTTTGAAACCACATTTGGAAGCCCAAACAAACTTTCCATGTCAGAATCCTATATGAAATTCAAAACGTTAATGTTGATTCTGCAAGACACCAAACCCAATAAATCTCCACCTGACTTGGATTCTACAAGCCACCTTGAAGAAGAACCTGTTGATGTTGATTCTGTAAACCTGTCTCTGCCGAACCGCTACATCCAAACCAGCATAGCCCACACCCCATCCGGGTGTCTCGCACAGTTCACCACAGTAACCTCTAGTCTTCCTTTATCCAACGGTGCAACATCAACTGACCATGATGCACACCGTGCTGGGATTCAATCCCATCGTCGGATCCCAAGGAAAACCTCCCCAATCCGACCAGATCCTCAAATAGCTACCATCGCCCCATCAATCCGATTAGGGTCTCCCAGCAGTCATTGACCATCCGCTCCATTAGCACCCAGACCCACATGCAATACCGTCTGATACAGTCGCTCCACCTCCCAGTAGCCATCACCGCTGCCTCAGCAATCCTTACAGGTACCTCTCCAGTGCCTGGTCTCTCAGCTCCAACACTAATACTAGCTCAACCCGTGGAGCAAACAAGATCATCCTCGTTCGGACAATCCCTAGTATCCAAACCTGCTAGCCAATTAATTGTAGCACCTTTCTTTCCTGGCTCCATCATCGTAGTACTTTCCTTCAATGGTACACTGCCAAGTTCTATAGAAAGAAATCCCAAAAAACGTCTCAAATTGAGATAACCTCCCATACTTGCCATGATTTTGGGCTCCATGGATGAAAACCCAAGAAATCGTCCCAGATCTACGCAGCACCTTTCCAAACTAGACATCACCCTCTCCAGGAAGCTCTGCACCGCCATTAGCCCATTCTTCGGATCTAGTAGACAGGCTAAACATGTCGAGGTAGATTGTTGTTGGGTAACCCTAATAGGACACGGACCCAATCCTGGTCCAGATCCAAACTTACCTCCGACCGCAAGACCCACCACCTATCCTGCACCATCAATTGGGACCAACTGATGCATTCCGCATCCCTTGGCAGAACCTGCGATCACTACGGATCCAAATCGTCTCCTGCGGCAGGAGGTTTCTGCCACAAATCCAAGGACCGGGGTTCGGTCTGGTCGCCTGCCAATACATTGGGGGGTGGGCCGGCTGAAATCCGACCCTTGGCAGGCGGCAGGACCGCAGGAGAGGATTTGGTTGCGATCACTACCCGTAGACACTGATGTCTCCTCGAGAGTGAATCACAAACCACCTTCCTTTTTCTTTTCTTTTTTAATTCTCCAACCTCAACCTCGGTTACCGTGGAAATTAAGGAGGGATTAAAAGAAAGCACACACAAAAAAAACAAAACAAGTGTAATGATGACGCTTTTTTTTTTTTCTAATGCAATGATTATTACAAAGGTCATGATTACCTTAAAAAAAAAAAAATAGAATTGAGGAAAAAAACAAAAACTCAACTTTTTTTTTTTTTATTCTTACGGTTTTGAATTTTTTTTTTTTTTTTGATTTCAGTAAAAAGAGAAAAAAAAATCAATAATCATACCTTTTTTTTTTTTTCTTTTCTTTTTCGTTGTACCTTCAATGCACTTCCCAACTTCTCGTAGATCAATAACCGATTTGTCGAACTTTAGCTCTGATACCTTTTATTAGGATTGAGAAATCCAAACAAGAAGATTTACATGGTTCAGCACCCCATCGAGGGATGCCGACGTCCACTAGAGAAAAGGGCGATTTTTTTCAATTCTAAGAACAGTCTATAAAATTCTCTACCTAACAGGCTTATCTCATTTGTCTGCCTTGCAGTCTTACCTAGGTTTTTCCACACAGAGACTATATATAGGCAAACCTAAAAACCCTAATCCCCCAAAATTACAAGTTTACTCTCGTACATGTAATAGACCTAAACCCTAATACAAGTATTACCCTTATAATTGTGTGGTTCTCATAGAATACAAGACACCAAATCCAATAAGAAAAACATCATGTTTTGCATGTGAAATTTGAATTGGAAACATGAGTATGTTTTGCATATGATAGCAGCTCTTTAACTATATGATTAGGTATACAATGGCACGGAATATGCTTGCAAATGTTTTTCCCAAAAAAAAAAAAAAAAAAAAGGGTTTCCGATTGAGAAATATATGCTAGAATAGCATCTCCTGGCTTCTCAAAAAAATAAAATAAATTGATCTCTTAACATGGTATAGTTTGAGAGTTGATCCAATATTCATTAGAAGGATGTTCTGTTCCTATTCATTTAAATATGAGACATGTAGCATATTATTACTGCTTTATACCCATTCTATAGTTTCTATGAACAAAAATCATAAATTCAAAAAGAATAATCTCTGAGTGCCTAGGTGAAAATAACCTCTCCACACATGAAGAAGCCTGAGAACTACACTTATTTGATATTAATTATTTATTTAGTACATGTAATAAACTCGCCACCTAATAGGACAACCAGACTGTGAGCCTCTACTACATTATTCCATATGTTCATATTGTTGAAAACGTAAAATCGAATTAGGGTCAAAGTGTAATTTCTAAAAGTATGAGGGTAAGTTTGTAATTAATAAAATATTATAATTATCTAAAAGAATTGTGGAGAATTCCAAAGTCTAAAAGAGTCTAGTGGAAGAAGGTAGATGTATCTCAAAATATAGGGTAAAAATTTCTTAAGAAGCGTGTAGAAGCTATATAATAGAAGTGTATAGAAAATATCTTAGACTAATGTCAAAAAAGAACGTAGAAATGTCTTGGAAGGATAGAGAATTAGTCATATTGTAACGAGCAAAGTTTGAGATTCAAGTTAGTAAAGGTCATTCCAGTGTTCTTCTCCATATTTCCTTTTCCAATTCACATTAATCTCATATCTCATCTTCTATTATAGTGGTATTAGAGCAAGCTACGAATATACCAAATGGGGTATTTTCTTTTCAAGTTCCTCGGTTCACTAAAGACAAGTATGATAATTAGGACATCCAAATGAAGGAATTACTAGGCATGAAAGATTTGTGAGCGATCTTAAAGAAAGACTACAAGGAGCTGAAAGATGAAACCACATTATCCAAATCTCAAAGGAATCTTTTGAAGGATGCAAGAAAGAAGGATAAGAAAGTTCTCTACGTAATCTATAAAAGAATAGAAGTAGACGTATTTGAGAAGATAACATGTATATCCGCCACCAAGTAAGTGTAGGAGATTCTTTAAAACTCTTGCAAAGGAGTTGATAAGATGAAGAATGTGTATCTCCAAACTCTTAGAGGTGAATTTGAATCTTTGCATATGAACAGTTCTGAATCAATTTTTGAATATTTTTCAAGAGTTTTGGTAGTTGCAAATCAATTAAAAAAAATGGTGAGAATTTAGATGACACCTGAATGATTGAAAGTATCCTACAGTCTTTATATGTAAAATTCGATCATATTGTTATAGCTATTAAAGAATCTACAGATTGAGATTCCATGACTATTGATGAAGACTCATGGATTCATTACAAGCCCATGAAGAAAGGTTTAATAAAAAAGAGCCATTGGAGCCAATTCTTCTAACCAAACTCGATTTGAAGGGAAGAGAATAAGACAGAGCAATAAAAGAAGCCAAAGAGGATGAGGATGTGGTATTTACCAAGGAAGATGTGGAAAAGGTGGCCAAAGTTTGTACTTTTTTTTATTTTTATTATTTTGCTAACAACGGGTATCCAAAACTTTGGCCTGATTAATCACGCGGGCCCATACTAACCCTACAACCACATGGACCGGATCATTCTGGGATTGAATGAGAACCGTTCCACTTGTACCCATAACAAGAAAGAAAGAGCACTTAACACCCACGTGTGAGTGGCCCTAAAGCAGTGAGAGGAGTTGAACTCAGTACCTTATGCTTCTTGAGACATAGGCACTTGTCAACTGAGCTACCCCTTTGGGAGAGTAAAAGAGGTCATGAAAGAGGAAATTGGTCGAACCAAAATGGAAGGTAAAGATTTTGAAGATGCAGTGCAAAGAAAGAAATGAAGAGATTCCATGGATGAAGAAATCAAAGGGATCAAGAAAAATGAAACTTGGGTACTATAAACTCTTTCCAAAAAGCAAAAGATGATTAGAGTGAAATGGGTGTACAAAGTTAATAAAAAGTCTAAGGAAAAAGGAGTTGAACATGAGACAGAGAAGATGGTTGAAATTACTGAAGGATTATGATTGTGATATCCAGTATCATCTAGAAAAAACTAATGTAGTTGCTGATGCACTAAGCAGGAAAGCTATGACAAAATCTCAAGAAAAAGCTAGTACAAATGTTGTAGTGTGTGTCATAGGAAGAGTATTTAATTACGATAACGAGTAGTTTGTGATTGATATTTCGAATGAATCAACTAGCCAAGGATTTATTCATCTATTTTCAAACATGTTTGCTACATTGAAGATTGTACCTGATCTGATAGACGAGGTGAAGACAGCTATTAAATCAGACCCTTATCTGAGAACCGTGCAAGAAGACCATGAAAAAGGTAGGACTAACCCTGACTTCACCTTGGATTATGAGAAAGTAATAAGATACAAAGGGAGAGTATGTGTTCCTGAAAATGAAGTCTTTGATATTAGACACAGACTAATGAAGGAAGCCCACACCACTGCTTATTCGGTACATCCTGGAAGTACAAACATTTATCCTGATCTAAAGAAACTATATTGGTGGAGAGGAATGAAAGCAGATGTAGCTAAATTTATGTCTCAACGCTTGAATTGTCAGTAAGTAAAGGCTGAAAGACAAAGACCTGCAGGATTATTGCAGCCACTATCAGAACTGGCATGAAAATGGAACTGCATCACTATGGACTTCGTCACCAGATTACCATTGACTCCCCGAGTAGTTGACGCTGTCTGGGTGAATGTAGATCATTTAACTAAGACAGCTCGTTTCATAGCTATACGACCTCAGTATAATCTAGAGAGGTTAGCTAAGTTGTATGTGGATAATATTGTCAGATTACATGGTGTACCTAAAAGCATCGTGTCCGACAGAGACCCACGCTTTACTTCAAAATTTTGGAAAGGATTACAGAAGGCTATGGGTACAACGTTGAAGTTTAGTCTTGCATTCCATCCTCAGACCTATGGACAGTTAGAACATACCATTTAGATTTTAGAAAATATGCTCTGAGCTTGTGTAATTAATTTCAAATGATCATGGGATTAGAAATTACCATTGATTGAGTTCGCTTATAACAACAGCTATCAAGCTACTATACAGATGTCACCCTATGAATTACTATATGGTAGGAAGTGTCGAACTCTTTTATTTTAGAATGAAATTGGAGAACGGAGTATTGTTGGACCAGAGTTTGTTGAGGAGACTTGTCGAGTGGTCAACATTATCAAGGAAAGGGTCCAAACAACTCAGAACCATCAAAAGCAATATGTAGACAATCGACGCAGAGATCTCGAATTCACCATAGGTGATAAGGTATTTTTGAAAATATCTCCTATGCGTAGTTTAAAACGGTTCGGACAGAAGCGAAAATTATGTCCCAGATATATTAGACCTTATGAAGTTCTAGCTAGACGTGGAAAGGTAGCATATCAGTTAGCACTACCACCATATGTCTAGTATACATGATGTATTCCATGTCTCACAATTGAAGAAGTACGTCAGAGATCCAACACACGTGTTAACAGCAGATCCACCAGATTTGACTGAAGATTTGACGTTCGAAGTGGTATCTTTTGAAATTACTAGCCGGAAGGTGCAACATCTACTCAACCGTGACATCTACTATGTGAAGGTTACTTGGAGAAGCCAAATTGTAGAAGAAATCACATGGGAAGAAGAGAATGCTATGCGGAAGCAATATCCTCACATATTCGACTCGAAAGGTACGTGTAAATTTTGAGGACGAAATTTATATAAGAGGGGGGAGTTGTAAGACCCGCACTCCACTAACCTGGTTTAACTGTGTCGTGCCAAGTTTTCCCATTATTCCTGAACTAAGTAGCTGAGCGTGTGAAGATGGATCACAAATCAGGTATAAAAATTGACTCAACACCCAAAACTGTATGCATATGGTCGGTTACCTAGATAGGTATGGTCGACCATATAGTAAGAATGAAGATCATAGATCCAGGACCCTACGATCGATGATTTTGACCCCACGATCGATGGGTTCTGCGACCGTAGCCATCGACCTTGAGACCCTAGATTAGAGTTCGAGTTTTTGGAAACTTTTCTAAACTTAGGGATTTCTTTCCTAATTGAAAGAGGACTCTATATGGAGAGTTTTTCTCTATATAAAGGACGTCCCTCAGCCTTTTTCACTCTTTTAGAACATTAGTAAACCCTAGAGAGAGAGAAGGGAAGAGAAGAAAGAGAAGGAGAAGAAGAAAAGGCTAAAGAGAGGAATTTGCTGAGAAGAGATTGGCTCTCTATCACAGGTAAAAGTATGAACCAAATCTTTGGAGATGTAAACTCTATAGAATAAGACTTTTATGGAGGATAGAAGATATCAACCTATTATGATCTATGTGATTCCTTGAGAAAATCCCAATGATAACCATGAGGGATGAGTTTGATGATTAAGGTTGATAAGAAACTACTAATGATGGTCATAGGATGACCTTAGGATAAACTCAATTGAAGAGCAGAGGTTTGACCCAAGAAGAACTCGAATTACATGTAGTCTGTGACCAGAAATCTCAAGGTCGCAGCTACGGTTGACCATAGGCATTTAGAAAGATTCAAGAATCATATGGTCGCAGCTATGGTCACACCATATGCGACCATAGGGTATCGACCGTAGGCAGTAAGGTCGATATAGTATGAGACCATATGTTCAGTGCTCTGTTTCGATTTTCGACTACTATAACATGTTACATATGAACCCTAACTTAAATTCATATAATTTTTAGGTTGTTAAATTAATTGAAAGAGAATTGCAAAGCTTGAAAGAAGATCGAGTATTGCTAACAGATGAGGGAACAAGACATAAACTAATTGGATAATAATAAACTGTTTTATTTTTATTGAGTCCAATGTTATGATTAATTCTATGCGTGTATGTTCGTAATGTGCATCTCACATGTCATCTAATATTCCTGCTATTACTGCTCATGCATATTTAATTCTGTTTATTTATAACATGATGATGATGATGATGCTAGGAATAGGCATGTGATTGTATGTATGTGGTTGGTGTGTTGGATGTGAGTAGAGCATCAATGGGAGGACGTGGTATGGTGGTCTCTGACCTCGTCACCAGACTCTAGCTCTATCTCTACTCAAGTCTTGCCCGCTAACATCGTCATATCGCCATTACCTTAGCATAACTGTTACGTCACAGGGCATCAGGGGAGGTGGTCTCGGACCATGTAGCCTTTGACTTTGTCGGGGCGCCTTAGCTTTATCTCTATGGACGTATTGAGGAATACTGGGGTGAGGCCTTGGATATACTGTTTGGCATTAGGATTGGTTAGTTGCGAGCCCAGTTTACAAGCCCTCGCCAGCAGGGACTTATGTGTTGGTATAGGTAAGGCATCAGGGGAAGTGTTGGAGGTGTATGATTCAAACACTTTAGCTCTATCTCTATTCCATTGTGGGTGCATGTGGGACGACAATGGTGTTTGATCCATTGGACGGATTCATACACTCGTGTATAGAGGTGCAGGGGCCACCAAACCTTTCTATAGCATATTGCAAACTTAAAAACTAGACCAAAGATATGAATTGAATGCATGCATATGTTTGTCGCATTGTTTTGTTTGCTCACTGAGCCGTGATGTGTGCTCACCCTTTTAGCATCGAATATTTTTAGATGATGATGTAGGACCTACTGTTGAAGATTATATGAATACGTCGATGTATGGACATGTAGCGACGATGGACGGGGAATTAACGGAGGAGACGCATGATTCTTCATACGAGTGCAACCACTGTGTTTATGATTAGTTTAGCTATCTTTGACTACTAGAACATGTAATGGATTAATTATTTTTATGTCTCGAGTTTTGGAGATAATCGAATTAATTATTTATTATCATTGTTCGACACTCAGTTCATTATCTGTAAGACTTCCGCTTCTTTGTTTATTATCTCTGATTATTACTGTGAAATGTGTGTGTGGTTTGATTTGGTGGGATGCAAGATCTTGGTTGAATCATTGATTCATTGACGGTTCATTATACCATTCTGGTTAGACCAGAATTGGGGTGTGACACTCTGTCCCAAATTTTTTACATCCACTTTGTATAGCACCAAAAATGAAGAATAACGATGCTTGAATCATTTAATTTGGACATCGGATGAGCAAGATATGAGGAGATAAAGTTTAAATTATCAAACTTACGATAATTTGCATGCAGGCCCTTGGATATTTATGACAACTTCAGAAACTCCCCTTGTACGTATCATCCAACAAAAATGGTCATGTCTTCTTCGTTTGACATCAGAATTGAATGATTCTAGTATCATTTCGAAGGTAATTTTGTGACCTAAACATCCATGCAGGTTGCAGCTCATGACTTGCTATGGACCCCACCGCAAATCCCCTTGAAGTCACAATCAGAATTCCAAACTTTCACTTACCTCTCTTCCTTTGTTGTCTTCACACCAAGAAGACTCTACTTAGTTGGAGATGGCTAATATGGGGTGCTTATAGATGCCCCTCTTCGGCCGAGATTGTGAATGATTGAGACCGAAGATAAAAAGTGGCCCATTTTTGCATTGTTCAGCACTTGATTTGGATTATGCCATTGTTGCCTTTTTGAACTGATATTGTAACATCTTCTCTGTTGTTAATGCACTAGTAAAACCTGCTTCAGCTGGAGATGGCAAAAATGGGGTGCTTACAATATATTTTCCATATATTCATGTTTTCGGACTCCAACTAACTTGTATAACATTCAGATATGGTTTTGAAACCCAATTTAAGTGTTAGATTGGCTTATATGGAAAGATATGTTGCTTTGGAAAGAGATGTTTTTTGGTAACCTTTTATTAAATCTTGAAGGTAGCCTTTTTTCTCCCTTTATAAGATGGGTGTTTAAAGTAACTGCTATCTCCAGTTTCTGCAATTTCCCTCGTAAGTATGAGCCGTTAAACTCTACTAGCGATGGAAATAGTGATTGCATTGACATCCCAAGTATGTTCCATACATGCCAAATGTGTTAGATGGGTATCCATTTCACTGTACCAAAACACCATCTTCCTCTTTTCTATCTAGTATCGATCTTGTTGTGGTTCCTTGCAGAGCGATGAAATCTCTACTACAGGGAGGACAGTGAGACACATTGAGTTCGAGGTTTGTTGTGCTAATTTTGCTCTAGATTTATCAATTGGTTTTGAATAATAACAGGAATGATGAGTATTCATGGTGTAAATACTTTTTCAACTTATTAGTTTCGGGCTAAACTACATTTATGTGAGTTATAATCGGGCAATTTTTGGATCTTTCTTTTTTCCACTGATACTAATGTTTTCATTGGAGTATTTGTAGTGTTTTCTTGGTGTTTTTCTTGATATTCTATACTCATTTGGGAGTATTTACAATCAAGGTCTTCATAGGATGTTTTGGAAGTGGCAACACAATGGCCATCGGTGAGAATAAATATCTAGCTTTCTTCCACCGTTGATTTATATGTCTTCAAAAAATGGGGAGTTGAAGAGATATGTCATTAGAATCCACATCCTCTCCTCGAAGAGAATTTGGAGGAGAGGTGACGCCTCCATTGGATGGGTGACACCTAGGGCTCGGGTGAATCCGAGTCCTCTGGCTTAGCTTGTCTGCTTAGTGTCAGCTCGGGTGGAGGACTCGGATTCATTCGAGCCCCAAGTGTCGCGCATCCATTGGGGGTGCCACCTCTCCTCCAAATGCTCTTGGAGAAGAGGATTTGAATCCTATGTCATTAGGGGTTTTAATTCATTTGCTCTTTTAATTCTTTAACTCTTTGATCTTATTTTTTTTTTTTATTTCAATCAAGGTTTTACAGGGGTAGTGATCATTTTTTAAAAAGAAACAAATACATTCGCGGCAGAAATACACTTCTGTCGTGGAAAATGCTATTTAACGACAGTAAATTTCTGTCACAGAAATACTTCTAAATGACGGAAATTCTTTTCTGTCGTGGAAAATGTTATTTTTACTACTGTATCACCGACACCGCACTGTTCTTTGTCATGATTTTGCACTGTGGCATTTTAGCCGAACGAACTACGACGGAACTGGTTGCGTCAATAAAATATTTCGACAATGGAAATTTTTGACCATGGAAAATAAGATTTCTTTTGACGATTGAAGAAGTGTGTATAAATATCTTGGAAATTTAAAAAAAAATATAAAAAAAAATATCTTGTATCCAGAAATTTCCTTGAACTCTTATAAATTTGGATCTCCTCATATAGAAACAAGGCCAGTTTAAGAATCAAGATGGAGGTGGAGAAAGTACAGAAACACTTCCATGTTCGTTATAATCATTTAATTCACCCAGGAAAAAATTGTCAGAATCACTCCTCCACAATGAAATAAAAAGAGAAAAAACAACTTCAAACACATCTAATAATCAACTCCCAAGTCACCGTCAATACTGGAGTGGAGGGTCTTCGTCTTCCCAACTGAGTCAAGTTTTACGGTTTTCGGTTTGAAAACAACGGAATGGACCATAACATGTTTGTCACGTTGTACCTTGCTCTATCTCTGATTTCTAATGGTAGACAGCACATCATGGCTTTAATTTTGTGGGTCGTTAGCAAGCCTGCTTAATGATCAATGTTGACCTGTTTGAGCTAGGTCCCACCTAATGGAAGAATGATATATGCATTCTATGTACAAGCTGTATGAGTGGGAATCAAATTCTCTCATGTCCCTGATGCTGGCATGAAGAAATTCAGTAACTACCATCCATTATGTACGTATACCAATAAATCGATATGTGTACATAGTAAATCACAACCACTGGATTTCATCATGCCTGCATGAGAGACATGAAAAGATTTATTTCCGTGTGAATAAGGGTATCAATTTGGGTCTAGAATCGAAATTGGAATCCATCTTAAAATCAAACCATTAAAATTATTATATGATTAAATGGGATGGTTGTGGGAATTACATTTTACACAAAATACTAAACGCGATGTGACGGTTCTAGGACAGGTTTTCCAATGATTCTAGAATCGATAAATAATGTAAGAATTAGTTGAAACCGGAACTATCCAAAACCGTTTAAATATGGGTTGTTGACATGGTAGATGGCTATAAAAGATGTTGAATTGAAAGATTTGATGTAGGTGAAATGAAAAACCATTGGAGCTGGTCGTCAAAGCGTGTAATACACTTACGAACAAAAGGCATAATAGGAACTTATTTTTGGTAATGATTTTATTGGAAGGTTTGGTGAATTAGATTGGAGAAATTTTAGGTTAAATTTTATATTGAGAATGTTTTCACTACAACAATATACTTAGAGAAACTTTACGTCCCATATCTATTTGATATATCAAATGGGGCATTCTCTTTTAAAATGCGAAAGAAAAGCCTCTATATTACAAATTTTTTAAAGATCCTGAACCCTTCTTTTGAGAGAGACGAGTTCAAAAAATACTATGATGGTTCTGTTGCTTTATAGATTTATTTCGTCTGTGATTCAGTAATCCCAAAGTTTCTTTCTGGTTTGAACAATTAAGAAAAAAATGATCAGAAGTTTTGCGACGGTAAGTCTCCGTCGCAAAAAATACATTCACGTTGCCAATGCTTTTCACCGAAGCAATGGTTTACGTCGCCATTTATTCACTGTAGCAGCCGTCTTCTAAAATAATGACGAGGAATAGGGTCCGTCGGTGATTTCATTTTTCTACGACAGTATAATTCCGTCGTAAAAATTTCTAATTTTTACCGACCGAACTATATGTCCCGTCGTAAAAGAAGCTTATTTTTACCGACGGAAGAATATTTCACGTTGTCAAAAATATTATTTTTACCGACGAAAAATAGTTCCCGTCGTATAATACTTATTTTTAGTGACGGTAACTATTCTTCCGTCGGTAAAAATCCTTTAAAAAATATTTCCCTATTACCCTACATAAATAGTACAAAATATAATAAATAAAACTTGATAAAAATGCCATCCAAATTTTTAAATTTCAACTATACATTACTTACAAAATTCAAAAAGAGTTTATTACTAACTTCACAACCCAGATACTTCCAAATTAAGTCCTTGGTGAGAAACTAAATCTCAGTAATCAAACCATTCAAACTCAAAAACTACAAAAAGAAACTAAAACTTAGACATAATACTTATTAAAATAACCAAAACACACGGTTTAAGGATTTAAGAATGGCATTGTGAGAATTTTGGTTCTGGAATAAGGTAAGAGTCAAATTCAGAGAAAGAACATTTAGATTTGTTGCATAGAGAGAGAGAGAGAGAGAGAGAGAGAGAGAGAGAGAGAGAGAGAGAGTCAAAAGTATTGTGATTGAACTAACCTGAAGTAATAGGGAAAAATGCCAGATCTTTGGAACATCATGAATATTGAGAATATTACCAGCCTATGAATCAACATACAAAGAACAAGAACAAAACAAGAAAAATATACTAAGAAACAGGTAAACAAAGAAGATCTAAGCATACCTGATACGTGAAAAAAAAATGAAACCAATGTTTCAAACCAGAAAAACTGAAAAATATTGCCAACATACCTGAGTATAGGTTCAAGTGACAGTCTTGCTTTTATCTACAATCTGGAAAGAAGTTTAGAAATTATTGTTTCCTTGTGGAGTAAAATTTATGGCAATGTTTGTACCCATGGCATCATTTCTTCGTAAAATGAAATAATAAAAAATTTAATTCCTGTATATTACCCAAAGAAGAATCAATGAAGTGATCAATCAAATCAGTAATGTTCAAATTCCTGTCCATTCTGTCTATATTACCATGTTAAAGAAAAATATAACATTCACAAACCAGTCCTAATTCTGAGAACCAATCCATCATGATTAAACCTAATCCATCATAGGGTTTAACCAGCCCAATACAAAATAAATCGAGCTCATTATGTTAATAAAACATCACCAACAAAAAATGGGCTATAACAGTTCATCAATAAACCATTCCAAGTGTACGGTTAAACCGAATTAACATGCAAAGCTGCACCAAGCTCAAGCTCTAGATCAAATTAAGTTCAAGAATGGATCGGTCCAAACATGGACTAGTCTAAACATTGGGCTGATTCAAGCATTTTACAAGCACATTCAGCATAACATGTGGTATCGGATTTAAACCGAAGTATGTACACAGATTTGGGCATGTAACTAAAATTAGATGAGAACACCACCAAACAAATTAGGTTACATCATTAGCATTGAAAAGGGTTGCAATAGGTTACGGCAAAGGAACAATAGAAATTATTAAAAACAACAAAGAACTTCAAACCTGAAAGGGGAATTCAATACAGTATTAGAAAAGGCAACGTCACCCACCGGGCCTTAGGGATCAAACATTGCAGCATCACTAAGAAAAGAAAATCTCTCAGCCAAAAACAGAATTATACATTCCTAAATCAACCCACTAACTATCACCTTACTCCAGCAAGCATTCCATAGATAAGCATGGGTTCCAACCCAATAACCAATATATTATATGAAGATCAGTCCATGGGATAAAAAATTATCTTGCAATGCGAGACTGACATTTGTGATAATAAAAGTGATAAAAGCAACTAAGAAACTCAGGTTAATTAGTTAAGGAATTCAAACCCAATAATAATAATAATAAATGATGAAAATAGAGACAAGAAAAGGAACATGGTTATTGTTAAAGTAATAGAAAGATGTAGAGGTGAAATTTCAACAAGCACAATAGGAAAACCCTAAATGTACTCCAATCAGAATAAAAACATTGTGACTAAAGAACAAAAAGATGCATTCCAAGTAAGAAACCATGTCTAAAAAATGAAGCAACGAAATGGAACTTACCTAAAAAAATGGCCAGTAGAATCTTAAGCGGAAGCAAGGAAGAAATTCCCTGAAGAATCAGCAATGAGAGGTCATTGCCAAAATCTACGGTTGTTGGTTTCAAATGATGTTTCCATTCCCAGCCACTCTCCCCTCTTCACGACAGCTCCTTGCTTTTTACGATTATTGTTGACGTCTGCAACACAACCGGCAGCCCCAACTGAAGCTGCTTTGGTGGTCTTCTTCAAATTAACACCGGAAGGGAGGAAGATAAAGGAGAAAGAGTCGACAGCGGCAATGGGCTTGGCCGTGGAGCTGCCATCTCTGAATCTACAGCTGGAATTGCCGATTAGAGATGATCCACATGGTTTCCATTCACTATTCTTCTACTTTTAATCTCACTCTTATCTCTCTCAGCCGTGACCTTTGCCCTCTCTGCTACCACCATTCTTCTTCTCCCATTTTCTCCCTGCAACCACAGAACTTCTCTTCTCTTGCTTTTCCTTTTCTCTCTCACTCCAGCCGCCTCCCTTCTCTCTCTCTCCCCTATGAGTGACGACCTTTCCCCCTTCTAGAGACTCTAGGGTTTTAGTTCCTTCAAGTCCCCTCTTATTTACCCATTTGCCCTTGCTTTGCACCATAAAACTTAAAATACAATCCTACTCCTCCCTCATGAAATAGGCCCAACCAAAACCCATAAAAACATAATTAGAAAACCCGACCTGCCTTAAACTGGACCACCAACACTTTTTTTTTTCTGTTTTAATGATTTTCATTTTTTTAATATTTTTCCTAATAACCTAAAATGCAAGAAATCCTAACACAATCTAATGACAAAAATGCCCCTGATAAAGAAAGGGCCAAAATGGGGGTCTTACAACTATTTTTTTGCTGGCAGATATCTCTCAACCCGTCCCTGGCCAATAACAGAAACCCAGCTCCCTGTAGAGAATACTGCAGATCCTCTTGCTGCCTGAAATCAACCCGCTGTCCTCTTCTTACCAAAAAGCTCACCCCTCAACTCAATATTCCTAGAATCAGAATGCCTCTTCTCCTTCGGTTATTCCTCACCCTTCTTCAATCTCAAACCGAAAAGCCCTCTCACTCTCTTTTCTCTTCTCTCAAATCTGACAGCAGCAACCACCAGTTTCAGGTTGACATCCAACTCACCCCTTCCCTTTCTCTCTCAGTTTCTCGATTCCCTTCTTTTGGCCTCTAGCTACTCTCCACCTCTCTGCCTGATGCCGGAAACCCTGAGAACTCCTTTCAGTTTATTGCCTTTGAAAAACCTTCCCTCCCCTTGATTTGGCCGAAGTTCTCTCAAGTCCTCTTTGCTTCATGAAATGACCCTCTTTACGGCTCTCCCACCTTGAAGAAGAGACCTAATTTTTGTTTTTCATTTTTCACGATGGGATTCTAAGCTCATCGGGGACAAGAATATAAGCCCCATCGACGAAAATGTATTTTTCGCGACGACTTTTAATGTCCCGTCCGATAAAATATTTTCAGCGATGGAATTTTGTGTTTCGTCGGCTAAAATGATAGTTTCGGCGACAGCATTTAAGGTCTCGTCGGTTAATATCATTTTTGGCGACGGAAAATAAGAACCTGTTGACTAAAAAATTTTTTGGCAACGCTAAATTAAATTACCGCTGCCAAAAATTATTTTCGATGATGGGAATCTATATGCTGCCGGCTAAAATTATTTTTGACGATGGAAATTTAAATCTCGTATGGTAAAATCAAAGATAGGTGCAGGAACATAGATCCTGTCGATAAAAACTAATTTTCGACGACGAGAATTTAAACCCGTCAGGTAAAATGATTTTTTGCGACAGGAACTTAAATTCCATCGGCTAATATGAAATTCAGCCACAAAACTATGAACCCGTCTGCTAAAATCATTTTTGGAGACGAAAATTTTAGAACCCATTGTCTAAAATTATTTTTGGCGACGGAATTTTTGATACCGTCGCCAAAAAGGCTTATTGTTGTAGTGGTTTGATTGTAGACTTATTCCTATAGACATTTTCAATTCTATATAAATTAATAAGTGTGATTTATTTGTTATAAATCTTTGTTTTTTTTTTTTTTGGCTAAGGACCAGAAAGAATTCCATTAAAAACCAAGGAAACAAGAAAAAAGAGGAGTACAAAAAAGAATTCATACTCAAGATGAAAACCCCACCTACGGCATTGCCATCAGCAGGGCACTACTTGAGATCATACTCTTTTACTAAATCTGAACCTAGGCCTGCCGGATGCATCCCATACAACATCCCGAGCCACCAAATCTGGGCACATTCCCCACCTTGCAGTATGTTTTGAAACAGCTGCATTTTTTGATAGCATATCCACCACCTTATTAGCTCAAAAAAGGGAGACTATGAGATATAGAGACCCAACTTTGCAAACAGAACCATGGAACCTTCCTTTGAAGTAAACATTGCATTACATGATGAAGCCCAAGGCTTATACCTTCTTGAATTGCTTTCATTGTAGCCATCATTTCAGCACCAAAATTTGTTTGTATACCAAGGTACACAGCAGCAACAAATATCACCTGACCAGAGGGTACACGAATCACTATTCTTGCACCAGCTTCACCTGGATTACCTAATGCACAGCCGTCAGTGTTTAGCTTACTCCATAACCCTACAGGGGCCGACCATAGCACCTGTTTAATTTCACTAATCATTACTGCCTTTGTAACTAGCCCCAATAGACGACCCAAACTCAGGTCCATTTGGCTTTTAATAGGAACTAGATTCCTATAGGATAAGTCTTGACAACCACTTTTAAAATATTCAATGGCATGTTAGAAAATCTGTTACCTTAAAAGTAACAAGCATTTCTGGACGTCCAAATAACCTGCAGCATAACAAACAAATTGAAGGCCAAAGCTTTCTAATGGGCATCACTCTATGTTTTCTTTTCCACCAAGAAAACAATCGTTCAGAAATCCGGACCACTGAAGCTCCAATAAATCAAATACTGCCCTCCAAAAAACCATAACTACATCGCAATGTAAGAAAATATGATCAAAATTTTCTTCATTCTTATAACAGAAAACGCACCTTGATGTAATTGGCACAGCTCTCTTCTTCACTGCTTCATCTGTCGGTAACCATTTAAGACACCAACGCCACGCAAACACCGATGCTCTAGGGTGATGTTCTTTTCTCCAAATAACACGAGCCCACTCTAGTTCAAATCCTCTTTGTCATAAGCTACTCCAAGCAGAAGTGACTGTAAAAACACCATTTTGTGTACCCATCCATACCAGTTTGTCACCTCCAGATTTTGGTAGTGGGATCTCCAAAGCTAAATCCCAATAGTGATTTAGCTCAAGGGAGCTAACATGAGGGAGCCTCCATGTTCCATCCGAAATGAAGTTTGAAAGCATTAAAGTCCGAGAGTGAAAGTTTGACACATCCAAATTTAGTATATTCTTCAAAGCAAAGTTTCCCAACTAGTTATCCGACCATATATTAATGTCTCATCCATTCCCAATGATCCATCGGGTATGTGCCGCAGTCTAATCCCATAGTCTTCTGACACTACTCCATATGGCTGACTGAAACACGAGTTCTTATAGAACCATTCTCCTACAAATATTTTGCAAAAAAAGATTTCCCTTCCATAATATTCCATGCAAGCTTAGCCAACAAAGCACTGTTCATATCAGAAAGTCTTCTAATTCCCAAGCCCCATTCTCGCTTTGGTTTACAAATGGTGTTCCATTTAATGGTAATGCCTTTCTGCTTTAGAGGATCACCGCTCCAGATGAAATTTCTGATCCATCTTTCCCCTAATTTAATCAATGAGATAGGCCAATGATAAACCGAGAAAGAGTGGAGCAAGGAGCTGCTTAAAACCGATTTAACCAATTGAATCCGACCAGCCATTGACAATAATCTACCATTCCACACTGAAATTTTTTTTTTCAGCTTATCCATCAGGGGCAATAGGTATGCCTTCTTCACCTTTCCCTTAAAAATAGTACCTGGTAGGAAAGAGCTTACCGAAAAGCGAAGGGAAGATAATATTCAATTTTTGATACTAGTCTTAGTATTGCTGAAGTATATTTTACTCTTACTCTCATTGATACGTTGCCCGGCATATTCTTGGTATAAGTCAAGAAAAGACTGAAGAGCTCTTGCACTTTTCAAACTAGCGCTCATAAAAATCAGAATATCATCTGCTTAAAGTAATTGAGCTAGCATCACCACCCCACTCCTTACCTTTAATGGTTCCACCAACCCACATTGCACCAGATGCTTACTAGTACGACACAACACTTCTTCTGCAAGAACAAACAAAATGAGCGATAGAGGATCACCTTGATGCAAACCTCTTGTAGCACCAAAATACCCCACAGGGCCTCCATTGACCATCACAGAGCTTTGCTGATTGAAGTAATTTTATAACTCGAGAGACAAAGGTGAGTGAAAACCTAAACCTTTTCAGAACATCTCCTAAATACCTCCTAAATCTTTGTTATTGTTAAAGACTCGGAATTTTTCAGTCTTATATAAATCTGCAAGAGGTAGGCTTTTGAGTGTCCAGGAACTGTTAAGGAACTAGAACCGAACTGTCCTATTAATAAATGGGATGATTTTCTAGTTTCGAAACCATTCAATAAATAAGACGGTTCTAGGAATGGCCTCCTTGGGACCAGAACCGGTAAAGAACCGTCTCAATTATTCGGAACTATTTCAATTTATGACACCCTTAGTTTCCAGTATATTCAGAGATATACATACCAACGCAAGGGTATGAACCCAATCCGATATATGAACCATAAAAGAAAATATCTATTAAACCGATCACAAGAATCATTAGTTATCAAACTTAGGACCAGAGCCACATCCAATTAATTACTTGGTTCTAAACGACTCTCATAGTTATTATTAAGGATGGGATTGATTCGTTTTCTAATTGGTTCTAAACATGTTAAAATAGTAAATTCCATTTATTTGTAGAATTGAGATGTTGCCATGAATTAGAAAATAGAAGAAAAACAATAAGATTGATAATTCTAATTAAGTTAAACCATAGATAGAAAATCTAAATGTTTTTTTTTTTTTTTTTGGTAAAAATTTAAATGGTTTATTAAAAAGTTTCAAAACACTTCCCCATTTCAATCCGTTTAACAATAAGTTTGACCGTTTTGCGGAGCTTGGAGGTCTGGCTGAGCTTCTGATTTGTTGGTGTGGAGTTTTTCGTTTTAGTATGGTGCCTGAGGTGAGATGTGTCCCTCCTCTGGTATATTCTCCCTTTCCCACTTCTTGCCCTTGCTAATAAAGATCTGCACATCATTAAAAAAAAAAAAAAAAAAAAAAAAAAAGAATTGACAGTTTCAATATAAATTGATCATTATAGTTTTGAAACCAATTTTGGTATAGTTTTAACACCCTTAAGCTCAATTTAGTTGCAAGGGGACTGAAGGAAAGGGAAGTGAAATTTTTAAACTTAAAAAGAAACTTTTATAGTTGTAATATAACATGATTATATAAATTACCTAAATTTCTGAACATATTTAGTATTGATATTTATAAGATGTAAAATTTATTTTACTTTTCAAATGGGAGAGATTTGGATGCAAAGTGAAGTTTAATATAATAACTAAATGAGGAATAATTTGGAATTAGTTTACATTGTAATGCGATAATATGTGTTGTAATCATTATAAAAGTTTAAAATTTTCACTTTTCTTCCCTTCAATTCCCCTTCCCACCAAATAAAGCCTTAATGTTAATAGTCAGGTGATAAATGAATTTGAGTTTCGAATCCCTTTATATCTAATTATTGCAGTTGCATGTGCAAGAAAATTAAAAAAATACAATTAAAACTGCCACACCACCCGTCGGATTTTTTAAAATCTTAGCGAGGCCCAGGTCTAGTCCGACCTTTACTCAGAGCCTAAAAATTGAACCCTAACCCATCCTCAGGTTCGGGCCAGGTTGACCCTAATTGGTCCTGACCATGGGGAAGGGGAAGGGAAAAGCAATTGTTTAGCCATGCCGAGAAGAAAGAAGAAAGAAGAAGAAAAAGAATAAGGGTGCAACATTTGCACCGAAATCGGACCAAACCGTTTACACTGGAATCGAAAGATTGTTTATTAATCGGTTCAGTTTTGGTTTGAAATATGACACCGTTTACTTAATCGGTCTGAAACTGTTTAAACCGTTTAAATCGACGGGTTACATTAGCTAAACACCGATTAAACCAAATGGAATGAACCATTTAATTCCCTAAAAGCTAAACCCTAGTCTCATTAATTTAATATGTTATTTCTCCAAGACCAAGTGTCACACTCCAATTTCGACTGAACTAGATGTGTGAGTGAACCACCACTAAACCAACGGTTCACATCAGGATCTCAATAGGACCGTATCCACTAACACAAACCATTGCACATAACCACAATCAGAATACGATTAAATACAACGGAAGTATTAAATTAAATGAACTGAGTTCTACATTGTAAGTATAGTAACCAATTATTCTCCACACCAAAACGTAAATAAATATCCTTACACTGTTTATAAAATCCAATTGAAATAAATAAAATAAATTAAAACCATCCTAGAGGTACACGCAGTAAGGGCACTCGCATGAAGCGTCATGATCGTCCTCCCCTGTTTCCACTTTCGGGGCAACAACTCTTCCATATACTGGAGTATCTACGTAGTCATCCATCGTGTAACCTACATCAACATCTAAAAATAGTGTCTACACAAGGATGAGCTCACAACTTAGCTCAGTAAGAAAATCAAACAATGCAACAAACAACATGCATGAGTAACTGTCACACCCCAATTCTGCACTATTCAGAATGGTGTGATGAATCGCTAATAAACCAACGGCTCAACCAGGATCTCAAATAGGCTATGTCCGTTTGCGTAAACCATACACATCCACAACCATAATCAGAGTAAATAAACAATAGCGGAAGTCTTATATATTAAATGAACTGAGAATTCTAAGAGTGACAATATAAATATCCAATTATCTTTCATTGACTAAGACATAAGTAAATAAAATAATCAATTATATATTCTGTATAATCTAAACAAATCTAATAAAAAATGCATGAATTGCATTCACATGACTAATCATGCGACTCCATCATAACTTCAACATCCATCGTCGCAGCATGTCTGTACATAAGAGCATTGATATAATCCTCTACAGTCGTACCTGCATCATCAACTAAAAATATTCGACATCGAAAGGGTGAGCACACATCACGGCTCAGTGAGCAAACAAAACAATGCAACAAAACATATGCATGCATTCAATTCATATCTTTGGTCTGGTTCATAAGTTTGCAATGTGCTATAAAAAGGATAGGTGGCCGCCGCACCTCTATACACGAATGTGTGGAACCGCCCAACAGATCAAATATCATTGTCACCCCCACATGCACCCACCATGGAATAGAGACAGAGCTAAAGTGCTTAGGACCGCATCACATCACACTTTCCCTGATGCTCTACCTATACCAACACGTAAGCCCCTGTTGGCGAGGGCTTGCAAACTGGGCTCGCAACTAACCAATCCTAATGTCAAACAGTGTATCAAAGGCCTCACTCCAGCATCCCTCAATACGTCCATAGAGATAGAGCTAAGGCCCCCCGGCAGAGTCAGAGACTACACGGTCTGAGACCACCTCCCCTGATGCCCTACGACGTAATAGTTCTGCTAAGGTAATGGCGATACGACGATGCTAGTGGACAAGACTTGAGTAGAGATAGAGCTAGAGTCTGGTGACCAGGATGAACCACAGTGTCACGTCCTCCCCCTGATGCTCCACTCACATCAAGTACACTAACCACACACATACATTCACATGCCTATTCCTAGCATCATCATCATCATCATGTTATAATAAACGAAATTAAATATGCATGAACAGTAATAACAGGAATAGGGGATGACATGTGATATGCACACTACAATCATACAATCATAGAGTCATACATGGTATTGGACTCAATAAACGAAAACAATTTATTATTAGCCAATTAGTTTAGGTCTTGTTCCCTCACCTTTGATTGAGTGTAGATCCTCGTTCAAGATTTATGAATCACTTTTAAATCACTAGAAAGACCTAACAAGTCGATAGATTTTAATTAGAATAAATTCCAATATATTTTAAACTAACTGAAATCATAGGGTCGCAGGTAGGGTAGCACCCTGGGTAGCAGTTTTCTGCGACCCTAGGGTGTAGGGTCGGACGTGGGGTCGGATACCATTGACCCTACGTGCGACCACACCCTCCCTGGGACTTCTCGAGGGCATGTGGTCGATCTTGTGATCTCGTAGGTCCATTCTAAGATTGTTCTATGGCTCGTAACTATGATTTTTACACTCTTTCCATTGCCTATGATGATTACTTCCATGGATTCCTTTGGAACTCGTCCATGGATGGATGATTTGGGTTTCTCTTAATCCTAACTTCTTCATAATCTATTCTAGGCTCTTAATTTATGAAGGGAATTAGGTTCATACCTGAAGTTGGCTGAGATTCAGAGGTTTCTCTGAATTTCCTCTTCTTCCTTAGTCTTTTCTTCAATTTTCCTTCTCTTCTTTTTTTTCTTCTCTTTCTCTTTCTCTCACTTTCAATTAGGGTTCTAAAAGGAGTGATAGAGGCTAAGGAACGTCCTATTATAGAGAAAAATCCTCCAAAATAAGTCCCATCGAGTTTAGGAAAGAATCCCTTTTGAATTAGGAAGGTTTCCTAATTTACGGTTTCTGTCTGTCATCGTAGGGTCAGACGTAGGGTCGCAGAATCCGTCGACCCTATGTTTTTCTAGTCATGCGACCCTACGACTAGAAAATCATGGGTTGGACTTCTGTTGAGGTGGGGTCGACCCTACCTGTTTAGGCATGCGACCCTACCCTCACATTTACTATTTTTGGGTTAGACTCATACCTGGTCTTGTGATTTTCTTCACGCACTTGGTCCACTTGGCTCGGCCATGATAGGTATACTTGGTACAAGGTGGTAAAACCAGTTAGTTCGATACGGGTTTTACAACTCCCCCCCCCCCCTCTTATTAAAAATTTCATCCTCAAAATTTTTATATACCTTTCGAGTCGAAAAGGTAAGGATATTGCTTCCGCATAGCGTTCTCTTCTTCCCATGTGATCTCTTCTATATCTCGGCTCCTCCAGGTGACTTTAACATAGTGTATGTCACGGTTGCGTAGACGTTGAACCTTTCGACTAGTGATTTTAGTTGGTGCTACTTCGAATGTCAAATCATCAGTTAGATCTGGTGGATCCGCTGTCAAAACGTGTGTTAGATCTCTGGCGTACTTCTTTAATAATGAGATATGAAATACATCATGCACACTTGACATAGATGGTGGTAGTGCTAACTAATAAGCAACTTTTCTACGTTTGGCTAAAATCTCATATGGCCCAACATATCTCGGACTTATCTTCCCTTTCTGTCTGAATCGTTTTAAACCTCGCATAGGTGATACTTTCAAGAATACCTTATCACCTACGACAAATTCAAGGTCTCTCCGTCGAGTATCTGCATATTGTTTCTGACGATTCTGAGCTGTTCTAACTCTTTCCTTGATAATGTCGACTACTCGACAAGTCTCTTAAACAAATTCTGGTCCAACGATGCTACGTTCACCAACTTCATTCCAGAACAAAGGAGTTCGGCACTTCCTTCCATACAGTGCTTCATAGGGTGACATCTGTATAGTAGCCTGATAGCTGTTGTTATAGGCGAACTCGATCAATGGTAGTTTCTCATCCCATGATCCTTTAAAAGCAATTACACATGCTCGAAGCATGTCTTCTAAAATCTGAATGGTACGTTCCGACTGTTCGTCTGTCTGAGGATGGAATGCAGTACTGAACTTCAACGTCGTACCCATAGCCTTTTGCAATCCTTCTCAAAACTTTGAAGTAAAGCATGGGTCTCTATCAGATACAATGCTTTCAGGTACACCATGTAATCTGACAATGTTATCCACATAACATGGTTAACCTCTCCAGGGTATACTATGGTCATGTAGCTATAAAGCGAGCTGTCTTAGTCAGACGATCTACAATCACCCAGACCGCGCCAACTACTCGAGGAGTCAATGGTAACCCAGTGATGAAGTCCATAGTGATGCAGTCCCATTTCCATCTCGGGTTCCGGCGTGGGCCGCAATCCTCCCGAGTCTTTATTGTTCAGCCTTCACCCTCTGACAATTTAGGCATTGAGACACGAATTTAGCTACATCTGCTTTCATTCCTCTCCACCAATATAATTTCTTCAAATCATGATACATCTTTGTACTTCCAGGATGTACTGAATAGGCGATGATGTGAGCTTCCTTCATTAGTCGGTGTCTAATGTCCAAATTTTCTATTTCTGGAACACATACTCTTCCTTTATACTTCAGTACCTTTTCATCATCTAAGGTGAACTCAGGAATAGTCCTACCTTTTTCGATGTCTTCTTGTACCGTTCTTAGATAAGGGTCTAATTTAATAGCTGCTTTCACTTCATCAATTATATCAGGTACAATCTTCAACGTTGCGAACATATTTGAAAATCGATGAATAAACCCTTGGTTGGTTGATTCACCCGGAGCATCTATCACGAACTGCTTATTACCGTAATTAAATAATTTTTTGTAGTACACATTGCTGCAGTTGTGTTAACCTCTCCTTGAGATTTTATCATTGTTTTTCTGCTTAGAGCATTAGCAACTACATTAGCCTTTCCTGGATGATACTGGATATCACAATCATAATCCTTCAATAATTCTAGCCATCTTCTTTGTCGCATGTTCAACTCCTTCTGATTAAAAAGATAAGTGAGACTCTTATGATCGGATTTAATCTGAAATTTCTCTCCATACAAATAATGTCTCCATATCTTGACAGCATGTACTACTGCCGCTAATTCCAAGTCATGAGTGGGATAGTTCTTCTCATGTGTCTTCAGTTGTCTTGAAGCATACGCAATTACTTGTTCTCCTTGCATAAGTACACATCCTAAACCCAATCTCGACGCATCAGTGTACAAGATAAATGACTGTCCTGGAATAAGAATAGTCAAGATCGGAGCAGATATCAATCTAACCTTCAATGTTTGGAAACTTTTCTCACATTTATTAGTCCAAACAAACATTTCTCCTTTCTTAGTCCAACTAGTGAGAGGTACGGCAATTCTAGAATAGTCTTCCACAAATCGTCGATAATACCCAGCTAGACCTAGGAAACTTCCAATTTCTGCAACACTCTTTGGTGCTTCCCACTTCACTATGGCTTCAATCTTGCTAGGATCCACTTTAATTCCTTCTACGGATACAATATGGCCTAAGAAACCGACCTCATTTAACCAAAACTCACACTTTATAAATTTGGCGTAAAGCTTCTCTTTCCTTAATCGCTGCAGAGCGGCTCTTAAATTCATGACATGAGTTTCCTTGTCCTTAGAGTAGACTAATATATCATCAATAAACACAATGACCGACGTATCCAACATATCATGGAATACCCGATTCATGAGTTCCATAAAGGTTACGGGTGCGTTAGTCAATCCAAAAGACATGACTAAAAATTCATAATGTCTATATCTTATTCTAAATGCTGTCTTTGGAATATCACCGTCCTTAATCTTCAACTGATGGTATTTTGACCGAAGATCGATCTTGGAGAACACCTTGACACCTTGCAACTGATCGAACAAGTCATCGATCCGAGGCAATGGGTACCGATTCTTGATTGTCAGCTTATTCAGTTTGCGATAGTCTATACACAGTCGAACACTACCGTCCTTTTTCTTTACAAATAATACTGGCGCTCCCCATGGTGATATGCTAGGTCTAATGTAACCCTTGTCCAGTAATTCCTGTAACTATACTTTTAATTCCTTTAATTCAGTAGGAGCCATTCTATAACGTGCTTTAGATACTGGTGTGGCTTCGGGTATCAGATCTATAACAAAATTTGTCGCTTGGTCGGGTGGTAGTCCTGGTAGTTCTTTAGGAAATACATTTGGAAAGTCACGCACAACATCAATATCCTCCATTCATGGTGCTTCCTTAGTGAGGTCGACCACTGATACTAGATACCCAACTCCTCCTTTCTCAAGGCATTTCCTAGCCTTTAATGCAGAAATGATGAGTTTTCGTTTACGGGGAATTTTGGTTCCCGCAAAACTAAACTTTACTCCTTCCTTGTCTTTAAATGTCAGTTTCTTTTCTGCCCATAATAGGTTTGCAGAATGCCAAGCTAACCAGTCCATTCCCAAGATGACGTCAAAGTCTGTCATCTTAAGTTGAATCAAGGTTGCATCCAAAGTCTTCTCATCAATAAGAACTAGACATGGTCCATAACCTTTTTTTAATTCCACTTCTAATCCCATCGGCGATCGTACAAGCAGTTTGTAATCTAACGATCTGAGGGGTAGATTCAGCTTCTTTCCAAATGACACAGATATAAAAGAATGAGTAGCTCCAGAATCAAAGAGTACTCTAGCGGATATGTCATTAATAGGTACAATACCTGTGATTTGTTTTAGTTTTAGTCTACATGATCACACAATGTAACACAAAATGAAAGGTTCAGGTCATACCTGTGACCACATAAGGCGATGCGGCAGCATCCTCAGATGTAACAGCATAAACCTTTCCTTGCTGTAGCTGCTTCCGGGTTTAGGACACTCTCTTGAATAATGTCCTATTTGATTGCAGTTAAAGCATTTTACTCCTTCATTGTTTTGCTTTTGTTGCGATTGAGCTGCTGGAGTAGTCTTGGCTGCAGCATTGAAGCCTTAAGTATGGAAGGGTTTGACTGTCCTTGTATTCCCTCCGTTATAAGAATTCTCATTTGGCCTTTTAATACCCCTATTTTGAGCAAAGTAACTCTCCTTCTGGCTCGACTCTATTACCCGAGCAATTTGTACTGCTTCATTGTAGACCTTCTTTTCCAGTCCCAGAACATGCTCACGGATGCTTCCCCTGAGTCCCATGACGAACCTTTGGGTCTTTGTGTTTTCTTCCTACATGCTGGCAGGTGCAAAGAAAAATAGGTCTTCATAACGCTGTTGGTATGCATCCACAGTCATCTGGCCCTGATATAAACTCAGGAACTCTCTTTCCATATAATCTCTAAAATTTTCTTGGGAAATACTTCTCATAGAATGCCTCTTTATATATATCCAAGGTCAATTGGGTGTGCTTTGTTAATAGATAAGTCCGTGTAGACGTCCACCAATGGTGTGCATCGTCTTTCAGGATGAAGGTGCACATAGCACTTTCTCCTCCTCATTTACTGTCATCATCGTAAAATTTCTTTCCATTTCATCAATCCAGTGTGCTGGTCACAAAGGATCTGTTGGCTTACCATTATATTCTTTGGGCTTCATCTTTAGGAAACGCTCGATCAGTCTGGAATGGTCCAGTTGATACGGAGCATAGGCCCCATACATAGGTGGTTGATACTGGTAACTGTCTTGAGCTACCTCAGGAATCTACACTTGAGCTGGCATGACTGGTGTTTGAGGTGCATGGGGTACCGTGTTGCTTCCACCTGGTACTGTGCTAGCTTGTCCTGCTGGCATAGGTGTCATATGTGCAGTTGGAAAAGCCATGCCTATAGCAGCCTGCATATTGGCTTGCACCTGTTGTATTTGCTGCAGCTGTTGTGCCAAGTTCATTACTGTTGTAGCCAGATCTGTAGGTGGGGCTGGCAAGTTTGTAGGATTTTCCTGGCCACTAGTCACTGGCGGTGCCCTATTCAGATTCTCCTATGCTTTATGATTTACATGGCTGTCTTCCTCCACAGATGGTGGTGGTGGAATTGGGTTACAGCCTCATCTGATCACCCTTCGCCCAGCCATTTCCTGTTCTGATGGTGGTAGTTTCCGAAAACAATCATAGCACATGTGAGGCAATCAACATAAGTTGTTCTCAAGTAAAAATCCAACTAATCAATATAAATTTCAAAATTTTCAGATCATTCTGACAAAATACTGTATTTTCCATCGTAGGGTCGATGGTAGGGTCGGTCCTTATGCGACCCTAGGGTATGCAACCCTAAGAAACCCTGTCAGCTTACCGAGAACCTAGGGTCGATCGTGGGGTCGGTATATGTCCGACCCTAAGTCCGACCCATGGTTCTCTGTCAGATCTCTGAGAGCCTAGGGTCGATGGTAGGGTCTGACATAGGGTCACATATTTTGGTCGAATTCTACGACCCTACGATCCAGAATCAGGTTTTTAAACCTGATTTTGGATTCATTTCTCATTCTTTCTCCTTTCTTCCAACTCAACCCGTTTCCCTGAGTTGCTACAGTATCGACCCCTAGTATTTGGTGATCTTTCCTTCCGTTTGTGACTTCCGCTCCTTCTCTTCAGGAATGCTCTCTACTGTTTCCCATTTTTAAGCTTTCTAAACTAGGTTTTTATCCATTTACATTGTTTTCTTCAAATTAATTTTTTTTTAATCGTAAAAATTTAATTTTTATTGGGGGCTTTTGCTATTGGTCACCCAATGGACAAAAGCCCTCAAAAATATTTGAGTTCCATCGGTTGGTTATCGAGAAACTTGAAAATTTCTATTTTTGACCTAATTTTTGAGATTTTTTGAATTTATTGAAATTTCTTCAAATTCGATCTTTCTAGATTAAATTTTCAACTGTATGAGCCTTGCAGGATGGTTTGGAACCTATGTAAGTCCTCCTGCCCAGTTTTTTAGGTGAAAAGTGAGGCTTTTGGCCAATTCATGCCGTTATAATGTCAAAATTTTTGAGTTTTCACCATTACTAATCTATTATTTGTTTTTCTTTGTTTTGGCAGATAGTATGGCTTGTACCAAGGTTCCTAGGACTCATGACCCAGTTTGTTTCCGCTCTAATGAGGTCGAGACTCGGTATGCTCGCTATGAGCGTAAGAAGGTAGAAGGGGGTCGCTGTGTGCACTTGGCTAGTCTAGCCTTGTTCAACGTGGAGGGTGCTTTTGGTGACATGGGTTGGCTTCCTATGATCACCTATGAGACTTGTACCTGCCCTGATTTGGTGAGACAGTTTCTATTGCAATCTCCAAGTAGTGGGGGATTGCAATGACATAGAGAGAGGTAGGGAGCTCAGGATCACGAGCTACGTCAAAGGGGTATAGGTTTCATTTGATTGCTAGCAGTTGACTGATCTTTTGGGCATATCAAATGACGACCCTTTGGTGTACTGTGCTCCCAAGGAGCCCCAGTTCCTATCCTTGGAGATGCATGCTGAGATTGACAGTCAGCTTATTAGAGATGATCGCTGGGAGATGAAAGCGATCAACCTATGTCCAGAGCCTTAGGTGTACTGCAAGATCATCCAGCACAACCTGATAACCTAGAGTGGACATTATGAGAGGATCTCCTAGTTGACCCAGTATGTCCTCTACTGTATCTGCACTAGGCAGTCTGTCTGCCTACCTTACATTATCATGGGGACAATGATCCGTGCTACGCTACCTAGTCAGCTAGGCAACCTGCCCTACGGACGTCTAATCATTACACTACTCAACCGCCTAGGCGTTGATTTAGTAGATGAGAGGATTCAGGAGAAGACCTTCTCATCAAATCTTGACTGGGAGACCATCTATAGGATGGGTATGCGGGATGCTCAGGTCAGTGATGATGAGAGAAACGCTCTGGTGCATCCTCGTACTCGAGTAGAGACAGCAGACGTTGAGGCGGCAGCAGCAGCAGCAGCTGGAGCAGCGGTCCATGGGGGTGATGCTGAGGATGAGGATCGTATGTATATGGATGTAAATGCCATACCTCCTCCATCACCTCTACATTCTACTGGAGCTGGTCCATCTCGGGCTCCTTCACACATGGCTGGTCCTTCACACCCACCATCTGATGATATAATGGGATTACTGCGTGAGATCAGAGAAGCTCAGCACGCGATGGACTTGAGAGTGGGCGAGCTTCTAGATGCTCAGCATGCGTCTGATCAGCGGATGGCCGAGTTGACAGCTAGTCTTCGGACGACCCAGACTCAGGTAGCCTGGTTGACTAGAGTGTATGCTGAGGACTATGACAGAGATCGCGAGGCACCTCCTCCTCCCTCACCTCCAGCTCCATGATGTATATTTTCTTTTTATTTCTTTTTTTTTGTACTACAGAGTAACTATCTGGGTTGTAGACTGTACTTTGCTTTGGATATGTATAAACGTGCTTTTTATTCAATGTATATATGAAACTTGTTTATCCTTTTATATAGGCATTATTCTCTTTCTTAATTTTGTCTCAAACAACACAGGTGCTTATGGTGTGTTATTATTACAGCTTTTAATTTTTATCCTAACTCAGTTTACAAACATTGGTAGACGTATACTGGTTTAATAGACAGGGCCTGAGAGCTCTGATACCAAGTTGTCACATCCCAATTCTGTACTATTCAGAATGGTGTGATGAACCGCTAATAAACCAAGGGTTTAACCAGGATCTCATATAGGTTGTGTCCGTTTGCTTAAACCATACACATCCACAACCATAATCAGAGTAAATAAACAATAGCGGAAGTCTTATATCTTAAATGAACTGAGAATTCTAAGAGTGATAACATAAATAAAATATCCAATTATCTTTCATTGACTAAGACATAAGTAAATAAAATAATCAATTACATTTTCGGTATAATCTAAATAAATCTAATAAAAACGCATGAATTGCATTCACATGACGAATCATGCGACTCCATCATAACTTCAGCATCCATCGCCGCAGCATGTCCGTACATAGGAGCATTGATATAATCCTCTACAGTCGTACCTGCATCATCAACTAAAAACATTCGACATTGAAGTGAGCACACATCACGACTCAATGAGCAAACAAAACAATGCAACAAAACTTATGCATGCATTCAATTCATATCTTTGGTCTGGTTCATATGTTTGCAATGTGCTATAGAAAGGATAGGTGGCCGCCGCAGCTCTATACACGAATATGTGGAACCGCCCAATGGATCAAACACCATTGCCACCCCCACATGCACCCACCATGGAATAGAAATAGAGCTAAAGTGCTTAAGACTGCACCGCATCACACTTCCCCTGATGCTCTACCCATACCAACATGTAAGTCCCTGTTGGCGAGGGCTTGCAAACTGGGCTCACAACTAACCAATCCTAATGTCAAACAGTGTATCCAAGGCTTTACCCCAGCATCCCTCAATATGTCCATAGAGATAGAGCTAAGGCCTCCCGGCAGAGTCAGAAACTACACGATCCGATACCACCTCCCCTGATGCCCTACGACGTAATAGTTCTGATAAGGTAATGGCGATACGGCGATGCTAGTGGACAAGACTTGAGTAGAGATAGAGCTAGAGTCTAGTAACCAGGATGAACCACAGTATCACGTCCTCCCCCTGATGCTCCACTCGCATCAAGTACACTAACTACACACATACATTCACATGCCTATTCCTAGCATCATCATCATCATCATGTTATAATAAACGAAATTAAATATGCATGAATAGTAATAACAGGAATAGGGGATGATATGTGATATGCACATTACAATCATACAATCATAGAGTCATACATGGTATTGGACTCAATAAACGAAAATAGTTTATTATTAGCCAATTAGTTTAGGTCTTGTTTCCTCACCTTTGATTGAGCGTAGATCATCGTTCAAGCTTTATGAATCACTTTTAAATCACTAAAAAGACCTAACAAGTCGATAGATTTTAATTAGAATAAATTCCAATATATTTTAAACTAACTGAAATCATAGGGTCGCAAGTAGGGTAGCACCTAGGGTAGCAGTTTTCTACGACCCTAGGGTGTAGGGTCGGACGTGGGGTCGGATACCATTCGACCCTACGTGCGACCACACCCTCCCTGGGACTTCCCGAGGGCATGTGATCGATCCTGTGATCTCGTAGGTCCATTCTAAGATTGTTCTATGGCTCATAACTATGATTTTTATACACTCTCCATTGCCTATGATGATTACTTCTATGGATTCCTTTGGAACTCGTCCATGGATGGATGATTTGGGTTTCTCTTAATCCTATACTTCTTCATAATCTATTCTAGGCTCTTAATTTATGAAGGGAATTAGGTTCATACCTGAAGTTGGCTGAGATTCAGAGGTTTCTCTGAACTTCCTCCTCTTCCTTAGTCTTTTCTTTAATTTTCCTTCTCTTTCTCTTTCTCTCACTTTCAATTAGGGTTCTAAAAGGAGTGAAAGAGGCTAAGGAACGTCCTATTTATAGAGAAAAATCCTCCAAAATAAGTCCCATCGAGTTTAGGAAAGAACCCCTTTTGAATTAGGAAGGTTTCCTAATTTACGGTTTCTGTCTGTCATCGTAGGGTCGGACGTAGGGTCGCAGAATCCGTCAACCCTATGTTTTTCTAGTCATGTGACCCTACGACTAGAAAGTCATGGGTTGGACTTCTGTTGAGGTGGGGTCGACCCTACCTGTTTAGGCATGCGACCCTACCCTCACATTTACTATTTTTGGGTTAGACTCATACCTGGTCTTGTGATTTTCTTCACGCACTTGGTCCACTTGGCTTGACCATGATAGGTAGACCTGGTACAAGGAGGTAAGACCGGTTAGTTCGATACGGGTCTTACAGTAACCTTCACATTACGGTCAGGTTTTAAGTTTGCAATGTGCTATAGAAAGGATTGGCGGCCACCGCACCTCTATACACGAGTGTGTGAATCCGCCCAATGGATCAAACACCACTGTCGTCCCACATACACCCACCATAGAATAGAGATAGAGCTAAAGTGTCCGAATCAAACACCGCCAACACTTTCCCTGATGCCCTACCCATACTAACATGTAAGCCCCTATTGGAGAGGGCTTACAAACTGGGCTCGCAACTAACCAATCCTATATGTCATCACAGTAGACCCTATCCCAGCATAGCTCCCTACGGCATAGAGATAGGGTTCGAGTCTAGTGGCCAGGTCAGAGACCACAGTGCCACTTCATTACCCTGATACCCTACCCGCACCAAGCATGCTTAGATAGAAGTGATACAAAAAGGTGCTAGTATAAGGAATGATCTCAGACCCCAGGCCCATCCCATTCCATACACCAACGAAATCAATCACATGCCTAACAATCACATCCTAGCATAGCGAGTATGCATGAACAATATAATAACTGAAATTAAAGATGACATGTGAGTATGCATAACACCAATCCACAGAATCATAATTATTAACAATGTTTTACTGTTATTAAGTTATTAGGGTTTAGGTGCGATTCCCTTACCTGACGCTTGATTGCTAGCTTGCTCCACGTCACAGAATCCAAACTTGCTATCACAAGGTCCTACACGATGTTAGGGTTGAATTAGAATTAGTTTCTCAAGGTTTACGTTGGTTAGAAACCAAAAGGATCAAAATAAACCCCTCACAGTGCACACTGGTCGCAGGTACCGGTCGCTACACTGACTCACTCATTCGTGTACAAACTAGTGCAGAAGAAGTAACACGAATATCTCCTATAGTCAGTCCATTTCCATCAGCCGGTCGGTGGGAGTGAAAAGTATGGGATATATCTGGTGTTTCTTCCATCAATCATCTGGATCTACTTCGTATATCAACAAAGGGAAAGGTGCGACCGGTATGGTTGATCGGTCCCCCACATACGAGCTCCCGAGAGGTACTGGCATATGATGCCACCGGTATGCCACCGGTATGCCTCCAGAAGACCACCAACTTGGTGTTCGCCTTCTGTCGGTCACCCCCTATTGGTTCTAGGGTTTCTCCTATGCGTTTTAGGGTTTCTCCTATGCATTCTAGGCCTGAGTAACGAGTTAGAGTTGTTTCATGTTCCATTCAAGTCCTAGGTTTGATGATCCTTAGCCTAGATTGCGAATCTAGAGTTCATCGACTGTATTAGGGTATGATGGTAAATTTAATGGTTTTAGATCAATACCTTGCCTTGCATGGTATTGATTAATTCATGATTAATCATTTATAATGCTTAACTTGAGAGAAGTTCAAGCACTTACAGTTGGTTCGCAACTATGGTGTTCTTCGTCCAACGGTGGCTTCTTTCCCACCTTTCTTAGCTCCTTCTCCTTTTTCGATCTCTTTCTCCTCTCTAGGGTTTGTGAGGATCAATCAAAGAGTTGTAAAGAGGTTTAAGGGTCCTTATATAGACTAGGATAGAGTTTAGGAAGTTTCCCTACGTTAGGAAAGTCCCTAGGCTAAAGATTTGGAAAGCGGAACCCGCAGAGATTCGTTTCTGAATCTAACCAGTCTGCCACGCAGACATACCGGTCGACCGGTACCATCGATCGATACCATAGACCGGTATGAAAAATATCACACTTTTAGGTCCGTTTTCATACCTGGTTGTCATCCGCTCGTCCTGTCTGGCTCGGTGATGATTGGAAGACCTGTTACGACTTGAATTAAAGGTTTAGATTGGGTTCATGGAGTGCGGGTCTTACACCAAGACCCAACCCCAACCCCAATTAATATATTATTTCCCCAAGATCCCATGTTTCCTAATGCCCAACCCTAACCCCAATTCCCAAAGGCTTAAACCATAAAACCAAAACAGAAAAATATAATAGGTATCCAAAAGATGTAGGAAATGCACCTAGGTTTAGAACCATTAGGTCATGTACTAATGAAGTTTTATATGTAAAAATTTTAGGCTAACAAAAATCCCTCTCCCTTATCCATGATTTTTCCCACTTTTTGCATAATTAGTTAATAGTTTGGTATACTTCAAAGCTTATGTTTATTCCACTTTATTTTATAATTATATAATTTAAGATCATTTTATGAATGCACTAGCATTTGCATTTTCAAGAAACCATAATAATGTCTAAAATTGACCTACATTGGCCATTTGTCCATGAGTCAAGAGATTCTAAATAATGGGTATGATAATGCGATTGAAGGGAAAGATGGAAAAGCTTCAACATTCAAAAATTTGGAGAAGACATCTATCTAAAAATAAGAAATAATTTTTTTTTTTTTTGTAGAGAAAATAGAAAAAAAAAATATCAATCAAGACTACACATTGACCTCTAGCTTGTGCTCAACAAAGGGTTTATAATCGATGTGTTAAATCATTTATAAACTGCAATCAAAACCGATTATAAACCGCAATCAAAATCGATTAATAAAAAATCGTTTAAAAACCGGTAAATCGAAATTGATTACTAATCGGTTCTGGTTTCAATTTTGACACCATAGTCAATTGGTTTGTTTTTGGTTTTACCTTATTGTATGCCACGCTGCATTGGACCGGACTGTTAAACCAATTATAAACTGTTTAACACCCTTAAAAAAGAAGAAAAAGAAGAAGACAGGGCAGGTTGGGCCGGGCCGGGCTCAGCCCAAGACCTCAACCCTAGCCCAGCCCGACCCTAATTCAGGGTTAGAAACTCCCAGTCTTAACCAGCCCTCAAGGCCAGGGTATCTCATCCCAAACCTTGTTCGTGCTTAGGACTGGCCTCAGACCAATAGGGCCAACCTTGCACCCCTAGGTGAACTATATATGTGGGGTATATAAGGGTGTCAATCAGTACGGTATCAGTACAGTATCTATATAAGGAAAATGATATTCCCATAGCATTACCGTTCCAACTCGGTGTGGTTGCGGTTTTTAATCGATATGAAATACGGTTTTATCTGGTAAGAAAGTGGTCTTATCTGGTATGAAATACGGTTTCTAATTCGGTACGAAATATGATTTTAATTCAGAAGAATTACGGTATACTTTACTTTAGACTCAGGAGTGTACCCGTGGACTGCGTGTTTGCTCTGGTATCTTAACGGTATATTAATTGGTATCAAAACAATATGTACCGCCAGTCCATCAGTATGATATCATACTATTCCAATTAACTATACAATACCAAATCTTGAACCATTACCATATCGAATAAAAACCAATAGAAAAAATTTCATCTAACCCCCAAAAACTATGTCAAATTCGATCTAACTCCCAATAATTTCAAAAATCTCATCTACCACCCAAATGGTTTGCATAAACTTCAATCGGCCCCAACTAACTGACGGACTTGACTAAAAATGTGATAAGACATTTCTACCCTTTGTATTTGAAATTAAAAAACATTAAATTTAGATAAAATTACTAATTTGACCTTTTACCACTTTCACAATCCAAATTATTTTTTTAACCCTTTGATAAGACATTCTCAAGCAAAAATAGACCTATTTTTTTTATTCTCCCACAAAGAGGACCTGCACAATCAACCGAATCCCAAGCTCACCAGAGATGATACGAACCCTTTCTTGATCTGTGGCGAGGTTTAACAAAGAACTGGCAGCGGCAATTTGGGCATCGGGAGAGGTGCCTTCCTTCAAGGTTGCAGCGTCGAAGAAGAGGGCATCAAGGGCTTGGTTGTTTGAAGTTTGCAGCAGTGGAGAACAAGGGTTCGAAGAAGAGTGGCTTTTCTGGCGGAGAAGAGATCTTCATGGGTTCGATTAGTGGTTGTAGCGACAGAGAAATGGTTGGATGAGATTAGTGATTTGAGGATCAAACCGGCCAATCCGAAGCCGATCCTGATCAGCAACAGAATCGACAAGGGTTGCAGAGGGCGATCCTAAAATGGTAAAGTAAAAAAAACGTAAAAAACAAAGCTGGTCCCAGACGGATTCTAATCCCCTATCCAGCTCCTTGCTCTAAAAACCCCTAAATCCACCTTACCAGAGACTATACAGCAACTGAGCAGAAAATGGAAGCAACGAATGCAAAAATTCCCAAATCAATTATCAGAAAAATCTCTGCTAACACTATATCCATCATATTCTTTGAAAAATATGTTAATTTTTGTCACTTCACAGGATTAGGTAAAATAGGATATTTCAATTCACCAACCGGATCTTTTACTTTTCATTTCTCCTAAACACCAAGGAGAAGCTGCGAGAAGAGAAAGAGAGAGTGCAATGTTCTTTAGAAGATATCGATAAAACTAGAAGCAAAATAAGAGCGATGAAACCAGATTTGTGGAGGTGGAGGAGGATGAGGAGCAGCGGCGGCAGTGGAGGAGGCGTTGAAGGCGTAAGCTTGGCGGAGAGTCTGAATGGTTGCAGGATTGGGGAGAATGAGGGTTGTGGATGATGGTTCAATAGGGGTAAAATGGTCTTTCTATTTGAGAATAAGGGTATTATCGTCCCGAGATTTTTCAAATAGTCCTTACGTCATCGACTAACGGGACTCTACTAACGGGTGGGTCTCTTTGATTAACGGTGCAAAAATTTTGGGTGATAGATGAGCATTTGGAAAACTTTTGGGTGATAGATGAGACTTTTGAAACTTTTGGGGATTAGATCGAATTTGACATAGTTTTTGGGGGTTAGATGAAAATTTTTCAAAACAATATATAAGTATCTGTATAAACGGTATAGTATCAATTTCGATATACTGTTTTGAACCCTTAGGGGTGCATCCATAGGTTCCTCTCCAAATGTTTTCCTTGGTTTAGAAACATCTGCCACATATTTTCTAGTTTCTTATGAATAAGAAATTTTCCATAATTTTACAATTTGTTTTATACAACAAACAAAGAGTACATATGCTTGGAGTCATATCTCAAAAAATATTTCCAATTAATTTCGGTGAGTTCATCTCACTGATTAGGTGAGATTGGACTTTCCTAACATCCTCTCCTCCCAGAGGTTCAGGAGGAGGGGGGATGCCCTCGTTGGATGGTTGACATGAGGGGCTCGGGTGAATCCAAGCCTCCATCCGACCCGACAGGGGGTGTCGGCTAGGATGGAGGGCTCGGATTCACCTGAGCCCCACATGTTGGCCATCCAACTGGGGCATCCCCTCCCCCCCTCCAGAACCTTTGGGAGGAGAGGATGTCGATCCCCATTGGTTACGCTAAAATTGTGTTTTATTGAAAACCACTTCACCTAAAGTTTGGGAGAAGTTGCATATATGGTGCACATTCTCTTTCAAAATTTAGAAGATTTTATAAAATTTTGTCATGTGTCTTGAATTCTTTGGTACTTTTGGATTCATGACCCGCTTTGAAGATTGATCTGCTCCAACAGTTTTTATGGTGAACCGAATAAGAATTTTTCCAAAATCTGTGTTGATAGTAGAGGGTTTGTGGTGACTTGATTGATCAGCCCATTTTGGAGGAGCTATACAGTGTTCTTCTCTTGTCTTGTAACCCTAGCCGCCAAAAGAAAAAGAAAAGAGGGGTTTTTGATTTCGGGTTTGGAAGAGAGCTTGTTCTTGAGAGATTCCATTGTAACACCTCATTGACATAATGAATCATTTTCATTTTCTCCTATGGACGTAGCACATCGTATTGGTGTGTGGACCACGTTAAATCTCTGTGTCTATTTTGCATGAATCGTTTTTTGTTTTCTATTCGTGTTTCTGAGTGTTTGCTTTAACATTTTTTTTCCCTCAAACTCGAAGTAGGACTTCATTAGTCAACATGACTCTTGAATCTATCAAATCCTGCATTAGTATATATGGAGAAGGGGACAATTGCCAAGTTGTTCCTCTTGATAACAAGGTCTAACAAAAAAATTTTGAAAAAGCATAAACAGAATTGGTTAAGGAAAGGAAACGTTTATGGATATATCTTAGCACTAATCTTCTTGATTTTATAAGACTGCTACTATATTTTGATTATTATGTGATATGCAAAAAAAAAATTGAAGAAAACAAAACAAAACAAATAACCAAAAAACCAAAAAAAAAAAAAAAAAAACAACAAAAAAACCCCACCAATATGTCGACAACACATGGCGGAGACATGTAAGAGGATTATGTCAAGGGCAGTACAGTCCTAATGGATTGTAATTCCTGATTACGAAGATCATACATCCCCAACTACTACCAAACGGATCAGGGTCTCTCCATCGTCAGTATCCTATAAATAGTCACATATTCATATGATAAAGGTATCTATTAACTCATTAACTACGTATTGCTCTTTCTACTCCCAGCATTTTACTACTATTGCTCGGATATCTAACTTAAAACATCAAATAGTCACCCTTCAAGTTAGGTTTACCCCTCTTTGTTGCTGGTTGGTTCTAGTTCATCGTAGCATCCCTGTCGACATGTTAATCCAAATTTCAGCAGCAACATTATGTTTTGAATTAATGAAAGATATGACAATTAACAGTGGGGACCATTGGGACAATATTCACACAGTCAACCTTAGGGTTATGTGGGATTTGGAAAAATGGACAAACTGAACTATTCGTCAGATAGCTATTTTTATCAACATTCTAAAGTAATAACCATTCCAAAAGATTGTGATTCCTTTCCTTTTTCTAAACTTTCATTAAGAAAACAAACCAGAGTAACGAGTTTCATCCACTCAACTAAAGAATATATTCGAAAGAAGTTTTGTGAACATAGTACTACTATGCAAAGAAAAAAGGATTTTTCTATTTGTAACAAACCTTATAACAACATGTTGTAACAAGGTCTTTTCATTAGTAAATTTGTATCAATTTCCAACTGAAATACCAAATTGTCCCCTTGTATATTGAGGTTTCCATGATGGCCTAATGAATGTGCAATGGAATATTTTACAAATACATGTAACAACCCTTGTTAAATTCAAACGAACAAGAAAAAACAATATCGCCTATCCTAATTGAACCAGTACAAAATACTTCCTTAAATTATTCCACTACTCAAACACGACTTAGACCACAATTAAAGATCTAAACTTATGACCATAAGCTTCAATGGGAGAGCTTTGAATTCTTTTCTCCACTACAAAAAAAGAGCTCTTTGGCTGCACTTTGTGGACACTGGCCACGGTTCTAGATTACCGCCGCCATAGATACACATTCAGTTGCGGTAATAAATCACCGCACCTATAGCCTATATACTATTCACCTGCGATAATACGTAACAGCGGCTACATACTAACGGCTGCAGTATTTTAGAATCCCACAGCAACATAAGTACCTTTCGGCGGCGACATTTTTAAACCGCGGCTACAAACTAACTTACGGCCGCGGTTTTATCATAAGTACCTTTCGGCTGCAATAGTTTAAAACCGCGGCTGAATATTTAATTTCTGGCTGCGGTATTTTAAAACCGCAGCTATATGTAGTTGTAGATGCATTAAAGTAGTCGCGGTTTTTAAAAACCACAGCTATAGAGGTCTTCAAATACCTTTTAAATTTCTCACCTATCCCGCGCGCCCTCCATTCCCCATTCCCATTCCACCTTTCACTCGGCAAAACCCTAATCCCGCCCCTTTCCCCATAGTCTTTGAATCTCCATTAGGTTTGTTGAATCAGCAGAGAGGTCTTCTAATATATATTGTGTTTAACCCTGCCTCTTTCCCATCTTTTTCAAAGCTCCATTAGGTATATTGAATCAGCAAAGGTCTTCTAATATTGTGTTCGCTTGTGAATACTGAAAGCAGGTATATATATTTTATCCCCTTCCTTCAATATCTGTATTTTTATTTATTTTTTGTTTAGTTCGTGAGTTCTGTATTGTGTTGTTTTCTCGTTAAGTGATGTGTCTCCTGTTTTTTTAATCTGCTTCAACAACACAAGTCATTGTTTATCCTGCCTTCCTTTTCTATTCGTGAGTTCGTGTTCTTTTTGTTTTTTCTTGGATCTTGGGTGCTCTAATATATGAATTGGGTTTTTTTTTTTTTTTTTTTTTTTTTTTTTTAAGTAGCCATGAGATCATTGGGAGTGCTTTCCATGTCACTGAAATGTTCGAGTTACTCTTTATTTTCTTTTTCTTTTTTTCACTATACTTTATTGATTGGGGTTTATGAGTTGTGTCCAATTCAAATGGTATTTTCTTTCTTGAATTATATTGGATGTTTAACCTACTGCAATGAACTAATCTATTTGTTGTCTCAGGACATTTTTATTCTCATTATTTCAAGGGACCATGATAAAGCTTGAAGTGACGGAAGCTCTTAGAGATTTTGGAAAGAGCTCTAATGTCTTGTCAGCTGTTACTAAGCTTATGGATCACCTATTCTAGGTAATCGTTAGTAATTACGTTGAACCAAATTCTGGGAATACAAGAGAGGGTCTTTATGGATTCCTACTAGGCTAGGACATCTACAATGACCTGGAAATGGACAGATAGAATCGGAATCAGATTAATACTTTAGCAAGCTTTGAATTTCTTCAAAGTCTGGATCCCTCAAGTAATCTGGAGGCTAGAAATGAAGGATCATGTCACCAAGCATATTATCTTGGAAGGTTACAATGGCATATTTTTACCCAAAAAAAAAAAGGCATATTAGGTCTCTAATTGCAACCTGTCTGCAAATTTATATGGAGCTTCACTAGGGGGTCCACAGAATTTTTTAGAAAAAGGAGATTCCGATTACCCTATCTTGGAAACAGATCAATAGGGCCTATAAAGTGATAAGTTCTGGATTCTAAAGACAGACCTTGCAAGTAGTAAATTACATAGGAAAAGTTTAGTGGAACCCAAGTGGACTTCGAAATAGAGGAGGTGACACAAACTGTTAGGAATGAAAGTGCAAATGTGAGAGAAAGCGAAGAATAAAAATGCAAATGAGAGAAAAAATAAAAATCGAGCAAATACAAAAATACAGGATTTACTGTGGTTCAGCACCCCAACGTGAAATGTCTACCTCTACCCAAAGAAACAAAGAATTTCTTTATTCCGAAGAAAACTTTACATCTCTCTCCACCTGACAAAGTGTTTTCCTTTGCTTAGATCTTACTTAAGGTTTTCCCAGTAGAGAATATATAGGCACCTTGGAAATTCTATTCCCACACAATTACAGATTAACCTCTTGTAAATATAATGGACTCAAACTCAAATACAAATACAACTCCAATAACTGTATGAACCCTACAAAATACAAGACACAACCCAACAAATCTCCACCTGGCTTTGATTCTGCAAACCACCTTGAAGAAGAATACGTTGATGTCAATTCTACGAACTTGTCTATTGTCTCTATCAAACCGCTACACCCAAACCGGTATAGCCCACACCCCGTCTGAGTGTCCCGCACAGCTAACCGCAGCACGATATGATGTGACTTCACCTCTCCCACTACTGTAGCATCAGCAGAGAGATCACTTCCGCTTACAAAATCTGAAGTGAAAGAAACTTGCTTCTTGCCAAATCTACACTTGTTGAAAACTTGAACTTCCTGTAGTCTCTGTCTTTCATCTGTACCTCTTGCCTGAGTTCCAATAGAAGTACCATTTGTTCCAATACTCCCTGTAAGTTTATATAGATTCTCAACCATCTATCCTTGCATCACAACCATGGCCCCTCTAGAGACCTTGAGAACTTTACTTTCAGATGAGCATCTGTAGCCCCTCAAATCTAGTATTCCCAATGAAATCAGATTCTTCTTTAGATCCGGCACATGTCTAACCCCAGTTACAATTTGTACAATGCTATCAAACATGCGAATCCGTACAATCCCAATCCCGACAACCTTGCTTTCAGTATCATTTGACATTCTAACTGTACCCTTATCACATGCATGATATATAGTAAACTATTCTCTAACTGAACAAATATGAAATGAACAATCCGAATCTAAAATCCAATCTAAAGTATCCATGCCTAATAAAGGAGTGAGATAAACATCTCCATCACTCCACCCTTCCATGATAGTAGCAGTAGATGATTTTCCTCCATTCTCTTTGTCTTCCTTTTTCTTTCTAACCTTCTCATGCTTTGGACAATTCTTCTTTATATGACCTTCCTCCTCGCAATAATAACAAATTATTTTGCGACCTTGTGACTTGGAGTGACCCCTATTCTTGCCATATCCATGTCTCCCATTTGATCTTCCTCTATCCTGACCACTAACTATAACCAAGGCATTACCCTTCTCTGTAATCCCATCACCACTATTTTTTTTGGGATCTGCATCCTCTCCTCCCAGTGGTTTGGGAGGACAGTGGCAACCTATCCCGGATGGTTGCCACGTGGCTCTCGATGAATCCAAGACCTACGTCCAAGCCGACACCCAACAGACAAGCCAAGCCGACAGAGGGTGTCGGCTGGGACGTGGGTCTCGGATTCACCGAGAGCCATGTGGCAATCATCCGGGATAGGTTGCCATTGTCCTCCCAGAACCACTGGGAGGAGACGATGTAAATCCTTTTTTTGCTTCTCATTCATTAGCAAAACAGCAATAGCATCATCAAGTTTGAAAGTATCATTATCAAACAATAGTGTAGTCGCAATGTGATCAAATGAAGATGTAATGAGACCAATAGGAGAAGTGTTTTGTCCTCCTCTTTGATTCACATCATGAGCAGACAACTCTGTCAAAATTCTATTGAACACAATAATGTGCACCTCAAATTTTAGTCTACTTAACAAGCGAAGGCCGTACAACTGTTTCTTAAAAAATAACTGATTTGTCAATGATTTGGACTTGTACCTGCTCTCCAACTTCGCCCAAACTTCTTCTGGATCCTTCAAACCAATGACCTCCCAAAGAGTGTTATCTATCAGATATAACTAGATCTTGTTATTTGCTAGATCTCTCAACTCTAACCACTAATCATCCGTCATATTTTTTTGGCTTTTCAGATTTCTTCTTGAGAGCCTTAACAGTCCTTTCTCGCGTAAGAGTATTTTTCACTTGTTATTGCCACAAAGTGAAATCATTATGGCCATTGAAAGGTTTTATGAAGAAGTTTGAACCCTTCATCTGCATCTGATTAATCCGATCTTTGCCTTCTGTGATACCATCAACTTCAATAAACTTGATCTTGCACATGACTATCTAATCGACACAAACAACACCGAATCTGTCTGATTCGTGCCTTTCAATGATTCTATGACACCTAAGAACCCTTGAAATAACAGTATTTATATCTAATCCCTTCTCTCTTTAATCGATACAATGTACGATATCGTACACTTTTCTAAACCCTTTCACTGACCTCCCTTCTCGGTTTCGATGAGGGAGAAAAAAAAAACTAAAAAATACGTACCTTTTCCCCTTTCTAAAGAAGGAACCTTGTAATAATGACTCTTTTCAAAAGTAATCAGAATAAAAAAAAAAAGAACAATAAAATCCTTGATTTCACCTTCTTCTGTTTTCTTTTCTTCTTTTATATATCCACATAATAAAAAAAATCTCCTCTAAAAAACTTTATGCCCCTCCCTTCCTTCAAATATCAACGCACTATTAGCGATCATCTGTCGAACCTCGTTGTGATGCCGCTTATTAAGAATGAAAATACAAATGAGAGAGAAAGCGAAGATTGAATAAACACACAAACACAAAATTTACCATGGTTCAACATCCCAACTTGGAATGTCTACCTCCACCTAGAGAAACAAATAATTTCTTTATTCCCAAGAAAATTCTACACCTCTCTCCACCTGACAAAGTGTTTTCCTTTACTTAGATCTTACATAAGGTTTCTCCAATATATAGGCACCCTAGAAGCCCTAATCTTACACAATTATAGATTAACCTCTTGTACATATAATGGACCCAAATTCAAATATAAATACAATTACAATAAATGTGTGGATCTGACAGAATACAAGATACAACCCAACACAAATAACATATAGCTCATTACACATGACATGTGATGGAAGAAGTCTTGCAAGTAGTCATAGCTTCTCAATGTGTATTTCTGTGATAATCTGTACAAGCAAAATCGAAATCCCAAATCATTATTTATGATAATCTATGCATAGAATATAATAATCCTGATGGATTAGTTGGCATCATACCATATGGGCAACCTTTTTCTTTCGATGATAATTAAATGATTATTAAGAAATTGGAAGGAAAACACATTAAAAGTACTTATCATAAATTGAGTGATCGGCTACAAGGATACACCAAGAAAGGTATCGTCGATTTCGTTTCTTCAGGATGGCTGTTGAAGATAGAAATATCATACCCTTGAATTAATTGTTACAGACAATTTGTGGCTGCCAATTAATTACTTATCCCATGGCAAACCTCAGTAGTGTTCAGTTATTTACTGTTGGGCTCTTGTGAGCGAGCTGGTATAATAAAGCTGTCTAAGGAAGTTGTGGCCCAATAGGTAGTCCAATAGTAGAATTTGTATCTTGCCCTATAGCTTCTCTTTTCTTTTATTTTTAAAACAACTTTCAGTTTAGTGCATCCATATCTAATGCTAACTGTTCTCTTTATAAGTGTATCAGTAAGAGGTATTAGCAACGAAATGGATATTATTATAATTGAGTTGAATTATAATTGAATTTGAGATTTATACTGTTGCTACTATTGGTTCACTTGGCTGTTATTACAATTTATAACATTTGTTCCACATCTTTCCTTTGTAAATGTTATTGAGATACATGATTCGGTGTATGGCCAGGAACAGATAGATCCATTTTCTCTTGTTGCAGATGAACTGTCAAATCTTGCGAATACTTTGAAGGCGATGGTGGTTGCAAAGGTATAGGATCTATCCTTTGGCAAACTAGCAAAGTTAAGGGTTTTATTTTGACCATACCTATTGGATTGGAATTTTACTAAAAAAAATGGATTGGAAATATAATGATTAATTTAGTTAAAAATTAGACTTGATTTCTTGCAGGTTCCTTTTTCTTTATGTCTTCTTATTGTACTTCCTTTATGAAAATCCAATGTATTGCAGCTTTCTAACTTCTAGAAGCTGTCTAGGGTGTACAAAGATGATGATTGGGGTGGCCGTGGTTTGGTTGGCTGCTGCCGGCAGGGTAGGGTAGGGATGGGATGGGGTTTTTTACACAAAGATGGTTTTTAGCGCGGTTATCATATGTAAATACCTCAGTCTTCAGCCGTGGTTATTATAAACCGCCGCTATATATTCGTCACCGATGGTTTAAAAGAACCGTAGTATTAGACAACAAGCGGCGCTTATAGAAAACTGCCGTTAAATATATGAGATATTATTTAGCAGCGGAAAAAACCGCCGCTAAAAGTGAAAATTTTTGTAGTTCTCCTTTCACCCTTCAATATAATATGCTATGATATGTTTCTACGTAATGCCTTCAATCTCCTCCTCTTGCCTCCAAACTCATCCATCTTGATTCTTAAATGTATAATTGCCATGAAAAATACATAAAGCACCACATACCATAGAATTATTTTAACCTTTTTACCCAAATTGTGCTAATTGTTGAGGGTTTTGCTTTTTCTTATTGATGACAATGTCGAAGGTGGGGGGAATAAAAAATTCTGCTTCAATGTTTCTGGATTTCTCGCTGGGTCTTCTTAGCAAGTTCTCTATGTATGTATAATTTATTTTTCTAACACAATTATTTCTGATTATTTGAAAAAAAAAAATATGGATGAAAAATATGTACAAATTTTCTCAAAACCCTTGGCAAGTCTACTAGGAAGTTAGGAACCCTTCTTTCTTCAAAATATTTAAAGAACACACTACCAAAGATTTCAGCCATCTTTGTCGTGATATTCAGTCCATCAATAATAAATCTATGAAACGGTCAGGCAGCCAAAAAAATAAAAAATCAATTGCTCAGCCAGATTTAAGATTATCAAATTTTTTTTCACCCCTCTAATTTTTCTTTCCTAATTATGTTACATGGAATACCTAATTTCTTATGCAACAAAGAACTATGTCTTCGGTCAACACTATCAATTTAAAATCTTCGTCAAAAATTAATGTTTTGTTAACAGAAATGATGTCTAGCTAGAACATGGGATATTCTTCTATATAGTTAGTTATAGAAATATTTTGTCATTGCTCACTATGTAGAAGCTTTGTTTTAAGTGATCATGATGAGTTGTATATAAGGCTGCACTAGGATCAAGTTAGGTCGAGCATTTTAAAACCCAGACTAATCCTGAGTTCATTTAATTGAGCTTAGCCCTGGCCAAACCCTGACTCAGGACTTGAAAAATCTATGTTTAACTTGCCCTCAGGTTTGGGTCAGACTGACTCTGATTGACCATGCTTACCCTGGTGAGAGGGAAAAGAGATGCAAGGACTAGGTCAGGCCAAGAAGAACAAGAAGACAGGAGCGGGCAGAGTCGAACCAAGCTCCACCCAAGACCTCAACCCTAACACGGCTTGGTCCCTAGTCCCCCGACTCAGGGCCAAAGTTATGGGACAATGTTTAATGCGAAAAAATCTGAAATTTCTTCCCATCCACAAGTAAGAAAAAAAAAGGCACAGAAGGCTACCTTGGTAACACTCCCCAATTGTCACGCTCCATGAATTCAAAGGTTTCAGAAGAAATTGGTATATCACTACTTCTGAACCTTTGAATTCGTGGAGGGTGACAATTGACATTGTGGTTCTGTGGAGAAAGTGATCCACAGGACTACCGGTTCCTTAATTGATCCCTTAATGAAACAGTACGTATCAACTACCAACTGGGTATGGTGGCAGGCATCCATTTCAACAAAACCCATTTAACATTTTCAAATCTGAACTTCCCTTCCATTTCCTGATTCCAAACAACAATTTAAAACTGCATAATATACGTAATTCACCTGCCATAAAAGAACAGGTTATTCACATAAATTAAGACCGTAAATAGAATATATTAATGTTAAATAGGAACCACGAAAGAGAGTTCGAAGGAGAAAGTTCTTTGACTGCTATAGTCAACTAACAATCATTAATGTTGTTCCTTAGCAAATAGAACGCGTTGGAAATGTAGATTTCAAATAATCATCGTCATTCTCCAACGCGTTCATATATGTATTCATACAGTGTGCTCAACTTTTATGTTTGAAATTAAGAATATAGATTAAGAATGCTCGTGTTTAATTTAAGGGATTCTTTTCTTCTTCTTCTTCTTCTTCTTTTTATTTTCTTCTTTTTTTTCCTTTTTTTATTGCAAATAAAATTTTTAGGTTTTTTTTTTATCGATCACCTTACCAAAGGATAGTAATTCTTGATATTGGCATGGAGATCTTCTTTGAATATTTAAATGATTGAGAAAAAGGTTTAGCTCATAGTGGATCATAATTTTGAGTTTGGCTTTAAAGTTTGACAAATAACAAATCTACTTTTGATGTTTTTTTTTTTTTTTTTTTTTTTTAATAGTAAAAGAGAAATTCATTGAACTAAAACTCAAGAACAAACCAAGGTCTCTTCAACAATCAAAGAATGAAGCCAAGTAGGGGAATCAGACCAAATCACCCTTTTCGAACAGGTGATGGCCTTCCTGGCTAGGGTATGAGCAACCACATTTACTCCCCTAGGAACATAATAAAAAAAAACAGTTAGAAAACTTAGACCTTAATATATCAATGTCATCCAAAATCACTTGAGACTCTATACCAACAGAATATGGAGAAGTATTAATAGCTGAAATAAGCTCCATACTATCAAATTCAATAATGATAGAATCCCAATTCCTTTCAGCAACGTAGAGCAACGTAGCTCTAACAGCAAGGGCTTCTCCACATAATACCGATTGAAAATTTGTTGGATAGAAGCCGCAACCACGCATTCTCTCAGATAATTCCTACATACGAATCCTATACCTCCAACAAAGTCCATCAGGCTTGCTTCCGTATTAATCTTCATATATCCAATTGGAAGAACCTTCCATTTAATTTGATCCTCAATCCTGCATAAGAACTTTTGATGTGGTTTAATGCCACCCACTTGGTGATAAAAATGTTGTCATCAATCCCTTTTAATGCACTCTTTTTTTTTTTCTTTTTTTTTGTAGGAATGAAATTATTCGTTAGATCGTGAATTGTTCATGGACTGACAGACACACATGTCATACAACCATGGAGTGCATAATGACCAAATTATCAGCCACGACTTAGATAAGGCCTATGAAACAAGGGAGTCAGCGATGTTGTTAATGTCCCACGAAATGTATCGAAAAGAACAGAATATAAAGTAGTGAGATAGAGAATGCACACTCATTGATCATCATGGAAACAAACAATATATAACGATAAGGATAGGGGTAGTTTTGATATTCCAAGGAACAATGTTCATCTAGCAATTAAACTCCTAGATGACAGGTCTACTTGTTACCTACCTAAGTGAGAAATAGCTTTTCCCATCTATTTGTACACTATCTATCCAATAGTTAGATCTGTCTTTTCTTTCTTCTTTTTTTTTTCTTTTTTTTTTTATTCTCTTTTTTTTTTTCGGTGAAAAGATTTGTCTTATATATTTTGTTGCTGAAACTGGTAGTGCTGACGTGACCCGTCTTTTGAAACAAAAGAAAGATCTCTAGGGGTTAGACTGGGTAGTCCGGTAGGCCACTCCGACAATCAAGTCAGTAACAGAGCAAGCAGTACGAAGCTACACAAGCTCCTTAGAAAGATGGGGTAAGCTTTGAGTATTCTCACAATGTATGTTCTCTCCCTTTTATCTGTAACCGTCGAGTATTCATATAGGCCAATGCCTACCGAGTTGAAGTAGGATATGCCATTGAGATAGTTGAGTTGATGTACACAACTAGATAGTTGAGTTGATATAGACAACTATCTCTTGGAGACTTCAGTCGGTTATAATCTATACCGTTGGATCATGGTCTCATGGCTGGGAGACATCCTATCGGTCAACTTTCAAGGAAGCCACTGAGTATTACGATTAGTAGGAGTGGTGGCACAGAACATGTCTCTGGACTCCCATCCTATTCCCATGCGGAATATAGGGAGAGATAGCTTATCAATAATATCCCCCCAATCATACGCTGAGTTCTTGAGGACCTAACACGTGGCAAAGCGCACATGTCTCCTTGAAAGGATGGAGTCATCTTGAGGATGACATGTGTCGGAACACGTGTCACTTTTTCATTGGATGAGTGAATATGCTATTTTCAGCTACCCCTTGCTTCTTTGGACTCACCGAGTTTGAGGAAGCAAACTTGACATTATTTCATGACTTAAGCTGCTCACTTCCCAAATGATCCGAATTGTCGAGGATGATGAGGTGTGGGCCATTGACCTTGTTATAAGTCAGACCTTGAACTTGTGTAACGCTTGCCAGCCGCTCCGACTTCTTAAAGCCTTATTTTGTGACCATGTCGACCTGCGATTACCAAAGTGGCACGGCTATGATTGATGCTATAAGTCGGCATCAGGATGTCGATTGCCCCAGCTGTCGACCTTGACTTACTACGATCTTCATAGGTCAAAACTTAGGCATGCATTGGGCGAGATGTGAAGTCAGAACGCTCTGAGTTGTCAGAGGACGAGATGTGAAGTTAGAACTTTGAATCCATAGTAGAGTGGTCCTGTTGCTTAATCCGACTTCAAACGTTCGACCTACATAGGCTAAGTTGTAATGCCAAAACTACTCGTTTGAACTTTAAGTCGGCTCCTTCTTTATAAGAGTCCTTTCGTATGCTTTCTCCCCAAGAGACATATCTACATCAACTCAATTATCTCAATCGCGTATGTGGCACCAACTCGGTAGGCACTGGCCTATATAAACACTCAATAGTCATAGGTAAAAATGAGAAAGCAAACACTGTGAGAATACTCAAACCTTACCCCATCTTTTTTAAGGAGCTTACATAGTTTCATACTGTTTGCTCTGTTATTTACTTGATCGTCGAAGTGGAGCCAGACTATCCAATTCAACCACGGAGATCTTTCTTTTGTTTCAGGAGATGAGCCAAGAGAGAAAGAGAGAGAGAGAGAGAGAGAGATGGTAGATTAATAATCGTAGTGCTACCAAATTTCAATTTTCAAAAACGTCCTATATATGGATCCTTAAGCTTGTGTAGTAGTCTAAGTTAATGGCCAGACTCAGACAACCTTTTATATATATATACGTCTCAATGTAACAAGTACTGCTATAATATATAATTGTAACTGATTTCTTTTAATGCATATTGATTGGACCATTATAGAAATCTTAATATATAAATGACTGTTTTGATATTTCATCTAGAGACCGCTGCAAATCTAACTATAAAAACACCTTATTACAACAAGTAGGTGAGAAAAACACTATTATATCTCTCCATCTCTGATCTCAACAAAATCCCACATGCAAAAGCTTTCAATATCAACGCGAAACCCGGTCAAAGTCAAGGTCTAAAAAATTAAAAGTAGCCGTAGCGTTTGAATTTGATACGTCCGCTGTCTTTGAATTAATTTTGGGTTTTTTTACACCAAAAAAGAAAATTGGTTCATTTGAAGCTGGTCCTACACTACCTCTCGAATAATTGAGATTGAAAAGCGAACCAAATTACCAATGGTGTGGAAGAACTGTATTAATTAGTGGGTCGGTCCATTAATTTTATCTATAGGTTAGTCATTAATGGTTGCAATCTCAGTTCTCATCTACTGAGAGTATGATTTGAGCAATCACTATTGGATCAATCGTATCGATCGGTCGATTCATATTGTCTGTGCTATCGATTGGCATCCGTATCAGATTGATTTTGGCCAACATTGTATTTGATACTGATACCTTAAACCTTGATCACTAAGAATAATCGCCACTTCAATATCATTTATGAAAACATAAACCAGTAATAGATCAAAATTTATCCAATTTACATAATAAAGGAGGCCAAAATTTTCTTGATCATCCCCTTCAAAACTTCTCATACTTATTTTATACATGAATGATTGTCCTAAAATCTTTAAAAGAAAACAAAATCTGTTTCCCTAATCTTAACCATAAAAACTTTTATATTTGATAATATTATCTAGGATCATAGTTTTAAATCGGGGTATTTGAAATGACATTGGTCACTCCAAAATCGGATCCGGATACAATGAAAAATTGACACCTGTTCGATTTTCAATAAAATAGTATTATAACAGGCTGAATTGTGAATCTGCCAACTCGAAAGCCGAACCCTCCGATCCCATACCTTGAACCTTGCCTAGGATACCTTCTTTTATTTTTTGGTAAAGCTTGCCTAGGATACCTTGTTAACAGATAAAGTTCAAATGCAAGGTGAATTGTTCCAAACCTTAGAATGCAACTTAAGGGCATCTCTTGCCTTCTTCTTCACGTTTTCTCCACAATCAGCCTGAAGAACCATGCAAAGCTTTGACACAGCTCCCACACTCAACATCTCATTGAGAACTTCACTGGTGCCTGAGAATTTAGCAATCGATGAAAGAATTCGCACCGCCGATTCATTGGCCGCCGGTGAAACTCTTAGAATCCTCATTGACACGACAGCGATACCCGCAGAATGAGCCAGCAATTGAGCTCTCCCATCAGCACATGAACATAGATAATCCAATACACCCAAAATCAGCTCTGTGATCCTCTTCTCTGGCATCGAAAGCTCCATTTCAATGAGCTCCGAAACCCCACCAGCTTGGATGATTTTAACTCTATTTCTTCCCGATGGACAGGCCTCTAGTAAGACATGCAAGGTTGCTTTGATGGCCTCTTGAGAGATCCCACCTTTGAAAAACCGTATCAACACTTGGAAGAATTCGGGTTTTAACCTCTCCAATAGATTTGAACTTGCAGCTTGAATGAAAGCTTTCAAGACTATAACTGTATTTGTCTTCACTTGTTCATGATTATCCATCTCTTGCTCTAAAATCCATATGATAGAATCCATGAAATCATAGTTTTCAGTGAGAAGAAGCTTCACTTCATCATTAGGGATCTTCAAGCAATGAAGAACATTGAGAGCTCCATCAAGTCCATCTGTTCGGGCTTCTCTGAAACACCTTACGATCAAGGACACCGTGGCCTTACCTACACCAGTTTCTACCATGTATCTCCTATTGGTAATTTCGTTCTCAAAAGCTAAAGACTCCAACTTCTTCAGGGATTTCAGTTGCAGCTGAGGAACCCAAAGATCCTGAATGAGTTTTAGGATATGGTTCTTATGGAGAGGCGATTTCGGGGTTGGGATCCGATCGACGCCTTTCGTGGTACACCATGCTTGGATTAGCCGCCGGAGAGTATGGTTAGGGGTTAGATCGGAATCTGCAAGAAGGGACTGCTTTGTAACTGGACACGTCGTGTTCTTGCCTGTCGATAACCATTGTTGGATGCTGTCACGATCGTATGTGATGCCGGTAATGGCTGTCACTGGGTCTTTCATGATCTGAAGGGATATGGGACAGATGAAGTATTGAGGAATTTCAATGTCATCCATGAAAAAGAAACTAAGATGATACTCAATGTGGTATTGTACAGCAGACAAACAAAGAGAGACAAAAGATGGAAAGATAAAAGAGAATGAGGAAGAAAGGTGTGAGGATTTGTCTGTAAGCTGCTGTATTTGGTAAGAGAAAGCGGCTGATTTATGGACAGATTTGAACGGAAACAAAGGTGGAGAAGAAATTTCCATACGGATGCGTTGCCGTAGGAGTGTTGGTCTACGTTTCAAAGGTTTTAAATCTTTAAATTCTCGAATCCTGTTCGGCGGTCAACTGTCAAACTACAGAAAGTATAAGCCAATGAATGTCATATGACAGCACAGTGATATCTATCCAGTTATGTCACCAAACTGTGACAAAAATTGTTGTCACCGATTCTATTTAATATATTCTCATTGGTTTATCATGGAAACCACAATATAGATAGTTTTGATATTTCAAAAAAAAAAAAAAAAAGTGGTTATCTGATGATTCAGGCACTTGATGACAAAGGCTACCATTTTTCTTTTTATTTTTTATTTTTTGCTTAGCATACATTTAATCGATTATAGAAGGGGTCTACAGTAATACATTGTGGTTATAAAAAAATGTACATTTAAAAAAAAATTTTGAGTGTGTTTAAAAAATGGGAATCAGATCAACTGAATCAATCAATTAAATCCATAGCAATATAGATATCTTATTTTTTTTTTCACCAAAGAAAGGTTGGAAAAAGATTATCTCCTATTGTTCATTTTCATTCAGTAGTGATCCAACAACGCTAGCGAGAGTTTACTTGACGCACTTATCTATGTATTAATATACACGCTGAATGACTCTAACCTCTAGTTCACCACTGGAGAATCTTCAAGAACAAGAGACGATCCAAGTCTGGAAATATTCTCAACATGATAATGTTATATTTCTTTATCAACCCTGAGTCTCTCTCTTCTCCAGTGGAAATTTTTTTTTGAAAAATGATGAAAATTCCTTTAGTAAGATTTTATAATGAAGATGGCCCACTGTGCAAGAATCTCTCAACGACCAAGCCTGAAAATCTAGATATCGTTCAAGAGCAGGACACGTTTAGCTCACATTCAAAAGTATGAATTTTAAATACAATGAATTGATCTACAATGTTGTTTAACCGAATTCTTAAATATGTGGGATCAAACCCAATCTGTAACTTCTTGTAATTTCTCTATAAGAGACCACTCAACTTGGAATACAATCATCAAGACTTTCACCTCTATTTTCTACTTTGTTAAGATAATCTTTATGGTGTCAGAGAATTAAGCTCCATAGCATTAAACCGGTCCCACACAACACCAACTCTCACGACACCTCCACCAACCAGTTTGACTTCTCCATCACTGGTAATATCCAACATCTCCAGTCTTAATCCCATTAAGCTCTCCTCTTCCAATTATCTTTTGTGGAAACCATTATTTGAATCGATTTTAAGAGGTCATAAGTTGATGCATCTCATTGATGGCACAACTCTCTCTCTGTATCTTGTAACTCTGAATGATGTGAAAAAGATCAAATGCTCCTTTCTTGGAGTAATGCTACTCTCAAGAGTCAGCTCTTCCATATATAGTTGGTATTACCTCTGCAAAGAAAGTATGAGATCTGTTAAAATAAAGTATGCATCCACAACTCCAGCTTATGTTATGTCATTCAAGCAACAACTAAGTTGCATAAAAAAGGGCACTCAAACCTGCATGATCGACTATTTATAAGAGTTTAAAACAATTTTGGATCAACTAGCTGCTTGCGAGCGAAGATGACCTTGTGTTACTTGTTCTTGATGATCTCCTACCATCATATAAACAGTTCTACCCCTCTAGTTCAGACTAGAAGAATTACACAAATTATTAATCTTTGAAGAATTGGCTCTAGCCGATGAACCCTCATCTAACAGCTCAAGTGCATTAATGGCCTTCTGCCCAAATAAGACTAACGCTAGCTGTGGTTCATTATCCTCTCGAGGCCGAAATAATTTTCAAAACAAAGGTAGACAAAATCAATAACTGTCATCTAATTCAAATGAAGGAGGTTTGCTACCCTTACCATATTCAAATCAAACCGGCAACACCACACCCTCAATGGCAAATCTGCTATAAAATGGGCCATCTTGCCATTGAATATTACCATCAAAAATGGACCATAGATATCAAGGTTGTCATCCACCTGCAAAGCCAGCAATGGTTTCATCCTGCACGCCTACTTGTGATAATTGGTACTCCAATACTGGGGTAAGTCATCATCTAACCCTAGACATTGACACCATATGATGGCAGAGATTCTGTTCAAATCATTAATGGCCAAGGTTTGCCCATAACTCATGTTGGCTCAAGTATCCTCTTTGATTTCCAGGTTAAGAATATTCTATGCTGCCCTACCACCAAACCAATCTTCTATCAGTTCATAAATTTACTAGTGATATCAAGTGTGGTTATTTATTTTGATGAATTTGATAGTTGTGTGAAGAACAAGACGCTAGGGACAATACTTTACCTAGGGCCCATTGAAAATGGACAATACCCATTCAAACCAACCCCTCCTCCTACTTCCAGGTCTCCTCAAGCTCACTTCAGCTCATCTGCATCAATCTCACAATGGCATGCTAGGCTTGGTCATCCATCCTCCAATGTCCAACAATCAATTTTCTCTACTCTCTCAATTAAAAATAAAAAGAGTGCAGATATGTATGATTCTTGTCAACTTCGGAAAATTCACAAGCTTTCTTTCCTGTTATCAAAGTCGGTATCTCATTAAACCCTTCAACTAGTGCATTGTGATGTTTGGGGACTTGCCACAACTCCTTCATGTTCTCAGTTTTTATATTATTTATTGTTTGTTGATAATTATTCAATGATTTCTTGCCTTTTTCCTATGAAACATAAATCCAACTTCTATGATATCTTTGTATCTTTTAAAGCCGATGTCGAAAAATTGCTTCAACACCCATCATTAAATTTTGATCTGATGGTGATGGTGAATTCATGAATACAATGTTTAAAACTTTGCTTCAAAATCATGGCATCACTCAAGAAATTTCCTGCCCTTATACACTTAAACAAAATGTAGTGGTGGAACAAAAACATCGACGCAATTTCGAAACTAGCCTCACTCTGCTAGCCCATGCTCACATGTCTTCCAAATAATGGTTAGAATCCTTCACTACTGCACTCTACCTTATCAATCGGATGCCAATCCAAATCCACACCATTTGAACTTTTAATGAAGATAAAACGGAATTACTTAATTTTGAGAGTATTCAGTTGTCTCTGTTTCCCATGGTTAAGGCCATATACTCCTAACATGTTACAAAACCGATCCACAAGGTGTTGTTTCTTCGGCTATATTCCTAACCATAAGGGTTACCAGTGTACAGATCTAACAACAAGTAGAATATACACTTCTCTGCATGTCACTTTTAGTAAGGACAAGTTTCCATTTTCAAAATCCACTTCCAGCATATCCCAAGCACCTATACCTACAGAATTTGATTTCTTTGGGGACCCTAATCAACAAGGTCGTTCCCAACAAACCGTGACTCAGTTAACCACCGCCCCACAGCTCTCTAAACTAGTATCGGCTCCTGTTGAGTGTACTTCAACAATCATTGACTCACCAACACAGGTTATTGACATACAGCCTGAACCACCAATGGAGAACCACCCATCCACAACTGAAGCCATTAATGATGTCCCTGTAGGCCCAAATCCTCCACTCATTTCTATCCACTCGGATAGTGCCCACTATATGCAAACCAGATCTAAATCTAGTATATCCAAAAGGCGTGCCTTCTCCTATAGTGTTCATCATATTCCCATGGCCCTTGTAGCCAACAGCTACTTTGAGCCAACTTGTTATTCGCAAGTTCACAAATATGCCAAATGGCAGCATGCAATGGATCAAGAATTCAATGCTCTCTAAAAACAACAAACATTGACTCTTATCTCGTCAGATCCATCCATGAATATCATTCACTGCAAATAGGTTTATTGGGTCAAGCAAAATGAAGATGGCACGATCAACAGATATAAGGCAAGACTGATTGCCAAGGATTCTTACAATAATCGAAAATTGATTTTATTGAAACTTTTAGTCCTGATGTGAAGGCCACCACAATCGAAACAATTTTGTCCATTGTTGTTTCCAACAAATCGCCAATACAACAAATGGATATTGAATGTTCCTTCCTACATGGTGAGTTGAATGGAAAGGTATACATGGAACATTGGAACTACTGACTGGTTACGTTGATCCAACCAAGTCGGATCATGTTTCTCTAATGAAGAAAGTCATCTATGGCCTCTGACAAGCCCCATGAGCATGGTATGGGAAGTTTACAACTGAATTAGTTGAGTATGGGTTTCAGGTATCACAGTCAGATCCCCTTTATTCATCTACAACAATAGATCTTTTACATTATATTTGCTTATGTATGTGGATGACATCATCCTAACTGGCAACTTACCTACATCCACACAACATCTAATGGACTTTCTCGGCCAGCACTTCAAGATGAAGGATCTTGGCGCTCTGTCCTACTTCTTGGGTATTCATATCACAAGTGACGTCTCTGATCTATATTTGGATCAATCCAAGTATATTTTAAGGATATTAAAAAGGGCTATTTGTAAACCAATTTTTAAACCAACAACATCACAAAAACTAGGCCTCGAAGGCAGTCCTCTCATGGTTGTCTATCACAGTCTGGTTGGTGCTTTGCAATTTGTAACGCTACTAGATGTAGCAAATGCTATCAATCAAGCCTCTCAGTTTGTTCAAGCTCCCACGGAAGCACACTATGCAGTAGTAAAGTCATTTTACGTTTCTTAAAGGGGACTATCACTGTTGGTTTGCATTTTAAACCAGTTTCTATGATCCTCAATGCTTACTGTGATGCTGAATGGGCTGGATGCTATATTGACAAACGTTCTACTACAGGGTATTATGTATTTCTTGGCTCTAATCCAATTTCATGGAGCGCAAAGAAACAAACCAGAGTAGCACGATCTTCCTCACAAGCTGAATACCGATGTCTTGCACATTCAGCAACTGAGGTTGTGTGGCTCTATTCACTCATTCGTGAGCTACATTGTTCGATCACCACCACCCCAGTAATCTGGTGTGATAACATTTTAGCCATTTCACTTGCCTTCAATCCTATTTTTCATGCATGAAGAAAACATTTGGCCATTGATTACCGCTACATTCGTGAACTTGTGGGACGCAAGACCGTTGATATTCGGTATGTCTCCAGCAAGCAGGATCAAGTTGCAGAAGTTCTTACAAAGGGTTTAACTTCTGTTCGGCATCAATATCTTCAGACAATACTATGCTTACAAGCTATACCGCACAGCCTGAGGGGAGATGATAATGAAGATGGCCCACTGTGTAAGAATATCTCAACAACCAAGCCTGGAAATCAGGGTATCGTTCAAGAGCAGGGTAGGTTTACCCATAGTTAGTAAGTTCGGATACGATAAAAAGTCAGATACGGATACGTACGGGTATTAAACGGAGTCAAACGTTGATACGGGGACCAATAATCCGTTTTAAAAAAACATGTACAGTATTAATATGATATGTGTTTAATACGGTAGCCTGTAGAAAAATCAGGACCGAAAATATAGACATATATTCATTATGCAATAAACATCTATAGCATTCAACTATGAGTTCAACACTATAGAGCTTTTTTTACCAAAAAAATAAAATAAAATAAAATAAAATAAAAACACTGTAGAGCTTTTGAATCTCCTGTTCATAGTTAGTACCATTTTTTAAACAATTTTTTAGTATTTTTATGAATATACATAGAGAGTCTCGTAACTTTTTTTTTTTTTAATAGTGAAACGTATTATATGCAAAAGTCCAAACCTCAAATTGATGGTGTCGCAGATGACTTATATGCTTGCAGGATCCTTGCAAGCCGACGGTCGTGGAAGGGATTTGGGAACAAGTCAATAGGGAAAGGATTTGGGAAACAAATCGTGAGTTTAGGACTTAGCTACTATTGTCGTGATAGCCGTGGAAGGGACGAAGGGTTCTATTTTACATTGGGGAACAGAACCCACCACAGTAGACTTTAGGGTTCTTTTTTACGATTTGTTTTTTAATTGATTATTTTTTAATAATTGTCAATGTATTATATGCATTTAATATGCTGTATACGTATTAAATGTGTATAATATATTTCATTATTTAAAAAAAATTATGAAACTCTATACGTATATTCAGAAAAATAGGAAAAACTCGTTTAAAAAAACAATACGTGTTTAATACACGTATTTACTAACTATGGGTTTAACTCACATTCAAATGTTTGAATTTTAAATACAACGTATTGATGTACAATGTTGTTTAACTAAACTCTTAAATATATGGGATCAAAGCCAATCTGTAACTTCTTGTAACTTCTTGTAATTTCTCTGTAAGAGACCACTCAATTTGGAATACAATCATTAAGACTTTCACGTCTACTTTCTACTTTGTTAAGATAATTTTTAAGACACTGAACGACCGAATTGCTTTGAAATAAATTTAAAATTGACATTATGTGTATTCTATTATTAAAAATCGAGTATTTGAAAATAGTATAAAAATGGAATATTTCGGCCATTATTTCATGCAAAATTAATCTAAACAGATCCCACACTTAAAACTCTTTTTGAACACAATTCCTCGCCAAATTAGTGTCCAATTTTTCTATTATTGGATGCTAATCAAAAAAAGTTTTCCAACGACATCTAATTCGTGAAAATCGGACATACGAATTCATAGATATGATTTTCTTAAGTTATAAGATAAAAATCATAGAAAGGCGCCAAAGCCACTTTCATACCTTAGAGAAACCTGATCATCTGAAATCCCATTTCATTTGGAGAAAAACTGAAATCTAGATTACTCCTCGGAGAGAGAGAGAGAGAGAGAGAGAGAGGTTTAAGAATTTCTTGATTATCGAGCGGATTGGAAACCCTACATAGTTCGAAGCTACACTCCTTGGGCTGAGAACATCTCTTAAGACTTTTTTTCCGGAATCAAGTCAAAGTAACCTTTTTTTTAGATTCATTGTTCTTTATGTTTTATATTGAAAGTCATTTAATCAGTGTACCAGATAACCGTCACTATGGGGTCTGGAAAGGGCTAATGTATGTAGTCTTATCCTGTTTTATTTCGTAAAGAGACTGTTTCCAGATTCGAACTTTTGACCACTAACACACAATGGAGTAATCTTACTATTGCATCGAGGCATGCCCTCTATTTTATTGCATGTATATTCCCGCTTTTCTCTCTAGAATAGGGGGTTTATACTGGCTATTTTGTACAATAGCCTTAATCACATGTGATTGGTTAGCCATCCGTTTGTCTGGCTTTTGGCTTTATTTCCTTTTTTTTTTTTTTTTCTTTTTTTTGGTCATCAAATATTTCCCCTATTGTAAAGCAGGTTTGAACATTAGAAATGTCATCACTATTGAGGATTTCAACAAGCATGTCATTGATTTGTTAATTTATATATTTATTTATTTTTATCTACTTATCTATATGTCCAATGGGGTTTTGACTACATGTATTTTAGACTTACAAAGAGGAGGAATGCCTTAAGGCACAAGCCACAAGGTAAAGATACGAGTCAAAGCCCCAACCTCTAAGGGTGCCTACATCCTACAGGACACCAACAAACTAAGCAAGTTGTCCAAAAAATTACTTTTAGAGGACACATAGCCAAGATGATGCAGGGTATGAGTATAGACAATCCAAAGCAATCAAGGAGTAGTTGGGTAATTTAAAGAATAGGAGAGGTTTACAGTGCAAGTTTGGTCCTCTTAGCCTGAGCATATCTTGGCCCACCCTGAGCCCATCTTGGCCCACCCTAAGCCCAAGCTGGGAATTCTGGCTCTAAGCCAGGGTCGGCCGGGCCATGGTTGAGGTCTTGGCTGATCCCATTCCTACCCAGCCTAGCTTTTTTCTTCTTCTTCTTTTTCTTCTTCCTCCTAATCTTTCTTTTCTTCTTTCTTCTTTTTCTTCATCCTCCTAATATTTCTTCTTCTTCTTCTTCTTCTTCTTCTTCTTCTTCTTCTTCTTCTTTCCAGCCTAACCTAGCCCCTACATCTCCCTTCCCCTCCCCATGGTCAGGTTAATCAAGGTCAGCCTGGCACAGCCCTAAGGGTAGTCGTGGTTGGAATTTTCAGGCCTTGAGAGCAGTCATGGTTGGATTTTTTGTGCTCTGAGTTAGGGCTGTGCTGGCTTGGGCCTAGCTAAGTCAACTTAGGATTGGGTAGGGTTAACACTTTTCATATCATCCCTTTAGTTCTGCTTCATGCTCTAAAAATTCAAAAAGACTTATCAGAAATCGCCGGTTGGGTTTGTTTGAGCAAGAAAGGCATGAGAGAAAAGAATCCACTCCCTCAGAGCACTTTAGCATGTGCCTAAGCGCTAGAGCACCAAAACCAAGCAACGGCTAATGCGCCTTTAGAGTAAATACGGTAATGCATCCAGCAATCAAATTACTTCACCCTTAACAGAGTCAAGGCAGGTGAAAAAGCCCGGCCTTACCCAACCCTATTGCAGCCCTAAGAAGTCCTATGCTTCCAGTCAGGAATTTGCAGCTCGTCATCAATCGATTGATGAAGGAGAGTTTCAAAACTGGCCTTGGAAGCTTGTACCTCTTCTATTTGATATTGTTTGTTTGAAAAATACATTAAGCAAGAGTTGTCTTGTTCTTCTTGTTCATGTAAACAGGGATTTAATCTTTCCAGCTCATGCATGTCTGGAATAGGAAAAGAAACTTAGATAGTTTGTGAAGGGACCTCCGTGGTCTTTTAATTTTCTTTCTTTTTAGGGAAAAGATACGGAATAACCCGAAATTTCTGTTGTCCAAATGGAGCGAGCCATGGGTCAAGGAAATCAGGGTTAACTAGATCGCCTGATTCATATTAGTTTTAACATGACCAATCCCCGATCTGTTCCTATTTTAATATTACTATATACGGTATAGACCACTTGTCAGCTTCCCATTGGATCCATATACAGATCCGATCCAATCATTTTGGACATGTCTGATACCTGGCCGGATGCCTGGATTTAAAGCTTTGGATGGGTCAATTGCAGCCTACTATTCTGGAACCACCCCCCTTGATTTTGACGATGTTGTAAAATTATGCAGACCTCCCCTGGACAATTTATTAAATCCAAAGCACTACCATGTGTTTTCAAAAATTACACTCAACTATTTTAGACAAACTGTATGAAGAAAAAGATGACTTAACCAAATTATCCTCCAACATCCAAACTTAACTATACCAATTTTTACCCTTTAACATCCAAACTTAACTATACCAATTTTTTCCCTTATCTTCATTCATGCCACTTGCAACTCCATAAAAGCATATTCCCTTCTCTATTCCCACAGCCAGCAACTCCAACTCCGTAGGCTTTAACTCTTGCAACCTATTACTCCGTGTGGAGTAGCCTAAGAGGAGAAATATGGGTTGTAGAGCTTCAACAGTGGGCCAAAGAGATTTATGTTGCCTGTCAAAGACCACGCCGAGAACTTTGATAACATTTGAGGTATGGAGCCGTTGAGATTGTTATTTGAAACATTGAAATAAACCAAACCGGAGGGATTAATGCCAATAAGATTCCCAGATAACCAATTGTTCTATTGTAAAAGTCTAGTCAAGCAGGTGAGATAGTTGAAGGAGAAGGGTATCTCGCTGGTGAAGTTATTGAATGAGAGATCCAACCATGCTGATACAATTGAAACAGACCCAGATACATGAAGAATTAGAGATCTGCTCTGAATAATCCATGGGTTGGCCTTGGCCAAAGCTTTATTGTTTCTATTCGAGAAAGCTTATTGGGAATGGATTGTAACATATCATAGGCTGTTGGAAGAGGTGAATGAGGAATGCAAGTTAGGAAGCTCTGGCATGATTTCCATCAGAAGGTTTTTTTATGATGCATATTCTGAATGTGTCAATGGAAGCATCTTTGATGACTTAAGGCAGGGCCTGGTTTCTTTTCTTACAGAGCTCTTGGCCTCTGATTCAAGTGACGAACAGCTCATTGGGGCTCGAATTCTTCAGAAAATTTCAACCAATCCCTGATATTCTAATTATACGCTGTAGGAAAATACATAACAATATGGTATTGTTTAAGACTAATTATAATATGCAATGAAAGACACAAGTTTATAACTTTATGTCTATATTGTAAATATCCAATAGCATATAAACAAAATTAATATTAAAAAAAAAAAAAAAAAACACACACACACTTACAATATAAAATCTAATGTTGAAAGAAAACGGGCAGAATCATGTTCAGAACACTTTCTTTAAGAGTGTATTCACCTCCTATGGAGTAATGGTTTCCTATGAATCAACTTCCAAAATGAAACAGCCCCCTCAAAGTTTTTCATAAATATGTGCACACAAAATTTGGATCCTTTCAAAAAAATCGACGGTTGAGATCAACAGTCAAGAGTACAGAGTGGGCTTAGTAATGTGAAACGGAACAAGAGTTAAAAGAACATAGAGGGAGAGAGATATGAATTTATATTCAAATTTTAGTGAATTGGAATGAGGCAACATTCTCTATTTATAAAAATCAAATGCTTTTTCAAAGGATCAATTCCAAGAGATATGGGTGGAGCTTTACATACTAAAAGGTAAAAGTCTATCACCTTTCCAAAAGGATCATTTGTATAGTTATGTATCTGTATCCAAATTCATATCCATATCTATATCCATATCTATATCCATATCCAATTCAAAACAAAGCCCAAAAATTTTCTTCAAAAATAATAAAAAATAAATAAAATTTTGAATTTAATTTTAAAATTTTGAAACTTAACTTGTTTTTGGACTTTAAAAAACGACACACACACTCGAGAAGATTGGGATTTACATATGGCTAATCGAGAGATTGGTCGAAATGATGTACTAGAAGGACCCACGTGAAGAATAGATCAGAATAGTAGCCGCAGAGATTGCCTCCAATCTAGCTAGGAAAAAGTGGAACTCGCTTCGAGTTGCAGGAATTCTTGGTGCAATGGAATCAATATCAACGCTATTCAACACCCAACGTAGTTCCGATGGTGCAGCCGATGGAATCTGGGAGAAAAGGATCGTCTCTGATCGAGCAAATTATGAGTGCTCTGCGTTTAACAATTTGGGTCTCACCATTCTCAAGAAACTTGCATTGGACCACGATAACTGTGAGAAGATCCATAAGCATGTGAAGAATTCCCGAAATTAAATCTAAGAGCGCCTGTTTGTCTGCGGTTGGCCCTGACTCGACTTGCTGACCCAAAAGCAACTGTCTGCAGACCCAACGTACAGCGAAACCAGAAACGAAGGACAATCGTGAAGAAGGATTCCAAGGCGACAAATTAAATTTTGTCTTTATTATTTGGTGAGAAGTGGTTTATGATGGCTGTTTTGGATAATGAGAAGGGCAATTTTTTGGATCCAAATCGTCTCCAATGCAGTTGTTTTCAGTCGATGCCCGACATGTGGGCGTTGACTGAATCCAAACCATCCAATCAAAATCAACCCTCTCTCCATCTCTTATTTCGGATTCCTGCTGAACGACTTAGATTCAACCGACCCCCAAGTGTCGAACATCGACTGGTCGTAGCCTCGTCTCCTGCCGACCCCTTGGCAGGAGACAACTTGAATCCCGAATTTTCTAAGAGAAGCCATGGGAGCAAAGACTGTTAGAGAGAGAGAGAGAGAGAGAGAGAGAGTGTTAGTCACTGGTAGGAGACCAGGAAACGATGGAAAAAAAAACCATATTGTTTGTTTGGTTCTAAGTGTAATTGGGTAATAGAAAGTTCAAGTCTTCATGATGTTAACAATTAATATTCCAAGCCTAACGGAGCCAATCTCGCTATCACTAATACCGTGAGTTGAGAGTTTCATGTCATTTCTCGCAAATCAAGGTAATGCATTGTATTTAACGATTTGGACATGGGAGGTTGCATAATTTTCCCCAGGACCAATGGCTCTTCTTTATGGTATCCAAATTAAAATCTTGATGGTCTTTTTAAGAAATCAATGGATTTTGAAATTTAAATTAAAAAAAAAAAAAAGAAAAAAAAAAGAAGAAAAAAGGGGTAATGCAAATGATTTGCCCGTATGATCAAATACATTTTCTGTCACAGGAACCTTTTTCTTATTCCTGTTAATAAATTTATATATACTAGATACAAAAGCATGTTCAACAAATTCAACTGCTCCACCAGTGTTCAGATGACATTGCAAATTAGGTTAATAAAAGAAAATATGAGAAGAAACATCAGTAACGATATGGATAACACAATGCACTTTTAATCAGCACCCCAGGCCTCGTCCCTCAAGGTTTGTCTTGAGACTATACGGTTTCTTCTGGCTTCCTCTTGTTTCTTCAACTCACTGGATCCGAAGGTTGTTGACAGCTTCTGTCCAATTCCTTGAGCAATCAACCTCTGGGCTGTTCTTACAGATGTTTTTGGCCTTGGATAAGGAGGTTCAAGATCTAAAAATAAAGAACCAATCCTAATTAAACAAGATAAAACAATTTGACTGGGAAAAGCTTCAAGACTTAAAAATGTTGCTTTCTCCAGTCAATTCTCCATTATAATAGCATTTCTTGATTCTCCTTCCAAAAAATACAATCATTCTCAGCTCAAGATATGCAACCAGAAAATATGCAAAAATATCTGCATGGTACAGTTGTCAGTCCAATACAAGGTATGCTGGCCAGTGCTCTGTGACTGAAACATGTTCACAGTATGAGGTTGTGAGGCCAGGGAGATGGTGGTAAGGATATGAGTTTCACCTTAAGGTATAAGATTCCAGATGCTTGTTGTTAGGCGATACAACATGGAAGATTGTTCTATGATTTACTAGCTCACTCTAGCAGTATGAAAACATGAAGGGATCCAAACTATAAGAATGGCAAAAGTCAAGGCAATAAAGGCATACAACCCATGACAACTGCGATGGTTCAAAATTAAGTTTTTATAATTCCATTGAAACTACTATAAAATAGTTATGTTTGCTATTATATTTTGCTTGCAGCTGATAGTTCAATCAAATTATCATTCTGAGGGTAGGTGAGAATGTTTTCAGAACAAAAACAACTATTCACAGGTTATTTTTGCCTACAAAATTTGATCAGACTCAGTTTGAACCTCGTAAAAGTTTCAGGAGCTACTAAGCAGAGGAATGATAAATGATATACCTCTAGTTGAAATCGAGCTCAAAAGAACATCATTCCCATCAAGCAGTCGGACCACGAATGAACAACGGATGCTGTTTAGAGCCTTATTTGCTGTATCGGAAAATTGAATGAAATAATTGAACGCAATTTTTTTATAAAAAAAATAAATAAATAAGGGCACAACAATGACAACCATAAAGAAGAACAGGGCCAGAAACAAAAGAGACCCAAAGAAACCCAATGGTTCCATCTAGTTGCATATGAAATGGTGAAAAGTAGTGTAAAATATTCAAAGAATAAAAGACCAATTGCAAAATAGGAAATAGCTTAAGTAGAAAATTGAAGTAAATTTGAGGGCCAGATGGACTGCCATGTTAGCATATATCTGCTGGGACATGTCAAGCTTGGCAACAAATCAGTGCTGCTACCACCTAAAAAAATGGCAGTACGGTTGTGTTGCCAAGCTTAACAAGATACCCCAATTGAATTTGGCCACATGGCTGCTGATGTTGCAGCTTCCAACTGTATGGATAGATAGGGTCCCCATGGATTAACCACATATTAAATTTTATGGTCAAATTCAATCACTGATTTTGACCTTTTAACCAAAATTTGACCACTTTTTCTCCATGCAGAAATTGGGGAAAAAAATATAGCTAAATATGGGTGCTAGGGCTGCATATATTCTGCCCCTCCCCAGATCCTACAATAACAGGAGCCTCGTGAGACGCCCTTTTTATGGGATGGTAGGGTCTACCTGTGCACAAATTTGAGGGCTAGAGGAACTCATATCCACATCTTACTAACACTAACAGAAAGTGGCCGTTCACGTCACGCTGATTGTAAATCAGTTGTTGATTCCGTTGGTTGTACTTTTCTTTTATTCATCGAGAATGGGTTGGTGTTCAGTGTACCGTACTATATCGAAAAGAACACATTGAATGGTTGCCCGGGCATTCTCCGGGATCTCGAGGTGCATGATCGTAACGCCTATTGGGCAGCGGAACTCCGGAAAAAAAAGGGGGGGATTTCTCAAGCCAGAAGGCAGATATCAGTCGGGGCATGTTGTAAAGCATGGCAACAAGTAGGCAAGTACTCCTCATAGCCAATTTCAATTTCTATCACAAAGAGAAATTCCAACTGGAACACAAAGCCATAGCTCTGTTAATGAGGTGGACATATATCCAATTGTCATCCTCCCTAGCCTTCAGCGACCAGATGACCCAAGCATGGCCACCTTCAATCACAACTTCCAGCATGGTCCCTTTTAAGAGGCCTATCTACAAGGCCTTGAACATTTGTCAGAAGGCTGCTTAGCTGGATTTCAACTTTCGTGGAAATAATGTGCACACCTTGTATCACATGGCAAGGTTTAGCCTAAAAGCAGTAAACTACGACATAGAATCAAAGGGTCAATTTGTATAAGGTTCATATGGCTAGGGAAAAAACTCAACATATGGTGGGTTAAATAATTGACAATGGCTTTGAAACTTGACAGATGCCAATACAAATGGCTCCTATCTATCCAATTGTTGGAATTAGCCACTTCATCCTTCCATTGATTTGATGATTGAAAATACATAAGAGAAATTCTACTGGATGGCGGGCATGTGACTGCAACAGGCCATGAAATTTGATATGTAAACCATCCAAAGGGTGCTCTATCCATCTAATGGTTGAATCAACTAGATCAACCCTCCATATCACTCAGAAATGAATACTATGCACGTAAGCTTCTACATGGGACCTTGTAAAAAAAATTCCCATATTATTAAATGGGAAAATTGCCAATTCAAGGTCCAGAATAGAGAAGCTTATCTAAGTGGCCCACCTAATTCTTCTATACGACATAATGATGTGGCAATTCCATCCGTTTGACAGGTAAAGGAATGTCCAGATTGGCCTCATGTCAAATTTCAAACCCATATCTTGGGGTCTAAGTGTCCACAAAATTTGAGCCTATCCAACATGCCACGTGGCAGATAAGCATATCTTAATGGGCCGATTTTCACCCTTATTTTCATACACAAGGATTTTCTTAAGATCAAAAAAACAAGTGAAGATGATATCTTACCAATGGATGGATTTTGAAATACTGCAAGAGCGACAGTATCATTGACCCAGCGAATTGCAACACCACAATCAGTATAGTCCACAAAAAGTTTCTCTAAATCTGTTGTTTTCATACTTGGTGGGAAGCCATCCAGAACAAGGGCATGATCCGTACCAAATCTGGCTGAAATCACAATAATAATTGCAATAATTGTTAGATACTTAATTTGTTTTGACCAACAGATCCTCTCAAAATGAAACCAAAAATAGTTTTCAAGCATGAGAATAAAAGTTCGACAACAACAAGACCAAGGCAGCTGAGCATGGCAGAATTCTTCTCAAGCATGAATCCTGCACGTACCTAAATAAATTTTAGGAGCTGATGAAAGAAAAATAAAAGGGTCATACATCATTATGTCATATTTTAGGAGTTGATTTAATTCTTTTTATAAATAACAATTTTTAAAGCAAGAAAAAAGGTAGTAATACAACCCTCATAAAAGAAAAAAATATATATATACATATACAAAAAAAATGACCAGAACAACTGTATCATACAGGTAAACTATCCCCAAAACAGATATGAGGATAAAGCTCACCCTGCTTTGCTAAACCATGTGTAATTGCATTAGCAGTTTTGTCAGTTTCCAACAGAATCAGCAATACAATTGAGAAGCCTCTTATCATCCTAATGAGAAGTCAAAATCTCCATGGTTCTAGAACTATATCCTTCATCCAGCCAATAAGATTAGGTACATCTATTTCTTCGATGGCCCAGCAAACCTCCTCCACGGCTCCCCGGCTCCCACCCGGAGAGGATTCGGTTCCACGAGAAAGTAAACTAAGGATGTGTACCAGAAGATAGTTTTTTCTTATATATTTTTCTTTTTAAATATCATCTGGAATAATGACCATTTGAAAATGTCCAACTTTAGGTAATGATTTCTCAAAACTGTTCTTAAGTTCATTTGAGAACAAAGAACTTGCAATAAGAACACCAAATTCAAGGCAATCCCCATAATATCCCAAAACACCCAATACAAATAAACGCTATTTCTTTCATTAGTTAATTCTATCATCACAATAAGCAGCCCTCACATTATTTGGATATGCATAATTTCTTTGACATGGGGCCAAGCTGAAAAAGTAAACTCCGGTGTAACTTTTGAGAATAGCATCCTGTTCTTGGATGCAGTAATTGACAAGGTGCTGTTACATATTTTCTTAGGGGGCTCCATTTTCTAAAAATGTCAAGGAACATATGATCTATTTTGAATACATACTCTTATTTCTTTTTCTTTTTTTCCAACCAATGGTCAGAATGCAATGACAACAATTTGAATTCCCCCCAACTTTGATTACTATCATCTTTGGGAAAAAGAGAGAAGATTTACTCTTCAGCCTCGATGGTCTCAATTTGTCATGTATAAAGGACTTAATCATGGGAATCTCTCTTTTAAATTGAAAATGGAGTTCTCCTGTCAGTTCATACATGCTCCATACCTATCAAAGCACAACCATCATAAAAAATAATAGGGGATGCACATGAATGCAGCTTGGTCAGCAAAAATGTGTAAGCCTTAGGAAACAAAAAGGTGAAGAACTCAATCCGAAGCTCCAGGAGGCCAGGACTAAGGAGCTGGAGCTATTGTAGGGAAAATAGGAGGTTCTCTAGTTGAGGGACCCACATACCATTTGTGAGAGTCAAAATCTATATACTCGGATTATTTGGGCAAAAGAGCCTTTCATTTTTCAAAGTAATCTGTATCTTGCCAATCATATACAAAAAGGGGAATTTTTTATATTTTTTTATTTTTTTTAACTTACATTTTTTTCTTTTTGGTGTCTTAGTTGCGTCGTCAGTTTTATTATATTTTTGGGGGTTCAATTTATGCCCTTCAGTTGACCTTTTTATATTTTTCATGAAGTTTAAATAGGGTTTGGTGCCACTCCCTCACTTTTCTTATGCCTTTACAGGAAGGTCACTCTGTTTATCATAATTTTTTTTAAACACTAAGAACTTATTGTTGACTTTGGACAGTTGTTTCTCAGCAGTGGTAAAGAATAAGTTTATGAAGGGATTTTGTTTTTCCCTTTAGCGAATGGATAATTGCTTTGAGAGAAGGTTTTGACAATATAATTATAAGAAGGGGATTCTACAATGATTATTGCTTGAGTGGGATCCAACAGTGAGTCCATGGAGATCTTTTCATGTCATCAGGCATAAAAAAAATTCTGGCTTCACCGCTTCTGCTGGATCTGAGGCCTGCCCATGATATAGCAGATCAGCTTGCCAGTGAAGGCGCTGGAAACCTTGGATGGGTATCAGAGAACAGATTACCTAGTTAACATCTCGGCTACGCAGTCTCAGTAAATGCCTTTGAACTGGTTCCCAATTTCTAAATAAAATTCCTGTTGCTGCATATCCCCCCAAAAAAAAAAAAAAAAAAAAAAAAATATATATATATATATATATATATATATATATATATATATATATATAGCCAAGGGTCTGAAAGAGGTATTGAAACACACAAACTTTGGATCAACACGACTGGGAAATGCCCTACCTTTGCGTGCAGTTTGAACCATTGATTTACGTAATTGGAAGTAACCAATTAGGTTTATGATGAAACCTAGAAATCGATCACTGATCCAATTTGAGTATCCCGTAGAATAGGAAATCCAAGGTGCAACTTTCTCCTTTTCATTCTTCCCGCTAAATTTTCTGCAGAATCTATTTAATCAGAAAGGTTGATCGTACAACCAAATTTTATATTCTCAACCAATACTGGAGCACTTTAACATTTAAGTTATTGAAACCTATAATCCCTCTCAACCATAGCTTTCACTGTCCTACATCAAATCAGTATGTTTTGGTTTAACATCGTATCAGAACATCAGACATTTGCATCAGTAATGAATGCTATTTGCCTATTAAGTTCATTCAAGGAAACTGTTGTCATCTCCATCAATGATGACATCAAATGCCCTCAAACAAAACTTGTGCATCCTATATTAGGTTTATCTTTCCTTCTATTTTTATTTTAATTTACTTCCCCTTTTTCACTGTTTTAATCTTAATAGGTTTATCAACTGGATTGCATAATCACTGAAGCAACTGGATTTGTAGCATCTTTAAGTAACGTGGTTTAAATTTCATTCAGTTGATTGTGTCCATGACATCTTCCTTGCTATTTTAACTTCATGAAAAGAATGTAAATGTAACTCCCATTCTTTTCATTGAGTAGGATTCATGAAACCCAAGCTTGCCTGATGGGGAGAAAAAAGGATACCGCAAAGCCATTACTTTCCCTTTGTGTTGTAAAGTAAGGTATCCAATATTATAGTTTCTAACTTCATTTATTTTTATTTTTTATTTTTTATTTTTGAATAGATATTTTATACAATATAGTTGGACTGATAAGGTCCAATGCACTCATGCCTTAATCAAGAGAAGAGTAAAACTTCAAATTGGAACACTGAATCTTCAAGAAAAATAGCTACATGTCTGAGAGGGAGTGGTGAGGATGTGTGGCATGGTCATTGATGCTGAATTCCACCAGGCAGATAAGAAAAAGAGCCTGCGGTTTTGGGATTGGTTCAGTTTTCTGGGTCAAAGTAAACCTGCAGTTCAAGATTGGTTCAAGTTATACTAAAATTTAATTCCCCAATGGATTACATGGGTCATGGGTTGATTATTTTTGTTTCTATTATAAAAGGCACATTCTATAAGCACAAATATGAGGGATGTGAGGCCTAAACACAATTAGGTGTTAGTTTCTACTTTCTTAGAGATTTTGTATTTTTCAGAGTTTGAGTCTATCTAGCACAAGTTTATATAAGAATGTAAAAGGCTATAACCCTACCAATGAATTGAGATTTGAGTAAAATCTGGTTTTTCTGCCTTTCTGTGATGATTCAGTAGATCATGCAGTGCTGATTCAGGCGATCAATGGTGGTGATTCCCAGGTGGGGGTACTGGTGGTAATAGCAGCCCCGCAGACAAGGTGGAGATTGCTGATCATATCTTTTCTATTCTTCAGTTTCTTTTCTATTCTTCACCAGTGCATTAGGTCTTTGTTCTGCCTTCCTTCTTTTCTGCACATGCTAGGCTCTTCCTTTTTTCTATTTGGTTAGATTGCTATTCTGTCGACTAAGTAATATTTCTGCCCAGTTGCTAATTCTGATTTCAGTTTTATCAAGTTTGCTGTTCTGTTTCAGAATCAGAGTTCCCCATCTGCAGAAAACAACTTGCTGTTCAATTTTCTTTGACTTCAGTTTTCTGAACCTTTCAATTCGTTCTGCGACTGCTAGCTTTCAGCTAAATATTCTGGTTTCCATCTACTTTTTTTTTTTTTTTTTTTGGGGGGTGGTAGCCTCAAGGAGATTTGAACTCATGACCTCTTCATTTCGAGGTATTGATCTTTTGCCAACTGAGCTATCCCCTTGGGGTCATTTACAGTTTCTATGTGAATTGGTTACTAATTTTCTGTCCCAGCTTTTACTTTCTATTTTTTTGAAAATTTCTATTTTTTAGCCTGGTTCCTAAAGTGAGTTTCTAATTCTATATTGGGGTTTCTTTTTCTGTCTCCAGTTTCTAATTTCAGTTCACTTTCTATTCCATTTTCTATTCTCCATTTTGCAAAGTTTCCAAATCTGAGTTTCTATTTTCTGAGCTTCTAAATCTGAGAGTTACTATTTCTGAACTTCTATTACTGACATATATCAGTTGTGATTTCAGGTACCTAATCTCTATGATTCTGGAATTTCATTGGGATTCTAAACCCTAATGCTTCAGGTGAACTAGTTCCCAGATCCCCATTAAGAATTAAATTCAACATCCTTAAGGTAACTTAAATACCACAACCACCAAGGATTTCTGATTGTGAAAATGCAGCAATGGTAATTAAATATTCTGAAAGATGAAGATTTTAAGCGCATGATTGCTTTAGGAGAGCAACCTAGAGAGGTATTTCTAGGTGGACACCTTTGGGTGCTTTTAGATGCCATGCAGTAGCTTAGTTGGTGTTGAAACTTTGTGAGAGGTTCTCCACATAGCCCTTGACTCATGTGCTAACTTTCATACCAAAAGGATTACAACCTATCGCATAATTGATATCAATTTTGGTCAATATTTGAATGGTAAGAGAAAAGATCCAGTACACAGAAATTATAAGATTGAATACAGCTTTGGAATTTGAGAGATGGCTAATCCACATGGTCCCCTATCTACCCAATGAGTAGAATTTATGCATCAGCCTCCCAATTATTTGATCACTGAAAATACAAAGTAGAAAAATCCATTAAATGGTTAGACATTTAGTTGAGATAGCAATGAAATTTGACAAGTAGATTCTCAGGGTCCTCTATCTAGTCAACAGTTAAATTAGCTTTATCGTACATATCAGCCATAGTTGTCAAGACGCTAAGGCGAACCAAGGCGTTGGAGGCCTGACGGAATGCCTAGGCAATCAAGGCACCCGATTTTCCAAGGTGTCACAAGGGCGCTTAGATGCCAAGGCAACACCATGACAACTATGATAGTATGATATCAGTCATCCACATGGTAGAACCATGTCCCTTACCAAGAGATTCCTCTCCAGGCTTGTGCACCTAGAGAAACTTTTGCCAATGTAAAATAGCAATGGAGTAGCAAAACACAAAAAAACATAAGCTTCCACAACACAATATGCTATTCCATGCAGACAATTAAAGCATATGATGATGTGCATGTGACTTACAATTTCTTTTTTCGGTATTTCCTTCTGAACTACGGCTAGGAGCTTCATCCTCTGACTCGTTAACCCCTGCAATATCATCTTTTTTATCACTATACAAGCCATTTTTTCTGTACAAGAACGTCCCCCTTCCCCGCCGCTTAGGAATCTGAACTTTGGTATCTTCATGTGAAAGTTCTGATGCACCCCCTTCATTGTGTGGAGAAAATAATTCGTCTGGTTCACGATCAGCAATAGCTTCCCAATCTGAATATGATTAAAGATTCATAGTTTCATAAAATTAGAACCCACAAAATACAATGTATTTGACATATTTGTATCCAACATCTAACCTTTTTTTTTTCCTTCTGAACAACTAACATTTAACTTTATAAGAGCTACAAAAAGGACAAGGAATTTAATAGACATTCAACAGCAAAGAAATGTGAAAACTCTTTCTAGTTATAATGCACAACTATTCTTATAATATTTAAGAAGTTCTTTGATCGGCAATAGGAACACTTGAATATAATACAGAATAAAAGATGAGAAAGAGAAACTGTCTAACTTTACTAATACAATAAGTACAGAAATTACAATAAGACAAGTGGTCGACAGGTCCCCAAAAAACAGAATTTATGCATCTTTTCATTAATGCTAACCTGGGCATCAAATCTCTCCCCAACGCAGTACAATCTGTACAATGAAAATTCTTAGCTGAACGCCCAATTAAATAAGATAACACTGAAGCATCCTCTAGAAAATATATCCACTCACAAAACAAGAGGTCCTAGTGGTAGAAATCCCAACGGTTCTTCAAGGTTAATTCAATCCACTGAAATAACCACCACCTAATACCTCTAGTGGCCTTGAATGTAAGATTGATGATTAGCATAAACCAAATTATACCGAAACATCCTTTAGAAATACATCCTCTCAAAAAAAAAAAAAAAAAGCAAACAAAACAAAACAATAGCGGTCGTAGCAATAGAAATCCTTTAGTTCTTCAGAATTTATCTAATCCACACCAAAAGTGAGCCTTGAGGCCCTTGACGTAGAGCATAGTTGTCAGGGCGCCAAGGCGACAGACAAAGAAGATGATCACTAGCAGAGATAGCAATTCGAACCTTATAGTATTCCTACAGTAAGGGAGACTTCCCGTGTCCTACTTCCTTGCAGCCTCCCTCCGTGAACGGCAACATTTACATCCCCAAAATCAAAATGACATCGTACGTATGACTATTGTAATGTTTTCCAACGGTTTAGACTTACTATGATATTTATTTGTTTTTTTTTTGCTTTTTTTTAGTTTTTTCGTCGACTTTGTTGACGAAACTCCTTTTGCGCTTTCGCGCGGTTGGGCTCCCTTCGCGTATGGAACGCTGCGTTTTTTTTGCCACGATGTTCCCGCGGGTCCTTCCTTTGTTTTGTCGGGGCACTCGGGGGGTCCCCCGCAGGACCCCGGAGCGGTCTGCTCGGGAGTTTCCCCGCTTTTTCGCTTCCCGCCCCAAAGGGGCTCCCGCACACTCTCCCACGTTTTCCTCCGCGTACACTTCTGGGACAAGGAAGGCAGATGGAATGGGATCTCACCACTCATTGAAGTATGAAAAGGGGATTCTTTATAAAGTGCTCCAATAACACTTTGTCCCGGGTATCGGTCCTTGTGTCTATGGTCCAATGGGAGCAAGAATTTCCAGGAACATTTGGAACATTTCGTTTCTGAGCAGAAGAGCCGTTTTCAAGTAGTGTTCTTACGTATTAATCAATATTCGATTGAGACGGAGTCGTTTGGCACCTCGATGTCGACTCATCACATCCTGGGGTTGAAGAAGGTCCCAAGGGTTCGGACTAAAAGGCAAGCCCGAAATCACCTACCTTTGGCTTCGGGTCCAGAACCAACAAAAGAAAGGAAAGGCGGGTGGTTGAGACAGTGTAGTCCGTTTTCACAAGAGTACGAAGCAACCTTCTGGGATACTGATCATGGAAGCTAGTGTGGCCAATGCGTCAGCAAACTGATTCTTCGTCCCTCGGAAGCGAAAGGCGAGCCAGCAAACTCCGGCAACTCCTCCCTTTTTTTTATTGAAATTTCATTTTACAGAGAATAATCCTAAATTAAGACTGAACACAAACCCAATGCCGATGTGAGACAGAAAGCAACACACACAAGCAATACCATATGGATTCTCTGCCGGTGTCTCCATTGGAAAAGTCCTCTTCTTTCACCTCGCCCCCGGCTATAGAAAAGAGTGTCATTCCTGACTTTCCTTAGAAGACCGCCATAGTGCACTGTCTACGCACTTGGAGACACTATCTTCTCGGGTCAAAATTCGTTGTCCGAACGGATAACATAGCCACCAGCTATTTCCAAACACAGAAGAAGCTCAGCCCTAAGCAAGCAAGGTGGCAAGAAAGTCAATAGTCACTTCAATCGGCATAATAAAAATAGGCATATTGGGAAGGAACTGGAGAGGGCTAGAAGCTACTCGTTCGTATTGGGAACCACCACAGAAAGCGTCACAACACCTAGGGGTACCTAGCCATAGTCAAGGCGTCCAAGGCATTGTAAAGGTGCATCTTAATAAGAGGATTTATACAAGAAGAAGGGGGTTAACACATCAATTTTTATTGTTTCTAATACATATGCATAATTCCATGCATTATGGTATGTAATTTATACATCCAATAAAAATGGTACAAATGACATTAATTAAAAAAAATAAAAAATAAAAACAAGGAAAATTTTCATATACACACCATTAGGATTAGAAACCTCATCTACGTCCACTAGTTTGCAAAAACTTCATCTAGTTCCCAAAAACTTTGCTCCGTTAATCAACAAAGTCCACTCTGTTAAAAGAATCTCGTTAATTGTTGACGTCATCTGCGTTGAACATTTGAAGGGACGATAATACCCTATTATGCTTGTTAAAAGACCAAAATACCCTTAATAGTATAGTTACCCTACCCCCAAATTTTCACCTCCATCATCATTGTTCACGATGGCGATGGTCTTCATGTTCATCGAATCCTCTATTTGGATGTGGATGCAGGGTCAACGATCGATCAAGGGATTGCATACTTCCTCATGTTCTTAGCCTTGACTCTCACTTACATCATTCACTAAGTTTTATCATTTTTATCTTTTTGACTTCCAATTTGATAGAAATTGGGTTCTTCGGTGTTATACTGAGGTCGATTCTCATCCTCCTCTTGATCTTTTTCCAATCTGTTAGGGTTTTCTTTTTTCGGTTTTTGTTTTTGTTGATCCGTTCTCTTTTTCAGAAATGGCATCTGCAGATGTTGAGTTTCGCTGCTTTGTTGGTGGTCTAGCTTGGGTTACTGATGATCAAGCCCTCGAGAGGGCTTTCAATCAATATGGCAAAATTATTGAATCGAAGATAATCAGTGATCGTGAGACTGGTAGATCCCGAGGGTTTGGCTTTGTGACTTTTCGCGATGAGCAGTCAATGAGGGATGCCATTGAACTGATGAACGGCCAGGATCTTGATGGTAGAAATATTACCGTCAATAAGGTGCAGACCAGAGGAGATGGTGGTGGCGGAGGCGGTGGTTACTGCAGTGGAGATGGTGGTAGTTATGGTGGCGGCGGCGGTGGATATGGTCGCCGTGAAGGTAATAGTTATGGTGGTTCCTGTTCCAGGTTATTGTTCTCTGTGTGATACTCCTTTTTAGCCGCTGGTTCGGTGTCAATGGTTAGGTTTTATCCTTCTCCGAGTTTTTGTAGTCTTGTTACAGAGATCATGAAAATTTGAAGTAGATATTTGAGTTGTTCTTCTGAAAATTTGTTGATACGTGCATAATCGTTCAATTTACCCAGAAATTTGGTTCTTCAACTATTCATCTGTTCGATTCATATATTCACTGAGATGTAATGAGTTTTTACTAATTAGATCATATTCTTTAATGATTCATCTGTTGGATTCATGTTTTGCCTTCTCCCCCCCTCCTTTGATACAAAACCAGATCATGGAACAAACTCTAATCCTGGTCTGGTGATCAGAATCAGATGGGTCTCTGATCATCTGTGTTCTGCATCCATATTGTTCAAGTTCAAGCTCAAGCCCCTCAAAGGGCGCAGTAAATTCAACGTGCTTGTTTGAGAAAAATACCTAATTGCTGTTTAATTAAGAGGAAAACAGCACAAATAGAATTTCTCCACGTTTGGATGTGGATGCAGGGTCAACGATCAACCGTACTTTTTATATAAGCAACTCTGTATCCATCGCCTCAGAGAGAGAGAAAGAGAGAGAGAGAGAGAGAGCCAAATAGGTTTAATTTGCCTTAATCGTCTCTTGGTTTTTCAACCGTATTTTTTACATAAACTTATCTGGTGCCGGAGTTGGGATGCCGGAGATGGGATGTCGCGGTGAACCACAACGCAGAGGGAACCAACGCCACAGAGAAGACCAACGCAGATGGAGTCGGGTTAAGGCTTGGGTGAGAGTGAAAATGAGAGAGAGAAAATATACATACCATTACAAAAGTCCAATATAACTCTTTTAATTTTTCAATTTTTAATATGAAAGGTAAAAATGTATTTCAACAATTCCGTCAGTTAGTTGGACGTGGTTGAGGTTTTTGCAATCTTGTAAACGTAGATGATGTTTCCAATCCTTAATGGTGTGTATATGAAATGTATATGAAAATTTTTCAAAAAACAAATAAAACAAAACGTGATACAATAAGGCGACCAACTGCCTAGTCCTATTTGACTCCCCTAGATGCCTAGGCATTGCTAGACAACACTTTAACAACTATGACGTAGAGTGTTGAGCTTGTCATGTAAACGCCGTTGAAAGGTTTGAAGAAGATATTTTGCTTTTAGTTCTTCTCACATCTCCCATGTAGTGGGCTCCCTTCCTCGGCGTTCCAGTTTCACCTCATAGTTGGGCTACCACTCTCGTGCTGTTCCCACAAGCTTGGAGTGGGCCAGTTGCATCTTTCTCACTTCTAAAAGCTCAAACCAATCAAAGTAGTCATTGAAGCCACACAACCAATCATTGAATACCTGAGGATCGTTTTTTTCCGTTGTACTCCTTCAATTCCAATTTCATCTTGTGAGAGTTACCTTGGCATCGCTATAGTATGCCATGATCAAAGTATGATCGCACATGCTCCTCAAAGGTGAACTGTAGAGGAGTATTTCTAAAAGCCAGTTGGTTCAACATCTGACGGGTGTTGTTGTCTGAGGATTGGATAGGCTGCCCATCACTTTGTGGAGATATGAAATCAAACACTGCTCCATCATGGTCATATGATAAGTTAAATGCTTCAATACGTCCATTACTTGTCCCATGGATTTTGGAGTTGGAGTCTTAGAGCTACCTTTGACCATCACTCTGATACCAAATAATATGAATCCAAATCACCACAGGATAGGGATTGAAATTCAAAGGAAAAACCAGAATCGTAGTGAAGGTTTAGAACCAGAATTAAAAAGAATGAATTGCTTGATAGAAGAAAAGATATGAAGGAAAGATATGACTTGAAGAGTCTCACTCCAAGCCTAGGCCAGCTTCTCACAAACCACCCTAGCTTCTCACAAGGAACATTGCCTCACTGTAGCTCTGTTTCTCACTGAAAAATATAGATGAATTTCACTCAAATCTGATTAAAATGATTACAAGATAACTCCTTTATAGAAGGGCTGAGATGGTTCTAGACCTTCATTGGAACTTCCTCCAAGACTTAATGACTTGAATGGTTCCAAGGACTTGCATAGGACTGTTTTAAAGAAATTTGATCATTTTTGCATTTTCAAGGTCTCCACTCTCAATGAAACTAACTCCACTAATGAATCTTAGACTTCACTAACAACCCTTGGACTTCTCAATTCCAATATAAAAGAAAACATTGAAGTTCCAGCCCATAACCCATATGACCAATTAGGCTACTTATTAACCCATTAGACTAGGCTTTAGGCTTGGAATGGCTTGTTTTGATGTGATTACTTATGCTGGAACCTATCTACATCAAAACCCTAACCCCCTTGGGTGCTTATAAACACATCAATTCTGCCCTTCTTTTTTTCTGCTCCAATGGCAAGAAAATGATCGTCTTTACTAATTGCAACCTCAAGACACATTCAGAAATATTTTAAGACTCCCTGACCATGATTCAATTACCTTCTTCTTTCTTTTTGCTTTTCTTTCCTTCCTTCTCCCAACTACTGTAGAATATTACATCTCCATAATTGTTTTATGTTTCCACATTTGCAGTACATCGAGTCTCAAACCTGAGGATTTCACTACGGCTGTAATGCTCAATGGATAGAGTGTGATGGTACCTTTTGAAAGTGTTTTCTGCGGTGACAGCTGCGGTGCAAATTATCAAATGAGCCCCACCGTGGATTATCAAAGACAACACCCATTACGAAGTCTACGCAACATTACTTAATGGTAACTATCAAATAAGTCCCAACAGATTAATGCACGGATAATTACATTAATTACAAAAAATTTCAAGACAAAACAACATGCGCTTCTTTTTTTAATTTTCTTCGAAATGAAATCACAAATAAACAAAAGAACACGTAAATCAAAACCAGATGAAAGGCAGAGAAAAGCACCATCATCCGAAGAAGCAGAAGCATCGCCTTCGGAAGGAGAAACTCTATTTTCCTGTTGATCTTTCTTGCTTACAGTATCCGAATCCCTGGAACATGAAATAAAATAAGGAGGAAACAACAACAATAGTGAATAATTACACTGAATAGAAGGCAAAGAATGGGAAGAACAGGCGAAACTCACCCTGCAGGAAGAATCAGTTGATGACCTCCTTGTTTTACGAGAAATGCCTGGGTTCGAAGTTCGTCGGCTTTCAGAGAAAAACCTCGACGGGAGTAGATATTAGCCAAGTCACCTAGAGCAGAGGCCAACTCCAGATCCGAAGGCGATGAAGAAGGCCCACTTTGGAGCTTCGAAATCACTGATTCAAGCACAGAAATCGCTCCTTCAACGTCTCCACCATCAACAAGATCTTCCACTGCTACGCTCCAATTACTTTCTCCTTCCATATCTTTTGCTCCTCTCTTCTTTCCGTTCCTCCCCAAAGTCCAAAACTCCAAACTACCAACGCCAACTCACTCTTGTCCCCAGAAATTGCAAAGTCGTTCTCGCGTCTTTCTGGATCGAGAGAAAATTTCTTTGAGCGTGAGGATGGGCCTGGTCGAGGCTGGGCCTAGTATGGGGTTGGGCTTAAACAATGCTACTTATTTATTTAGAAGGTCAATCTTAGGCCCAAATTTTCCAAAAAAAAATAAAAAATCTTAGGCCCAAATAATGTCCATCATTTTGATCCATGTATAAAATGATGGGGTTATAATTTTTTTTTTTTTTTTTTTTTTACAGAAAGAACTTTGAATTAATGAGGAACTGAGTGAAAAACCCTATGGTTAGAGAGCAGCACATATATCCAACTAGAGGGCGGAATGGTAATTTCACCCCTCTTGTGTGTGGGCGCATGTACACACTGTAGGACAAGAATCTTTTTCTCAGAAAAAACTCTAGACATAAACCTTTTTGTGCGAGTCTTTATTGATTTTTCCTGAGTTGTTCCTTCCAATGATTAGTGAGAATAAAAAGTATTGTAAAGTGTTTTGTAATCTATTTTCTTGAAGCATATATGATGATTATGGTGCTACTATTTTGGAATCCAATAAGCAAGAACCCACTAGTATTTACCTTTTTTTCAACATCACTTTTGGAACTATCAATTTAATTTTCTTGTAAGAATTTTTTTTCTTTTTATTTTTTATTTTTTATAAGTTGTGGAAGAATAGAAGAGGAGAGACGATGAAACTCGGAATCCATCCCAGGAAACACTCTATAGTTTGTCTGTGGAAGAAACTCTTGAATTATGACAGAGGGATTCTGATGTTGCAAGTGGGGGAATCTCTCATGCCACAATAATTGAGATCAGGCGATTGGCGTTTGGTCAATAAGAGGGTCAGATTGTCAAAAGCGGAGAAAGAATATAAAAAATGAGAGTATCAGGGATATGAAAGGGCAATCCCGACCCTCACCTTCGGTTGGAGAACCCAGTGAGTGCTCCGAGGCTGCCGAATCGCTCACCGGGCACCCAGCCTCTTGGATAGGAGGGAGTGGGAAAGCATTCCCACAATGACAAAATTCGTATTTTATTCCTAAAACTATAAACTAATTCTAATTATGTTTGTAACCTACCTCCTTGGAACCTCTTTTAATAGCAAAGTTTTATGGAGCGATTATACACCCAGAAAACTGTTCATAGATGTCCTTCTATCACTCACTGAACCCCAAGGCACTAGGACTTAGATCCTCTCCAACACTACTAGTCTCAGATCCAAGGGCTGAGGATCACTCGGAGCACAAAGCCGGGTGATCCTCAATTGTCGAATCCACACTAGACTCTCTCGAATGCTAGAGAGGATATTTTTTTACGGCCTACTTGATGATGAAAAGAAAAAAAAGGATAAAACTTTTAGGGAAGAGATTCTCTCTAGTCTGAAGAACAATGAAACCAATAATAGCAGAGACGGGAGGGGCATTATCGGAAATTCATAAAAAAGCATCAACCCATCTTTTTCATGACAACATTATTACATTTTATGAGACTGTCAATCCAATCTTAAGATTCGGTTTTCAAGTTCTAAAGTTATTTTAATTCAAAACTTAATAATTTAATTATGTCAACCGATTTAACATCCTTTGACAAGATTATATATTCAAATTAAGTCCTGTTCTAACCAACAATCCCTTTCATCAGGGTCGACATTGGTTCCTTTACTTATATTCAGAATCATGAGGTTGATTGGCTAAGCTCAAAGGTTTTCACAGATATTGGAGAAACCACTGTTACTACATCTGTAGATCTAAATGCCTAAAACCTTGGGTCCACAACCAACTTCTTCACTAAATGATTCTGATTCTCAGCAGTTTTAAGACTTTGATTGTAATCAGTCACCGAACCATTCATTATTTATGATTGGTGGAGCCTACAAAAGGGACTGTACTTAATTACCACCCCCACAGGCAATGCTTACCAACCATCCATTTGGTATTTTGCCTTAAAAGGGCTTCTTGTACCCCACAGTTGTGGGAGAGAATGAGTGAGGAAGCAACCGTATCATTAATTGACAATTTAATTCATGTTCTTGTGAATATATTTTAGTACTGCCAATGTAGAGTTAGTTAGTGCGGCTCTGATGGAGCTTATTAATCAAGGTATATAGAGATTCAATATCTGGGTTGTTCTAAATGACTGCCCATCATATATAGTACTCAGTCCACTGATCATACAATCATTCATGCAATGTTATGTAGGAGAGCAGTCACAATTAAGATGGAAATGAAACAATGTGCCAATGATTCACGAAGGATCTAATTAAACTTAGTAAAGATACCAAAGAACTACTTGCTGTTCCTTCTTAAATACCCTCCATTCCTTTTTTTTTTTTTTTTCTCAATTACTTTGAAGATGACAAATCATAGTATCATAAAAAAAATTTCAATTATGAAGTTGAATTTGCAGATTTTGAAAGGCAAATAGTGCTTATAAATTGAAGAGAAGGTAAGGCAATGAAGCCCCCATATAGGTGCATTCAAAGAGAGTCCATGACTTAGAAAATTAAGGGGTAGTTGAAGATAACAAATACTGATAGATTTGAATAACTTGAAATAGAAGGTCTCAAACCCATTCTTAACCTTTCCCTAAATAGACAAATATTCATGATTTATCCACCAACATTTCCAGCAGAAACTCCTTTACCGAAGTAGATAAGCTCAACTGTTCATGAAATGAAAGGGAAAAAGACAGTTACATCCCCTGTAACTTACCTTAATGACAATTGAACACCCAAGTTTCAAAAAAAGACAAACAACCCCAATTTTTAATGGTGTTAAAGTTATATTTTTTGTAGACAACTTGATGGATTCATAATTTTATATATTTATTTCTCTTATATTTAGTTTATTTAACATATTATATGTCTTATGATACTCATTTGTAATGATTCCTTATATATAAGACATTGGTAGAAAGTATTGATAATTTATGTTTAAAATAAAAAAATTCTGATATTTTCAATAATGACCTTCTGAATTTCATGCAGATTTTTAATGTGAAAAAAATTATAGAAATCAAACGTGATCCAAAAATCTGATCTGGAAAGTTGATTTAGATTCAAACCAGAGAAGGAAGATTACCACACATAGAATGTTTACTATTGGAAGGATTTGATTGATTGTCAGAAATATTGAGGAGAATATATACCTCTTTGGAATATTACAAAGATTGACAGGTCTAAGGGTGACATTTGGTTAATAATGAAATGATTCTCTATCTAATGTAGGCAAAAAGATTTTGTCTAATCTTTATTATTTTCATGTAATAAAGTTGTCAATTCTAGACATACCAATTTTAGTCTTCTCTACTCTGGCTATTTAAGCAATGTAAAGGCTACGTAATAGGGCATCCAAGAATTATTAAGAAGATAGTTTTATTTCTTTTGTTTTTTCTATCATGTCTGGCTAAGTTCTTTAGTCGATTCAAGGGAAATTCAATTCGGTTAGTAAAATTGTGAGACTTTGTCCTTAATTTTAATTATTCTTCTATTCAAATATCTGTGTTTCTTGGTTTTTCAAGTTAATGACTGTATGATTCGATTTATTAAGAGGCCTATTAATTGATTGACTTGTGTAGTTTATAGCTAACCTGAATCCATAATCCGTAATTATTATGGTGTTCAGGAAAGATAGCAATTGAGCAGAACAATTATGATCCAAGTTTTTGTTACTTGATTAAATGAAACATATAATGAATTAAATAATCTGACGCTTGTTAGATTGTTGTTCATCTTTAACTCTCCCCGTGAATGTAATATTATCAGTAAATTCATGAGGATTACTTAATACTATTGGGTGTCACGCTCCCGGATAATAGTATCCAGGTCTCTCCTCAGCTCAGCAACTTCGGCCTGGAGTGCTCTAGAATTAAATTATATGCTGGGCTCAAATTAATGAAATTAGGGAAGGTATGTATTGTCTGATTTTTTGATAATCCTTGGTTAAATATTTCAATAGAGAATATATATATATATATATATATATATATATATATATATATATATATATATATATATATATATATATATATATATATATATATATATATATATATATATATATATATATATATATATATATATATATATATATATATATATATATGAGGTCAGTGATCAATTTACAGCCGTGAGTAAATTTTCTTGAATCAACATCATCTTCCATTGAATTTTTGTTACTTAATTTTGTTGTCAATTAAATTGTAGAAGAAAACCCCCATTTTTCTTGGTAAGTAGACAATTTGATTAACTAGTCTCTGTGGATCGATCTTTACTTATCATTACTATTCATTGTAGGTAGAGTAATTTATTTTTGGTTGTGCTCGACAAGCATCAAAATTTGGTGCCGTTGCCGAGGACTAGTTTTAATCAGATTGTGATTGTTTTCCTTCTATTTAATTTTTTTTAGTCACTTGTGTTACCTTTATGTGAAGTTTTTTTTTTTCTGTTTCAGGTGTCCATAGTTTTTCCGACAAGTATTTCTTGCACATGAAATTTCGAACGACTTAGGGGCACTACAAGAAGCTTATTTTGAAGAACATAAAAAAAAAGCTTAATTTAATATTTTAATTTTACTTGGTTTTCATGCACTTTATGTTATCGGTCAGAATTTTTCTTTGAAATTTTTTTAATTAGTTTTTATTTATTTATTTATTATTATTATTATTTTTTGGGATCCATTGTATAAGTATCTTGGTTAATGACATGATCTTCTAACTCTGGTAAATTGATATTTGATCCAGAACCCGAAAGAACTTTACACCGATTAAGGAAATAAGCTAAGAAAATCCTGACAAAACAGGTTTCAACATCACAAGGATCAATTGTTTCTGATATAGTTGCTAGTGAGCTGCTAGTAGAGGAAGCCATGGTTGAAAGCAGGACTTTGAAAGAGCTGGCTGCTCCTAATCTAAACCAGTAACCTTTGTGTATTGAATTTTGAAATCTAGAAGCGACGTTTGAATTAAAATCGGGACTAATCCATTTATTACCCAAATTTCGTGGGCTTGCAGGAGAAGATCCTCATAAGTATTTGAAAGAATTTCACGTGGTATGCTCTATCATGAAACCGCAGAGTATTACAGAGGCACAGATTAAGCTACGCACTTTTTCATTCTCTTTAGATGAATATGCTAAAGATTGGTTGTACTACATTCCCTCTGGTACAATCAATTCATGGAATGAGATGAAATGCCAATTTTTAGAGAAATATTTTCCTGCATCCAAAGCGACAAATATAAGAAAAGAGATATGTGAAATTCGACAACACCATGAAGAAACATTATATGAGTATTGGGAATGCTTCAAGAAGCTTTGCGCAAGCTGCCCATATCATCAAATTAGTAACCAGCTTCTGATTCAATATTTCTATGAAGAATTATTACCAATGGAAAGGAGTATGGTGGACGCCGCTAGTGGAGGCGCTTCAGTTGACAAGACTCCAGAAGCTGCGAAAAGGTTAATTTCTAATATGACAGTAAATTCACAGCAATTTGGTACAAGGATGGAGCAAACATCGAAGAAAGTTAATGAGGTAAGTACATCAAACTTTGAAGGTCAGATTTCTGATCTAACTTCTTTGGTGAGACAAATGGTTGTAGGGAATTTGCAAACAGTTAAAGCATGTGGTATTTGCTCAGCCACCAGTCATGCTACGGATATGTGTCCCATACTTCAAGAAGATACACCAGTCCAATAAGCAAATATTATGGGAGGATTTCAAGGGCAACCTCAGCGAAAGTATGATCCATACTTAAACTCATACAACCCTAGATGGAGAGATCACTCAAATCTGAGTTATGGGAATCAAGTTGCCCAGAATCATTATTAACCTCCATTCCAACCTAGGCAGCAAGCAAATTAGAATATGTCACTTAATGAGATTGTTAAGGCATTGGCAAGCAATACACAACAGTTTCAACTTGAGACAAGGAACAACATTCAGAATATAGAAAAGCAGATTAGTCAACTTACAACTTTAGTAAGCAAACATGAAGCTCAAGGATTTGGAAAATTACCGTCTCAAACCATCATAAACCTACGTGAGAATGCAAGAGCCATTACATTACGGAATGGAAGAGAACTTGAGCCCTTCATTGCTAAATCTGCAGATTCGGCCAAGACAGTTCAAGAAGAAACAAAAGCCGACAGCGATGATGTAAATTTGTCCAAGGTAAAATCTCAATCAGTTGTGCATAATTCTACTAATTCTGTTCTTCTCCCTTTTCCTAGCAGACTGTCTAAATCGAAAAAGAAAGAACAAGAGAAAGAAATTCTTGAGACTTTTCGAAAGGTAGAAGTAAACATACCTCTACTTGATGCCATTAAACAAGTCCCAAGATATGCTAAATTTCTCAAAGAGTTGTGCACTTCAAAGAGGAAATTGAGGGGTGATGAGAAAATTATTGTAGGGTAAAATGTAACAGCTGTTATTCAGCGTAAGTTACCCCCAAAATGCAAGGATTCATGTACGTTTACGATTCCATGTGTGATTGGTAATACTAAGTTTGAACGTACCATGTTAGACTTAGGTGCATCTATATATGTTATGCCACATTCAATTTATACATCTCCAAATTTGGGTCCTTTGAAAAAAACGGGTGTAATTATCTAGTTAGCTGACCGTTCTAACGCATACCCTGAGGGAGTGGTTGAGGATGTTTTGGTGCAGGTGAATGAGTTGATTTTTTCTGTTGATTTTTATATTTTGAATATGAAAGATAGTACCTCCCCAAACCCTGTCCCAATTTTACTAGGAAGGCCTTTCCTCAAAATAGCTAAAACGAAGATTGATGTCCATGATGGTACCCTTACCATGGAGTTTGATGGAGAGATTGTTAAATTCAACATATTTGAGGATATGAGGTACCCTAGTAATGATGTTCAATCTGTGTTTTCTATTGATGTGGTTGATGTGTTTGCATAGGATATTTTTGAATTGAGTAGTAAGAAAGAAGCGGATAAGAAAAGGAAGTTGCAGTTGCAAGAATTAAAAGAGATACGACTTGAGGCTTACGAGAATTCAAGCATATACAAGGACAAGACTAAGGCGTTTCATGACAAGAGGATTGTGAGGAAGCAATTTGTAATTGGACAAAAAGTCTTGCTTTACAATTCGAGATGTAAATTGATGCCTAGTAAGTTACATTCTCGTTGGATTGGACCTTTTGAAGTTACTAATGTGTTTCCTTATGGTACAGTTGAAGTTCGAAGTTTCAAAATTAACAAGGTTTTCAAGGTTAATGGGCGTTGACTCAAGACGTTCTATGAAGGCTTTCATGAGCATACTATAGACGAACTACAACTGGGGGATCCCGTTTATTCTGATTGAGGAGTATTGAGTTGAGCTAATGACGATAAACACAAGCGCTGCTTGGGAGACAACCCAAGAAATCAAATTTTTTTTTTTATCATTTTTAATTACTTTTCTTTATATCTTTCCATTACATTTTTAACTTCCATTGGGGACAATGTCAGATTTAAGTGTGGGGGGGAGGAATTAAGATTTTTTTTTTGTTTTATTTTTATTTTTATTTTTTAAGTTTTGTTTTTAATTTTTGTATGATGTGTTAAAGCAAAAAAAATTTTAAAAGTTGAATTTAAAAAAAAAAATTTCACTTCAATAGACTAGGAGAATATGTATGTTATAGATTAGAACTATTTGAACGTAAAAAAATTACATATATGAATTAGTTGAAACAACTTGCTAAATGAGTTTTGAATAACATTGATTGCATTTAGAGGTAAAGCATGCATGTTTAGTAGATGGAATCCAACCAAGCAAGCTTTTGAGTCAAACTAAATTGAGACATCTATGTCAGTCTTTATTTTCTTTGAAGAGTGATATTCTACTATGCTTTTGTATCTCTAGAACTTGAACTGTGTTAAGATTACATTGATATGTGTAGACACGAAGATGATAAAGGCAAATAGGATTTTACAACCACTTAGCTTAAATGGCCAATCTTATATATTTTTACCCTTAGTGGACCCACTTTGAGCTTTTAAACTTTATTCTTCATTGAACCCTAAATCATGAGCCTTGAATTGTTTATTTTTCTCATGTTTTACCAATCTTTGAGCTAGTAGAGCATTGAGAATTATCTAATGGGTTTGAGAGAGATATGTATTGAATAAGTGTGGGGGTGTTATTTTCAAAAGTGATGGTTGTATATCAAGAAGTAGGATGTAATGGGAGTAAATGGTCCTTATTATATTTGAAATGTCATGCTCTTCTTAAAAAAAAAAAAATTCAAGTAGCAAAGCATAGTTCTCAAATGAAAAGAAAAAGAATGAAAGAAAAAGAAACTGGAGTTTGGGATATTTTGTTGAAGAGCTTTATTTATGAGCCTTTATCATTTTGATTGTTCAATTTTTTTTTGTCTTAATGCTCTATTAGTTTCTTGGGTTTTAACGTCAGTACATTTTTCTTATCCGTGCCCTGAACCCTAGCCCCATTACCATCTTGATAAAGACCTTTTGATTCATGTATGCGTGTATTCTAAGTAATGGCGATTTTGATGAATAAGCAAACCTATGGTAGTGCATCTTCATAGGAAGATCTTGACTGAAACAGTTAAACCTTAAATTCTTGAGTGAGTAGAGAGAATCACAAGAGAAAATCTACTAAACATTAGCATGTTCACTTTTGAATAAGACTGGTATGTTAGATATTGCTCATATTTACTAAGTGACCTTTGACTATGACATATATTGTTCTCTTAATCTCTTGAATTAGTTTATGAATCATGGTACACATATTCTTTGAATGCTGTGGGATGAAAGAGAAAAAATTTAGTATTTAGTTTGTCCGAGGTCGTGCAAGAGCTAAGTGTGGGGGAATTTGATGGATTCATAATTTTATATATTTATTTCTCTTATATTTAGTCTATTTAACATATTATATGTCTTATGGTACTCATTTGTGATGATTCTTTATATATAAGACATTAGTGGAAAGTATTGGTAATTTATGTTTAAAATAAAAAAATTCTGATATTTTCAATAATGACCTTCTGAAGTTCATGCAGGTTTTTAATGTGAAAAGAATTCTTGAAATCAAACGTGATCCAAAAATCTGATCTGAAAAGCTGATTTGGATTCAAACCAAAGAAGGAAGATTACTACACATAGAAGGTTTACTATTTGAAGGATTTGATTGATTGTCAGAAATCTTGAGGAGAATATATACCTCTATGGAATATTACAAAGATTGGCAGGTCTAGGGGTGATATTTGGTTAATAATGAAATGATTCTCTATCTAATCTAGGCAAGAAGATTTTGTCTAATCTTTATTATTTTCATGTAATAAAGTTGTCAATTCTAGACATACCAGTTTTAATCTTATCTACTCTGGCTATTTAAGCAATGTAAAAACTATGTAATAGGACATCCAAGAATTATTGAGAAGATAGTTTTATTTCTTTTGTCTTTCTTTTCTATCATGTTTGGCTAAGTTCTTTAGTCGATTTAAGGGAAATTCAATCCGGTTAGTAAATTGTGAGACTTTGTTCTTAATTTTAATTATTCTTCTATTCAAATATCTGTGTTTCTTGATTTTTCAAGTTAATGACTATATGATTCGATTTATTAAGAGGTCTATTAATTGATTGAATTGTGTGGTTTATAACTAATCTGAATCCATAATCTGTAATTGTTATGGTGTTCAGGAAAAGTAACAATTGAGCAGAACAATTATGATCCAAGTTTTTGTTATTTGCTTAAAGGAAACATAAAATGAATTAACTAATCTGACGCTGTTAGATTGTTGTTCATCTTTAACTCCCCCCGAGAGTGTAATGCTATCAGTAAATTCATGAGGATTACTTAATACCAATTGGTTTATTGATAAGAATTAAATTATGTGTTGGGCTCAAATTAATGAAATTAAGGAAGGTAAGTATTGTCTGGCTTTTTGATAATCCTTGGTTAAATATTTGAATAGAGAATAATATATATATATATATATATATATATATATATATATAATTTGCAGCCGTGCGTAAATTTTCTTGAATCGACATCATCTTCCAATGAATTTTTGTTACTTACTTTTGTTGTCAATTAAATTACAGAAGAAAACCCCACTTTTTCTTGGTAAGTAGACAATTTGATTAACTAGTCTCTGTGGATTGACCTTCACTTATCATTACTATTCATTGTAGGTAGAGTAATTTATTTTTGATTGCGCTCGACATGCATCACAACTTTACCCCAAATTTTTAACAATCGCAATGTAAGAAAGAGAAACAAGGAATCTAATTGTGGAGAGAGAAAGAATGCGTACGATGCTGAAGATACGGCAGTGACCACTAGATGAGTGCCACCTAGCGTTTTTCCAATCTAATGGTTGAAATCAATTAAAGAGTATGCAAACATTATGGTTTGTGATATACTGAATACATCTTCATCTTCCCTTCTATTTTCTCATCTCATCATTTGTCTGCAACTCTCTCATCCCATTGTTCATCTGCAAATCTTAAGAAGATGTGGAGACGAAACTCAGAAACAAAGCTCTAGTCGGAGTCAGTGAAGGTAGTAGAAGTTATGGAAGAAGTTGTTCAGGCGGCGAACGAAGAAGTTGCTTAGTAGGCGATTGAAACCGTTGAAGTCGTCGAAGATGCTGTTGTTGTTGTTGGTTTTTTTGTTCTTTTGTTTTTTTTTTTTTTTTTTTTTTGTTTTTTTGTTTTTTTGTTTTTTTGTTTTTTTGTTTTTTTTTTTTTTTTTTTTGTTTTTTTGTGATACTTTTAGCTCTTATCATCGAAGAAATTGCTCAGTTGGCCTCAGGCTGTGGATGGCTTAATTTCAGTTGGGGAGAAAATGAAATTATGATAAGCTTACTTAGGTCTATGGAGATGAGATCTCCATTATTCCCAAAATGATGGGATCCAGTGCCATCTGCAAAGTTGAATCTTAGCTACCGACTCTGATTGTGAGATCAATTTGTTTTTTCTCTGATTGTAGTCTTTTATATGTTTTTTTTTTGCAATTTCTTGTTTCTTTATTCTGTATTTCTATCACCTGTTTAGTATTGAAGAGGATAAATCAGTAACAGGTCATCTGAAAGAAACATCGAAGTCCTTTAATCTCTGAAGAGTAGAATCTGAAGGAGAAAAAATTAAGATCTAAATCGAACCACGGAAGAAAAATCGGAATCAAGCCACAAAAGCTCTGAATCTGAATCTCTGAATCACTGAGATTGAAGACTGATAAGTGTCTGATTTCTATATTTTTATTCTCTTTGCATTATGCTTTTTAATATGTTTTATGCTTAATTGAACTGAATAGGATGAATTTTATTAATTTGACATATTTTAGAGATTTTGAATTAATTGCTAAAAGAGACGAAAATTCTAGTATTCTTAATACTAATGTTCTGAGCTTCATGCAGGTTTTGACATGTAAAGAGTTCCAGAATTGAAAAGTTGTCTTCAATAAAGTTGTAGAAGACGTCTCAACCTTTTCAGAATGATATTATGGAGAAAAATCTGAGTTCGTTTGGGCCTCCAAAATTTGCCTCAAAGTCTGACACGAAAATCTTATCCGAATCCGAATTGAAGCAGCCGTACAATATGATTAAAGCATTCAACAGTGGATGAAATTTCCATAAAGAGTCTCTTACTCAAGATAGGAAACCTACAATAGAAAACTCCAAGGAAAAAAAAAAGCTCTACAATTTTAGAATTCTAAATAGAGAAGGAATCCTACACAAAGAAGGAGTTTTAAGTTATAAAGGATTGTTATGTTTTATATATAAATCGCTAGTGTTGAAGATAATCAATCTCTCTCTCTCTCTCTCTCTCTCTCTCTCTCTCTCTCTCTCTCTCTTTTGTTGGAAATTTTTCTCTCTAAAAGGATTGTAATGTTTGACTAATTTTCTCATTCAGCTCAAGGGGATTTTAAAGTCCAAACTTATGTCAATGGTGTAGTTGTTATTCAGTATCGTTGTTCTTCTTCTCTCTTTTATTGGAATTGCTTATATTATTCTTTTATCTTTATTTATGATATTTATTTTAATATTTCAATAATGGCCTGCTGAATCAGTTAGAATAATATTAATTGCTATATCTAGAATCTATGATACATAATCGTCCTGATTCTAATCACAAGTAGCAAACAATGGTAGATGATTATATCCAAGTTTTCATCTCATCATTGTGAATAATATTGTAAGCACCCCATTTTTGCCACCCTCAGCATAAGTGAACCAATATAGCAGGTTTCTGGCTTTTAACCCAAAGGTTGGTGATTCTCTAATGAACCCCATAGTAGGGTCATTGGATGTTACCTACTTGGATGTACAGGTCGTGAAATTATCTTTGAAATGAGACTGGAATCATGAAATTCTGACGTCAAACAAAGAAGATATCGCAGTTTGAAAGTGCAAGGGCATTTACATAATTATCGTATGATGCATGCATTATCATTCAAACTTCAAGACATCATATCTGCATCATATGATAATTACGTAAATACCCTTGCACTTTCAAACTGCGATATCTTCTTTGTTTGACGTCAGAATTTGATGATTTTGATCTCATTTCGAAGATAATTTCACGACCTGTACATCCAAGTAGGTAATATCCAATGACCCTACTATGGGGTTCATTAGAGAATCACCAACCTTTGGGTTAAAAGTCAGAAACCATCCATATTGGTTCACTTATGCTGAGGGTGGCAAAAATGGGATGCTTATAGATGCCCCTCTTTAGCCAAGATTGTTACCAATTAAAGGCTAAAGATAAAATAACCATATTTTTGGGATATGAGTGAGATTGCTTAATGGGCTGCACTTAGGGTAATTCATTCTAAACTGCCTATGTATTCTAAGGGTGTCCTAGAAATCAAGCCCAGAACGTAGTTCGACTGGCAAGAAGGTTTGTTCTTCTTGGAAGATTGATGATTGTTCTTCTTGTATGAAGCTAGGCTGTAAATACAAGGCTCATCTGTAGGCTGAAAACCTCTTCTTGCTGAGGTGGGACTCATGATGCAAGGTACACGTGGGTTTGAACCCAGCTTGATCCATTTATAGGCTGATAAACCTCTTCTTGTATGGAGCTAGGCTGTGAATACAAGGCTCATTTGTAGGCTGGGAACCTCTTCTTTCTGAGATGGAACTCATGATGCAAGGTATGTGCGGGCTTGAACCCGGCTTGATCCATTTGTAGGCTTATAAACCTCTTCTTGTATGAAGCTAGGCTATTAATACAAGGCTCATTTGTAGGCTGAGAACCTCTTCTTGCTGAGGTGAAACTCATGATGCAAGATAATCGTGGGCTTGAATCTGGCTTGATCCATTTGTAGGCTGATAAATCTCTTCTTGTACGAAACTAGGCTATGAATACAAGGCTGATTTGCATGAGCTTGAGCTCGGCTTTGATTTGTTTGGATGGAGGACTTGTCTTTTCTTTGATTGAACTGAGGCTCTTTTGATTGAGATTCTGAGATTGATTTTCTGAATAAGCTAGGGCTCTGCATTTGATTTACTAATAGATTGAGATTGATTTGAATTTTGGATGAGCTAGGGTTCTACATTTGATTCACTAATAGGCTGAGGTTGATTTGAATTTTGGATGAGCTAGGGCTCTGCATTCACTTATAGGCTGAGATTGATTTGATCTTTGAATGAGCTAGGGCTCTGCATTTGATTATGAAATTATTAAGAACTCAGAAGGTCACTTTTAGGGTGAGAAATTTAATATTGATTAAAAAATAAGCAAGAACTCAGAAGGTCACTTGTAGGGTGATACTGAAATGAGCAAGAACTTAGAAGGTCACTTATAGGGTGATACTGAATGCCTCATCTTTGAAGTTCCTACCAGCTTTGGACCTTCGGGATTGAAAATTGGAATATCCTTCTTGGAAGCTCTATGGCTATAAACCTTCGGGAATGGAAACTAGAATATCATCTTAAGTAGCTTTGTTGCTATGAACCTTTAGGATGCTCGAAAATGACCCACACAGAAAGTCTTTGTTGACTTTGAACCTTTAGGGTTGAAATCTGACCCATCTTGGAAGTCTCTTGACTTTGAACCTATAAAGTGTTGGACATATTTGAAATGATGGTGAATTCCTTGGCAGTTTTTCTAGGTATTTTTTTTGTTTTGGTGAAGGCATAAAACATGGCATCAATGGAAATGGTGTCATGGACTTTGCTGGCATGATACCGAGATTTGAAATTTACTATTTATGACCTGGTACTAAAAGTTTGACTCAATTTCAACACGGTAGGGATGACTTGGTTGCTCCCTTGGAAAGGTTCCATGTAATTTGAAAGTGATGATTTTCTTCAGCCAACATTGGTGTTGTTGGATTTTGGATTGAAAGAAACTCTAGCAAGGATTTTGAACAATAATGAGGGTAGCTTGACAGTCTCTAACCAAAGTGATTTTATTGATTGGCCTTGGTGTTAAACTGTCAAGGGGCATCTGGTTAACTAAGTTCTTTGACTGTGCACTATGGTAGACCAAATTGGTAGAATAGTCAAGCGGCGATGAAATGTGATATGGGTTTGGCGCTTGATCTAGGCTCATGAAAAGCTCAGAGCTTTGCAACATTATTGTGCCAATTTTGAAAGATGAATGAACCATGGCCCCAAAGTAGGCTTGAGGAGCAAAGGATTCGAAGTGTTCCTTCAGAGAATTTGATGACCAGATCCTAACAGGTGAGCTACCACATTGTCTTTTCTTCATCAACATGATTGGGAGAACTGAGAATTTGGCAAGAACCAACTTGGATGGCCCTTTTCTATTGACTAGGAAAGTCACTGACTTCAAACTAGACAAATGGATCTTAGATGTAATGCTCATGATCAAGTTCACTAACTTCAAACTAGACAAATGGATCTTGGATGGACCTACTTCTATCCACCAGTGGTGTGCATCGCCTTTCAGCATGAAGGTTGCACACAACACTTTCTCCTCCTCATTCACTGTCATCATCGTAAAATGTCTTTCCATTTCATCAATCTAGTGTGCTAGCCACAAAGGATCTGCTAGCTTACCATTATATTCCTTGGGTTTCATCTTCAGAAAACGCTCAATCAATCGGGAGTGGTCCAGCTGATATGGAGCATAGGCCCCATACATATGTGGTTGGTACTGGTAACTGCCTTGAGCTACCTCAGGATTCTGTACTTGAGCCAGCATGACTGGTGTTTGAGGTGCGTGGGGTACCATGTTGCTTCCACCTGGTACTGGGTAGCTTATCCTGCTGGCATAGGTGTCGTATGTGCAGCTGCAAAAGCCATGCCTATAGCAGCTTGCATATTGGCTTGCACCTGCTGTATTTGCTGCAGCTGTTGTGCCAAGTTCATTACCGCTATAGCCAGATCTATAGGTGGGGCTGGCAAGTTTGTAGGATTTGCCTGGCCACTAGCCATTGACGGTGCCATATTCAGATTCTCCTGTGCTTCATGATTTACGTGATTGTTTCCTCCACAGGTGGTGGTGGTAGAATTGGGTTACGGCCTTGTCTAGTCACCCTTCGCCCAGCCATTTCCTATTCTGGTGGTGGTAGTGTCTGAAAACAATCATAGCACATGTGAGGCAATCAACATAAGTTGTTCTCAAGTAAAAATTCAACTAATCAATATAAATTTCAAAATTTTCAGATCATTCTGACAAAATACTGTATTTTCCATCGTAAGGTCGATGGTAGGGTCGATCCTTATGCGACCCTAGGATATGCGACCCTAATAAACCCTGTTAGCTTACCGAGAGCCTAGGGTCGATTGTAGGGTCGGTATATGTCCGACCCTAGGTTCGACCCATGGTTCTCTGTCAGATCACCGAGAGCCTAGGGTCGATGGTAGGGTCGGTAATTGTCCGACCCTAGGTCCGACCCATGGTTCTCTGTCAGATCATCGAGAGCCTAGGGTCGATAGTAGGGTCTGACGTAGGGTCACACATTTTCGTCGAATTCTGCGACCCTACGATCCAAAATTAGGTTTTTAAACCCAATTTTGGATTCAATTCCCATTCTTTCTCCTTTCTTCCAACTTAACCCGTTTCCCTGAGTTACTACAGTATCAACTCCTAGTGTTTGGTGTTCTTTTGTTCCGTTTCCGACTTCCGCCTCTAAAGGTATGCTCTCTACTGTTTCCCATTTTTAAGCTTTCTAAACTAGGTTTTTGTCTATTTACATCGTTTTCTTCAAATTAAACTTTTTCTAACCGTAAAAATTTAATTTTTACTGGGGGCTTTTGCTATTGGTCACCCAATGGACGAAAGCTTTAAAAAATATTTGAGTTTCATCGGTTGGTTATCGAGAAACTTGAATTTTTCCATTTTTGACCTAATTTTTGAAAAATTTTTATTATTGAAATTTCTTCAAATTTGATCTTTCTAGATTAAATTTTCAACTATATGAGCTTTGCAGGGTGGTTTGGAACCTATGTAAGTCCTCCTGCCCAGTTGTTTGGGTGAAAAGTGAGGCTTTTGACCAAATCATGCCGTTATAATGCCAAAATTTTGAGTTTTTCACCATTACTAATATCTTGTTTGTTTTTCTGTGTCTTGACAGATAGTATGGCTCGTACCAAGGTGCCTAGGGCTCATGACCCAGTTCATTTCCGCTCCAACGAGGCCGAAGCTCAGTATGCTCGCTATGAGCATAAGAAAGTAGAGGGGGGTCACTGTGTGAACTTGGCTAGTCTAGCCTTGTTCAACGTGGAGGGTGCTTTTGGTGACATGGGCTAGCTCCCTGTGATCACCTATGAGGCTTGTACCCGTCCTGATCTGGTGAGACAGTTCTATTGCAATCTCCAGGTAGTGGGGGATCGCAATGACATAGAGAGAGGTAGGGAGCTCAGGATCACGAGCTACGTCAAAGGGGTAGAGGTTTTATTTGACTGCCAGTAGTTGGCTGATCTTTTGGGCATATCAAATGATGGCCCTTTGGTGTACTGTGCTCCCAAGGAGCCCCAGTTCCTATCCTTGTTGATGCGTGCTGAGATTGATGGTCAGCTCATCAGAGATGATCGCTAAGAGATGAAAGCGATCAACCTTCGTCCAGAGCCTCGGGTGTACTGCCAAATTATCCAGCACAACCTGATACCCCAGAGTGGACATTATGAGAGGATCTCCCAGTTGACTCAGTATATCCTCTACTGTATCTACACCAAGAAGCCTATCTGCCTTCCTTATATCATTATTCAGACGATGATCCGTGCTACGCTGCCTAGTCAGTTGGGAAACCTACCCTACGGAGTCTGATCACCACATTACTCACCTGCCTACACGTTGACTTAGTAGATGAGAGGATTCAGGAGAAGACCTTCTCATCGGATCTTGATTGGAGGACATATGTAAGATGGGTTTGCGGGTTGCTCAGGTCAGTGATGATGAGAGGAACGCTCTGGTGCGTCCTCGTACTCGAGTAGAGGTAGCAGATGCAGCAGCGACATCAGCAGCAGTAGGATCAGGCGTCCCTGGGGGTGATGTCGAGGATGATGATCGTATGTTTATGGATGTAGATGCCATACCTCCTCCATCACCTCTACATTCTACTGGAGATGTTCCTTCTCAGGCTCCTTCACACATGGCTGGTCCTTTACACCCACCATCTGATGATATGATGGATTACTGCGTGAGATCAGAGAGGCTCAGCGCGCGATAGACTTGAGAGTTAGAGAGTTTCTAGATGCTCAGCACACGACAGATAGGAGAGTAGGAGAGCTTCAAGATGCTCAGCGCGTGACTGATGGGAGAGTGGGCGAGCTTCTAGATGCTCAATGTGCATCTGATCAGTGGATGGCCGAGTTGGCAGCTAGTCTCCAGATGATCCAGACTCAGGTAGCCTAGTTGACTAGAGTGTATGTTGAGGACTACAACAGAGATCACGAGGCACCTCCTCCATCACCTCCAGCTCCATGATGTATATCTTCTTTTTATCCTTCTTTGTACTACAGAGTAACTGTCCGGGTTGTGGACTGTACTCTGCTTTGGATATGTATAAACGTGATTTTTATTTGATGTATATAAAACATGTTTCTCCTTTTATATATGTATTATTCTCTTTCTTAATTTTGTCTCAAACAACACATGTGCTTACAGAAAGTTCTTATTAAAGCTTTTAAATTTTTATCCTAACTCAGTTCACGAACAAGTATTCTGGTTTAATAGACCCCTGAGAGCTCTGATACCAAGTTGTCACACCCCAATTCTGTACTATTCAGAATGGTGTGATGAACCGCAATAAACCAATGGTTCAACTAGGATCTCAAATAGGCTGTGTCTGTTTGCTTAAACCATATACATCCACAACCATAATCAGAGTAAATAAACAATAGCGGAAGCCTTATATATTAAATGAACTGAGAATTCTAAGAGTGATAACATAAATAAAATATCCAATTATCTTTCATTGACTAAGACAAAAGTAAATAAAATAATCAATTATATTTTCTGTATAATCTAAACAAATTTAATCAAAAACGCATGAGTTGCATTTACATGACGAATCATGCGACTCTATCATAACTTCAACGTCCATCGTCGCAGCATGTCCGTACATAGGAGCATTGATATAATCTTCTACAGTCGTACCTGCATCATCAACTAAAAACATTCGACGTCGAAAGGGTGAGCACACATCACGGCTCAGTGAGCAAACAAAACAATGCAACAAACATATGCATATATTGAATTCATATCTTTGGTCTGATTCATAAGTTTGCAGTGTGCTATAGAAAGGATAGGTGACCGCTGCACGTCTATACACGAATGTGTGGAACCGCCCAATGGATCAAACACCATTGTCGCTCCCACATGCACCCACCATGGAATAGAGATAGAGCTAAAGTGCTTAGGACCGCACTGCATCACACTTCCCCTGATGCTCTACCCATATCAATACGTAAGCCCTTGTTGGCGAGGGCTTGCAAACTGGGCTCGCAACTAACCAATCCTAATGTCAAACAGTGTATCCAAGGCCTCACCCCAGAATCCCTCAATACGTCCATAGAGATAGAGCTAAGGCCCCCCGGCAGAGTCAGAGACTACACGGTCCGAGACCACCTCCCCTGATGTCCTACGACATAATAGTTCTGTTAAGGTAATGGTGATACGACGATGCTAGAGGACAAGGCTTGAGTAGAGATAGAGCTAGAGTCTGGTGACCAGGATGAACCACAGTGTCACGTCCTCCCCTTGATGCTCCACTGGCATCAAGCACACTAACTACACACATACATTCACATGTCTATTCCTAGCATCATCATCATCATGTTATAATAAACAAAATTAAATATGCATGAACAATAATAGCAGGAATAGTGGATGACATGTGATATGCACATTACAATCATACAAACATAGAATCATTCATGGTATTAGACTCAATAAACAAAAATAGTTTATTATTAGCCAATTAGTTTAGGTCTTGTTCCCTCACCTTTGATTGAGAGTAGATCCTCGTTCAAGCTTTATGAATCACTTTTAAATCAGTAGAAAGGCCTAACAAGTCGATAGATTTTAATTAAAATTAATTTTCAATAAATTTAGACTAACCTAAATCGTAGGATTGCAGGTAGGGTAGCACCTAGGGTAGCAGTTTTTTGTGACCCTAGGGTGTAGGGTCGGACGTGGGGTCCGATACCATGCCACCCTACGTGCGACCACACCCTCCCTGGGACTTTTCAAGGGCATGTGGTCGATCCTGTGGTCTCTTAGGGTCGAATATCATTCCACCCTACATGCGACCACACGTATTCTGAATCGACCTTTTATTCTAAAGTTCATTCTTTTATGTTTGGATCCTTTGACTTACTTTCATGGTCCATTCTAAGATTGTTTTATGGCTCAAAACTATAAGTTATATACTATCCATAGTACATAATGATTTTCTCCATGAAATCTCTTGAAACATGTCTATAGATGGATGATTTGGGTTTCTCCTAATCCTTTGTTCTTCATAACTATTCTAGGATCTCTTATTCAGGTAAGGAATTAGGTTCATACCTTTATTTAGAGGTTTCTCTGAAGTTTCCTTTTCTTCCTTAGTCTTTTTCTTCAAGTTCCTTATCTTCTCTTTCTCTTTCTTTCACTTTCAATTAGGGTTGTAAAGGAGTGAAAGAGGCTAAGGGACATCCTATTTATAGAGAAAAACCCTTCATAATAAGTCCCAATGAGTTTAGGAAAGATCCGCTTAGAATTAGGAAAGTTTCTTAATTTTCAGTTTCTGTCTGTCTTCGTAGGGTCGGACGTAGGGTCGCAAGATCCATCGACCCTACACTTCTTAGTCATCCGACCCTATGACTAAAAAGTCATGGGTTGGACTTCTGTTGAGGTGGGGCCGACCCTACCTGTTTAGGCATGCGACCTTACCCTCACATTTACTATTTTTGGGTTAGACTCATATTTGGTCTTGTGATTTTTTCACGTACTTGGTCCACTTAGCTCGACCATGATAGGTAGACCTGGTACAAGGTGGTAAGACTGGTTAGATCGATACGGGTCTTACAACATGTGTCCACATTATTGTGGGCATGCATATCACAACATGTATATAACAAATGGCAATAATCTAATGATATTAGTCGTTCCCCTGAGTACAAGGGAACAGTTTAACAGTTTGAACTTCTATAATACACTTTCCTAAAAACAAGGAGAAGCCTAACAGGATATGCACCCATAACCGCATCTTTCATGATCGTAAGATCATCATCCAATGGCTTATATAATGAACTACTGAGGACTTCGGTTATTAACGGTTCTATAACTAACAAAAGGGTAATTCAGACATCTTGAGATATGGTGAACTCCCCTATAAATATTCACAAGCACAAAGATACAAAGGACAGATAATTTTACATCCACGCTCTCGCACTCAAACCTTACCCCACGCTCAAAGAAGCAACTCTATTTACTTTGCTTAATACTGCTTGATTTGTGAATTGACGTAATTACTGGAGTGGCCACTAGATTACCCAATCCACCCCTCTGTGGTTTTCTCTATCTTTTTTAAGACTTATCCTTGAAGTTGCCCAGAATTTGTGAACTCGTCCAAAATGTGTGAACTTGTTCAGAAAGTGTGAATCCTACTATAACGCAAACAACTCGGCCATAACGTGGACAACTCAGCTATAACGTGGATAATTTGGCTATCACATGGACAACTCGGCTATACCACATACAACTTGACCAACAAGGCCTCCAAGTCAACGTTTGAGTCATTTTTTTAAATCAACTTTTAACTAGTTTTTTTACAATTTCCTTTTACGTCATACTTTCTACTAGCAAAATGGTGAATACCCGTAATGACACCAATGGGAACCCTACCCAATTTAAAGAAAATACTACTGGATAGGAAGTCAGCAATAGAAAAGTCCAATTTCCACAATGGACCACAATGGACTATCCCTCCAAACACCACTGCACCAGTTGTACCTCCTGTAATTCCTCCTCAGCAATTTGCCACGTTGTGAGGACAATGGAAAAATCGATGATCCTCCTCGGGATGAAATACGTATCCGTATCGATGAAGATCAATTGCTCTTGTTCTGTTGGAGTCGCCACCTAGATTAAGGTCTAGGACCTCTAAAAATGTAGCCTCACCCTAAGGTAAGACTTCTATTGACTTGTGACCCAATGTATCAGTTCTTTGGTCTGCAAGAGATTGGGTAAGTATTCAAGGTACGGTTATGGGAAGGTGTTAAGCACCCAAACCGCCCGATCAATATCGACCTCCTAAACTTTCCTTAGACTCTAATTTTGACTGTGCTTGGTCAACTGGATAACTAGGGTTCAATGGGGGATGTCCTAAACCAAGTTGCTAAGTTATTCTAACCTAGGGTTCAGCCAATCATGTTTTAAAACAAATAAATAAAAAAATGTAATATACAATAATATACAATGAATCGGACCAAAGATGGTTCGATCTTGGACTGAATCTGAGACGTGTAAGACATCTCAAACTACCTACGTATTCCAATCCTGGAAATCAAGTCCAAAAAACGTAGTTCAAAAAGGGTTTTGTGATTAAAGATTATGAAAGTGATTTATGCATGTGCTTCAACTAGATTTTTTTTTGTTCAAGTTGAAGTTTATGCTGGATGTATGGTTGATGGGTGGCTTTGTACCGTATTTGGGATTCCCAAACTACCTACGTATTCTAGGGTGTGCCCTAGATATCAGGTACGGCGTAGTTCAAAAATTTGTGAGAGTCGAATTTGGAATGTGTACCAAATTCCTTCCATTTTTGTCAATAGGATCTAGGGATGAGACCTAAATTCCTACCATTTTTATTTGGGATGTGTACCAAATTCTTTCTATTTTTGTCAATAGGATCTAGGGATGAGACCTAAATTTCGACCATTTTTATTTGGGATGTTACCAAATTCTTTCTATTTTTGTCAATAGGATCTAGGGATGAGACCTAAATTCCTACCATTTTTATTCTTTTCATTTTTAGGGTTTTCTACCCTAATTGCTATTTTCTTTCCATTTTTAAGGTTTTCTACCCTAATTGCTATCTTTACATTTCTTAGGGTTTTCTACCCTAATTGCTATCTTCTTTCCATTTTTAGGGTGTATCTTGCCCTAATTGATCATTCCATTCTAGGGTTTATTTTGCCCTAGTTGTTCATTCCATTCTAGGGTTTATTTTGCCCTAGTTGTACTCAATAATAGCAATGTAAACAATCTAACATTGCAATGTGAGCTTAAATATAGCAGTGTAGGCATCCAAATATAGCATGTTAGAAATATATCCAAATTTAGCAACAAATCAGTCAAAAATGACAAGTGAGCATGTGAATCAATACAAACATGGTAAGTGTGCAAATCCAAAAATAGAAGCATCCAAAAATAACATGTGAAAGCATTCGAAGTATGGCATGTGAGAGTGTAAGCATCAAATATGGCCATTATGTGGCATCCAAACATGTCAGTGAGCATCTAAAAACACTCATGATGAAAAATTCAACGGTATAAATCACTTTTGATGGTAATCTAACCATTCAAATTCATTTGAAACATTCCCAAATATAATCCAACGGTTCAAATCTCTCACGATGGTAATCCAACCGTTCAGATTCATTTAAGTCAGTTTTCATGTCATCCAATGGTTCAGATCGCATATTAACATGCATCATATGATTAAATCTTCAAGATCAATGGTTTAGATCAACTTAAATCACATTAACATGCAAATAATATGATCAAATGAAGCAGATCGGGTATGAGGCAGAATTGATCAGGTTTGTGCATATCAAGTGGGAACCATCTAATAATTAATGTGAATGGAAAGTGTGTGGCTTGTGGTGATGGCTGGGTTTGGCCGTGAGTGGAGTGAGATCTACAGGTGTAGAGCGATGGTGATCTGGTAAGGTGGTTTTGGGATGTGGTAGTGTTGCTTGATGAGCAGGTGGTTTTGGTAATGTGGACTGGTTTGTGAGATGGGGATCAGTATTCAGTAGTAGGTGTTGAGGTGTGCAAGGCTGGCTGATAATGGTGGTGTGGCTCACGGTGGCTACAAGATTTGATTGGGATGGCCAAGTGGGTGTAGAGTGAGGTGTTGGAGATGGAAGTGAGTGAATTGGCCAGTGGTAGTGATGGAATATGGATGGATTGTAAAGAGTCTTAGTTCAGGTATAAACAAAAACAAGGAATGAATAAGCAAGGAGGGGTAAAACGGCTTACCTGATCGGGTGGGAGTGATTGCATATTCGATGTAGCAGGTAAGTTCCACGATCCCTTCTTCTTCATCTTCTGCTCTTCTTTTTTTTCTGATTTTTCTCTCTTAAGCTCCCTTTATTCCTCTCGGTTTCTCCTTTCTTCTTTTATTATTTTTTTCTTCTTCTCCTCCTCCCTCTCTCTCTCTTTCTTCTTTCGGTCTTCTCCTTTTTCTGTTTTTTCTTCTTTTTTTTTCTTTTCTTCCTCTTCTCTCTCTCCCTCTCCCCAGTTTTCTTCTTTCCCAAAACCGACAAGCCTCTCTTCTTCTTTCCCTCTCTCTCTCTCTTTATCTCGATTTTCTTTCCTTTCTGTTTTTTTCCTTTTTTATTTCATTCTTTTCCTCCTCTCCTCTCTCTCTCCGGTCTTCTTCCTTTCTCCAAGACCGAAACCAAAAATCGCCTCTTACTTTCCTTCAAAACTTCTCCCTTTATCTTGATTCTTTCCTCTTTCTTTATTATTTTTGTCTTCTCCTTTCTTTCTCCATTCTCTCTCTCTAGTCTTCTTCCTTTCTCCAAGACTGAAACCAAAAACCGCCTCCTACTTTCCTTCAAAACTTCTCCCTTTATCTCGATTCTTTCCTCTTTCTTTATTATTTTTTTCCTTTTTTACTTCTTGTCCTTTCTGTTCTCTATCTTCTTCCTTTTTTTTTTTGTTTTTTTTTCTTTTTTTACTTCTTTTTCCACCGCTCTCTCTCTCTCCCTCCCTCCTCTTCTCGATTTTCTTCCTTTTTTATATATTTTTTCCTTTTTTACTTCTTTTTCCACCGCTCTCGCTCTCTCCCCCCCCCCGATTCTTCCTTTATTTTTTCCTTTTACTTCTTTTTCACCGCCCCTCTCCCTCTTCTCGACTTCTTCCTTATTTTATTTTATTCTTCCCTTCTTCCTTCTTGGCAACCTACCTACCCCTTATTTGGATCCTATTTACCTTTTTATTATATAAAAACAAAAAACAAAAAATTAAATAAAAAAAAAAAAAAAAAAAAAAAAAACAAAGCAAGTAGAAAAACAAAAAAAGAACGCAAGCCAAATGGGAACAAGGAGGGTTGGGCAAGCGGCTTGGAGGGGGAGCGAAATTGGGTTTCTCTCTATCATTTAATGGGCCATTTCCATTGCCATTCCGCATGGAATTTTTCGATGACCTCCATTCCTAATTTTCTACGTTCACTTTGTAGAACACTAAAAATGAGGAATATAGAAACTTGAATCACCTCATTTGGAAATAAAATGGTCAACTTATGAATTTTTGAAGTTTAAATGGACCAATTATTGATAATTTAGCTGACCATTCTGCATGGGGTCCTTCGGAGACTTCTGCCAGAAATCCTTTATGTCCACTTTGTAGAAACTAAAAATGGAACATAATGAAACTGAAATTACCTGATTTGGATATGAGATGATCAAAATATGAATTTTTAAAGATTAAATGACCATTTCCATATGTAATTTTGCATGGGACCCTCTGGAGACTTCTACCCAAAATTTTCCACGTCCACTTTGTAGGACATCACAAATGAAGAATAATGGCTTTGGAATCATCTGAATCCGACGTAAAATGAAAAAGATATGAAGCTTTGAAGTTCTAATGATAACTTTGCATGCAAGTTTGCATGGGGCCCACTGGTGACTTCTACCGGAAATCCTTTACGTCCACTTTGAAGAAGACTAAAAATAAGGAATAATGGTACTTAAACCATATGATTCAGATGTCAGATGATCAAGATATGATGATTTGAAATTTAAACAATCCAACTTACGATAATTTGTATGAAAGCCCCTGGGATTATTTATGATAATTTAAACCTCCCTTGTATGTATCATCCGACTAAAATGATCATATCTTCTTCATTTGATATCAGAATTGAGCAATTCTGGTCTCATTTTGAAGATAATTCTATGACCTAGGCATCCACGTAAAATTATAACCCGTGACATTACTGTGGGATCCATTGAAAATTTCCTTTTGTTCATAGACCCATTGAAAACTTCCTCAAATTCACAGTCAAAAATCCAAACTTTAAATCATCTTTCTTCCTTTTGCTGTCCATATACCAGTAGGACTTTGTTTAGTTGGGACGACAAAAATGGGGTGCTTACAGATGCCCCTCTTCGGCCGAGATTGTGGGCAATTGAGGCCGAAGACAAAAGTGGCCCATTTTTGCATTATTCTGCACTTGATATGGATTCTACCGTTGCTCCCTTGAACTGATGCTGTCACTACTCTCCTTTTTTTTTTTTTCACACTGTACAATAAAAAACTGTAGATGTCAAGCTCCTTGAGTAGCGACCTCATAAGGTCTGTGACTTTGTCTCAAGACCGCTCATGATGTTACTATAACTGTCAAGCTTCTTGAGTAGCGACTTTATCAGATCTGTGACTTTGGCTCAAAACCGCTTATGATGTAACTGTAACTGTCAAGCTTCTTGAGTAGCGACCTCATCAGGTCTGTGACTTTGGCTCAAGACCGCTCATGATGTAACTGTAACTGTGCTTTCTGCTCTGGATTTGTAATCTCTGAATGTATAGCCTTTGGTTGTGTAGCCTCTAGATGTGTAGCCTCAAGATGTATAGCCTTTGGATGTGTAGCCTTTGGATGTATAGCCTTTGGATGTATAGCCTTTGGACCGAATTTGGGGTGTCCCAAATTGCCTACGTATCCTTTGGGATTTCCGTCCCTCCAGAATCAGGTTCTGCATAGTTCGGGCTAGAGCTTTCTCTCTCTTCCCATGATCTTTCATTCTTTCTCTTTCTCTTTTTTTTTTCTTTGATCATCATGTTCTCTTTGTGCTTTCATTTTTCTTTTGCTGATCTTTCATTATTTTCTTTGCTTGTATCTTGTTCACTTTTCCATTCTTATTCTGCTTTCATTCAGTCTTCTTTCTTCTCTGTACTTTCACCTTTCTTTCCTTTTTTTTTTATTTCTCTTTTTCTTTTTCTTGTTCTTTTCAATTCCTTTCTTCATCTTTCTGTACTCCCAAAATGGGTTGAACTTTCCATAAATATTAAGGTAGCCACACTGGGGCTCAACATCTGCACTTTGTCCACTAACATTGCTCGGAATCCAAGAGGAACTAGAGATTATGATTTGATCGACTTTCCTTGACTTGACTTAATCTAGACCGAGAGAAATATGTTTCTTTTCTTTAAAAGACAATTTTGATATGTTCTGCATTCCTGCCAAATTTATATGGGTTTCACTTAGATCAAAAGGCAATCAGGTCTTTTTAATGAGGGGCAAATGATGACAATGACTCAATTTTATTTCATTTTTTTAAATTTGTATGGGTCATCTTTCTCTTACATTCAAATAAGCTCAGCTAGAGTTTCAAACAGGGGGCTCAATAAACTCATGATGTTTGGATAAATGGGTGATTTTGCCCCAGTGTCTAAGTTTAAGTCTATACACATTGATAGGCAGGAGACTTTTGAGTCATCAATAGAAATAACCTTAAGGAGATGCACCCTATACTAATCTTTAGAAAAAAAAACGTCAAAGAATGCCTTCTCCTCTCGGTGTCATTCAGATAGAAAACAAATTTCAACAAGCTATGCTCAGATGCTGAATCGGTTATAACCACATTTGGGCCCAAATCCTTTAAATCTGTATACAAGTATGACGACTAAGGTCCAGATGGACAGATAAGAAACTATCCAATGGGTCTGCCATTGAGAGAGTGTTTGGTTGTTTATGTAGAATGGCTTGATCTCCGCTAGGCAATGCCATTTATTGGCTAGCAACAAAAGACTATGGAATTCTTGGATGTCGTCGAAATGATGAACGGCAGATAGATATTCCAGTCAGATTTATTGAACAATATTTATGCATAACAAGACGACATGTTCACAAGAAACGAAACCATAAAATTTTGTGACATTTGAAGTAAGGGCATGTAATGTAGACTCTGTGGAAGACCGTCAGATTGATGGACGGGAGAGAGAGTCTTTAGTCGAAAAGAAAAATCCTCTGATGACAACAAAGTGAAGAGACCACCCCCTGTATGGGCGGGATGTAGTGACCAATATCAAAAATCCAGCTCAACACACAACGTGAATCACAACAAACGATCAAGTCTCCAATCAGGTTCTAAGAAATGGTGTCTATATGTCATTGTACGAGAACCAATTGTCTTATTGTTTTATAACTGAACTCGTCCATCAGTAGGGCTCCAAAGGAGTTGCCGCATGTACATGCCTTGTAATCAAACTCACTCATCATTAGTGTTTCAAAGTAGTTGCTTCATGTCTATGCACCATAGTTGAACTTGTCCACCATCATTGTTCCAATGTAGTATGCTAACCAACCTCATTATTTTGTATAGCTCTTTCTTTTTTCTTTTCTTTTTTTTTTCTCTTTTTTTCTTTTTTCTCTCTTTTTTTTTCTTTTTTTTTTCTTTTTTCCTTTTTTTTTTTTTAGCTCATCTTTGATTGAGGTTGATCCATAGCATGTTTTATGTCTGTAGACTTCATGCACTTGTAGAAGACTTGATCACTTGGATTGATGTAAACTTGATAATGCCTTGTGTGTAGACCCATTCTTGTAAAACTAATTGAACCACTTGTATGAGTCTGTAAATGTTCTCTACTTTCAAGGAATATCCCAAAAAAAAAATTCTTTCTATAAATCGACCAAATGGGATGACATTTTGATGTTCCAATTTGTATATTTGAGAATGCTTGCATGACTTCAATTTAATTATCTTTAACTTTGACGTGTATGTTGAGCTTTCATTTCTCTAAAGGTCGATGGAGTAGAAGTTCAGGTTGTGGCCCTTCATCTCAATCGTCATCAGAGTCAGAATTAGCAACGGACATGGAAAAGGAAGAAATATCAAACTGGGAAGGAATAGATTGGAAGTAGTAAAGCACTGTTGTTGATGTCTCAAATGAGATAATTATTGTTCATTTTTTCAGAGCATTTTGGACTGGATTTAACTACAAACATATCAGACTTAACCCTAAACATAGATGACCTATCAGATACCAATGGTAGCCAGTTTAGACAAGTAATTCACCGAGTTACCCCAATTGGATACGACATCATTGACGCCAACTTATGATTAGTTGTAGGATCAAATTTCCATTCAGACTTTCTCTAGTATGGCTCATTGCGCCTATCTATCGACATGTGTTTGACCCTTTCCATCTTGAGCTAAATCCCTCTTGAGTCTATTACCATTTTGATTTATGCCCTAGTTCGGGTTTGACATTCACTTGGCCAATGCCTCAATTTGGATTAAATGTATTCCAATCTTATGCTCCAGTTTGGATGTCATGAAACTCTGACCTATACCCCAGTTGGTCTATCGCTTTTTTGGTTTGCTCCACTTTGAATCCATTAACATTTTAATTATGCCCCAGTTTATGGTGCATTGATATTTTTGTTGTACCCCAATTTAGGGTACACTGATATTTTGGTTGTGCCCCAGTTTAGGGTGCACATGAAGTTCATTTTCAGGCTACCTTAATTTTGGGATACAATCGATCACCTGGTCTTCCTTTTCATCCTGGATTTTGGGAGGTGGGTGGGACATTCTTGAAGGTTCAAGGGCTACTCCTTTGAGTTTGGGTCACCTTGGGTGATGAAAGTAATTTGAGAGTCAGCACTCCGTCGGTCAAAGTGGCTCAGTCGCCAAGGGTGAATGAAATGCTTTCCAATCTCAGTTTTTTCCATTTAAATTTGACAGGTATGCTAGTATGGGAAAGAAACATATAATCTCTCAGAATCTATGATTCAGATTTCTACCCTCTTGGATTCCTCAACTCTGATCTTGGAACTTCAATTCCATTCTGAAATATTTGGGCTCTCAATATACTGTCTTCCAACCATTCTAATATTTTGAGGTACAAAAGTCCTCCTTATGACCATGAACCAAGACATGAACCGATAATGATGAGACATTCCTATGAGTGGATGTAATAAGAGTGGATGCTTTGTCTACTCACTCAGGTGTTCTCTTAAGTCTAGACAATCATATCCTCCCTAGTTCAACCTTTTTTTTTTGTGGTTTTTTTTCCCTTTCTATAAACAATGAACGAAGGTTAAGACTCAGAAGTGACTGGACACGAGAAGAATACACATACACATACAAGCTGACTCGACCAAACAAAGTTAGCTCCTTCATGAAAACCAACCATTAGACATCATCTGTAACAATTTATTTGTATTTGAATAACCCCATGATTGGTCTTGGGGCCTCAAGATTCTGAATGGATCATTGTAGCACCAAGGTTCGACCATGTGGTTCATCAAATTTCAAGAAATTGAAACAGATATGCTTATTTGTAGTTTTCATGAAGGATGACAAAAGGGTTCATTATTGAAAAAACCGATAAATTTCTACTTGATCATAGTATCTATGCCGTGACGAAGATTTTCCGATCATTTTTTGAGATTGATGTATCAATATTGAACGGTCAACACAATGAGCTTTGTACGATGGAGGGCGTGTACAGACCGCCCACACTAATGTGTATGCGGGTATACGTAACCCTTACGCTCCCAACAAGTGAGAGACAAGAATACTCAAGTGTGGATCCAAACATGTTGACAAGTCAAGGACAAAAACGGGCAGAACTTCGACGTCTCGGATGTAAATATTATGATCGAGTAGATTTTACCATGTTGCTTCAAAAATGGACAAAAAATAACATACATGTGGCTCAAACTGGGTTAGGACAGAAAATACCACCTTGACGAAGATGGGGTAACCTATTACCGAATGCTCGATGAATAATGGGCCCCCAATCGCTTTATATACTATGTTGCAAGGATCCAAGTGACGTGGAGTAGTATAACGTACGCATTATCAGGCGGACCCAAGAAATGCTCGTTAGAGGCTGCTCGCTAGTCGTGGTCTCACAAAGTACAGGCCAAGGTTGTGTGTTTCGCCTAGCGGGCTGCCCCACATGCATGGGACCCGATTCGGCTACTCGCACGAAAGTGTGACTGAATCCATACCCCCCAAAGCAATATGTACAAACAATAAATATAGTACCCTAGATCTAGCATCAAATGTCAAGCAAATCAATATAAAGAAAGTATCCTAGGAGTCTCAATATTATTCCCCAGTGAAGTCGCCACTGTGAGGACAATGGGAAAATCGATGATCCTCCTCGGGATGAAATGCGTATCCGTATCGATGAAGATCAATTGCTCTTGTTCTATTGGAGTCGCCACCTAGATTAAGGTCTAGGACCTCTAAAAATGTAGCCTCACCGTAAGGTAAGATTCTATTGACTCGTGACCCAATGTATCAGTTCTTTGGTCTGCAAGAGATCGGATAAGTATTCAAGGTACGGTTATGTGAAGGTGTTAGGAACCCAAACCGCCCGATCAATATCGGCCTCCTAAACTTTCCTTAGACTCTAATTTTAAGTGTGCTTGGTTAACTGGATGACTAGGGTTCAATGGGGGATGTCCTAAACCAAGTTGCTAAGTTATTCTAACCTAGGGTTCAGCCAATCATGTTTTAAAACAAATAAACAAGCAAATGTAATATACAATATTATACAGTGAACCGGACAAAAGATGGTTCGGTCTTGGAGTAAATATGAGACGTGTAAGACATCTCAAACTGCCTACGTATTCCAATCCTGAAAATCAAGTCCAAAAAACGTAGTTCGAAAAGGGTTTTGTGATTAAATATTATGAAAGTGATTTATGCATGTGCTTCAATTAGATTTTTTTTGTTCAAGTTGAAGTTTATGCTGGATGTATGGTTGATGGGTGGCTTTGTACCGTATTTGGGATTCCCAAACTGCCTACGTATTCTAGGGTGTGCCCTAGAAATCAAGTACGACGTAGTTCAAAAATTTATGAGAGTCGAATTTGGAATGTGTACCAAATTCCTTTCATTTTTGTCAATAGGATCTAGGGATGAGACCTAAATTCCTACCATTTTTATTTGGGATGTGTACCAAATTCTTTCTATTTTTGTCAATAGGATCTAGGGATGAGACCTAAATTCCTATCATTTTTATTTGGGATGTGTACCAAATTCTTTCTATTTTTGTCAATAGGATCTAGGGATGAGACCTAAATTCCTACCATTTTTCTTCTTTCCATTTTTAGGGTTTTCTACCCTAATTGCTATTTTCTTTCCATTTTTAAGGTTTTCTACCCTAATTGCTATCTTTTCATTTTTTTAGGGTTTTCGACCCTAATTGCTATCTTCTTTCCATTTTTAGGATTTTCTACCCTAATTGCTATCTTTTTTCCATTTTTAGGGTGTATCTTGCCCTAATTGGTCATTCCATTCTAGGGTTTATTTTGCCCTAGTTGTTCATTCCATTCTAGGGTTTATTTTGCCGTAGTTGTTGTACTCAATAATAGCAATGTAAACAATCTAACATAGCAATGTGAGCTTAAATATAGCAGTGTAAGCATCCAAATATAGCATGTTAGAAATATATCCAAATTTAGCAACAAATCAGTCAAAGATGGCAAGTGAGCATGTGAATCAATACAAACATGGTAAGTGTGCAAATCCAAAAATAGAAGCATCTAAAGATAACATGTGAAAGCATTCCAAGTATGGCATGTGAGAGTGTAAGCATCAAATATGGCCATTATGTGGCATCCAAACATGTCAGTGAGCATCTAAAAACACTCATGATGAAAAATTCAACAGTATAAATCACTCTTGATGGTAATCTAACCATTCAAATTCATTTAAAACATTCCCAAATATAATCCAACGGTTCAAATTACTCAAGATTGTAATCCAACCGTTCAGATTCATTTAAATCAGTTTTCATGTCATCCAATGGTTCAGATCGCATATTAACATGCATCATATGATTAAATCTTCAAGATCAATGGTTTAGATCAACTTAAATCAAATTAACATGCAAATAATATGATCAAATGAAGCAGATCGGGTATGAGGCATAATTGATCAGGTTTGTGCATATCAAGTGGGAACCATCTAATAATTAATGTGAATGGAAAGTGTGTGGCTTGTGGTGATGGCTGGGTTTGGCCGTGAGTGGAGTGAGATCTACAGGTGTAGAGCGGTGGTGATCTGGTAAGGTGGTTTTGGGATGTGGTAGTGTTGCTTGATGAGCAGGTGGTTTTGGTAATGTGGACTGGTTTGTGAGATGGGGATCAGTATTCAGTAGTAGGTGTTGAGGTGTACAAGGCTGGCTGATAATGGTGGTGTGGCTCACGGTGGCTACAAGATTTGATTGGGATGGCCAAGTGGGTGCGGAGTGAGGTGTTGGAGATGGAAGTGAGTGAGTTGGCCAGTGGTAGTGATGGAATATGGATGGATTGTAAAGAGTCTCAGTTCAGGTATAAACAAAAACAAGGAATGAATAAGCAAGGAGGGGTAAAACGGCTTACCTGATCGGGTGGGAGTGATTGCAGATTCGATGTAGCAGGTAAGTTCCACGATCCCTTCTTCTTCATCTTCTGCTCTTTTTTTTTTTTTGGTTTTTCTCTCTTAAGCTCCCTCTCTTCCTCTCGGTTTCTCCCCTCTTATTTTATTATTATTTTTCTTCTTCTCCTCCTCTCTCTCTCTCTCTTTCTTCTTTCGGTCTTCTCCTTTTTCTGTTTTTTCTTTTTTTTTTCTTTTCTTCCTCTTTTCTCTCCCTCTCCCCGATTTTCTTCTTTCCCAAAACCGACAAGCCTCTCTTCTTCTTTCCCTCTCTCTCTCTCTCTTTATCTCGATTTTCTTTCCTTTCTGTTTTTTTTTCCTTTTTTTTTATTTCATTCTTTTCCTCCTCTCCTCTCTCTCTCTGGTCTTCTTCCTTTCTCCAAGACCGAAACCAAAAACCGCTTCCTACTTTCCTTCAAAACTTCTCCCTTTATCTCGATTCTTTCCTCTTTCTTTATTATTTTTTTCTTCTCCTTTCTCTCTCCAATCTCTCTCTCCGGTCTTCTTCCTTTCTCCAAGACCGAAACCAAAAACCGCCTCCTACTTTCCTTTAAAACTTCTCCCTTTATCTCGATTCTTTCCTCTTTCTTTATTATTTTTTTTCCTTTTTTACTTCTTGTCCTTTTCTCTTCTCGATCTTCTTCCTTTTTTTTTGTTTTTTTTTCTTTTTTTACTTCTTTTTCCACCGCTCTCTCTCTCTCTCTCCCTCCTTTTCTCGATTTTTTTCCTTTTTATATTTTTTCCCTTTTTTTACTTCTTTTTCCACCGCTCTCTCTCTCTCTCTCCCTCCTCTTCTCGATTTTCTTTCTTTTTATATTTTTTTCCTTTTTTACTTCTTTTTCCACCGCTCTCTCTCTCTCTCTCTCTCTCTCTCTCTCTCCTCTTCTCGATCTTCTTCCTTTTTTTTTCTATTTTTTTTATTTTATTCTTCCTCTTCTTTCCTTCTTCTTCCTCTTCTTTCCTTCTTCGGCAATCTCTACCTACTCCCTTTTTTATTTGGATCCTATTTGCCTTTTTTTTTATTATATATAAAACATATATATAACTATATAATATATTAATATATTAGTATATATAATATAATATACATATAAGACATATGTATATATTATATGATATATTATAATATATTATACATTATATAATAATATATAAAAGAAATACATGCATATTGCCGACATAAATTGGTCCAGATTAACAAGGATTGACTGGGTTGGGTCGAGACTGGCTTGGATTGAGCTGAGTTGACTGTATTGACTGGAATTAACTGAGTTTTCTCTCTCTATCATTTCATGGGCCATTTCCGTTGCCATTCCGCATGGAATTTTTTGATGACCTCCATTCCTAATTTTTTACGTTCACTTTGTAGAACACTAAAAATGAGGAATATAAGAACTTGAATCACCACATTTGGAAATAAAATGGTCAACTTATGAATTTTTGAAGTTTAAACGGACTAATTATTGATAATTTAGCTGACCATTCTGCATGGGGTCCTTCAGAGACTTCTGCCGAAAATCCTTTACGTCCACTTTGTAGAGTACTATAAATGGAACATAATGAAACTGAAATTACCTGATTTAGATATGGGATGATCAAAATATGAATTTTTGAAGATTAAATGATAATTTCCATATGTAATTTTGCATGGGACCCTCCGGAGACTTCTACCCAAGATTTTCCACGTCCACTTTGTAGGACATCACAAATGAAGAATAATGGCTTTGGAATCATCTGAATCCGACGTAAAATGAAAAAATATGAAGCTTTGAAGTTCTAACGATAACTTTGCATGCAAGCTTGCATGGGGCCCACTGGTGACTTCTACCGAAAATCCTTTACGTCCACTTTGAAGAAGACTAAAAATAAGGAATAATGATACTTAAACCATATGATTCAGATGTCGGATGATCAAGATATGATGATTTGAAATTTAAACAATCCAACTTACGATAATTTGCATAAAAGCCCCTAGGATTATTTATGATAATTTCATAAACCTCCCTTGTACATATCATCCGACTAAAATGATCATATCTTATTCATTTGATATCAGAATTGAGTAATTCTGGTCTCATTTTGAAGATAATTCTATGACCTCGGCATCCACGTAAACTTTTAACCCGTGACCTTACTGTGGGATCGATTGAAAACTTCATTTTGTTCACAGGCCCATTGAAAACTTTCTCAAATTCACAGTCAAAAATCCAAACTTTAAATCATCTTTATTCCTTTTGTTGTCCATATACCAGTAGGACTTTTTAGTTGGGACGACAAAAATGGGGTGCTTACACACGCACAAATAAATTCTAATAATAGTCGCTTAATTGGCTAAGATTTTCCAACTTGTATTTCCTATAGGGGCAGTCTGTGATAATCAAGTACCATCACAACCTGTACATTCATGCCTTGAAGTCGACGTTCCTAGCCGATTTTGTGTCTCAAGTCATTTTGAACGATGTCATCCAAGCCAACATAGGAGAACTAGTAATTTTTCCTCCAATGATTCCACCAATACATCACCATGATGAGAGTAAAGCGTCTTCCATAAGCGGTTCCATTAGGTATTTGCATTCTCAATGAGTGTCAGTTCATAATCGACTTAGGAAACAAATCCCCCAGCGATTAGTACATATAAGCGTCCAAGCATGCTTAGAAGCAGCCAGAGCAGAAAGAGCAGCCGTTGACCGACTTGTAGCTGAGCTCACTGCTATAGACAAATTGATAGCAGAGAGAGTTGCAGCTGAGTTGGCTGCTACAATAGCGACAACCAACATTGCAACTGCAAATGCTATTGTCGTTGCCGCTGCAATGGCCGCGATGACTTTAGCACCCCCACCAACATTAATTATACAGTAACCAAATCCATTAACACAAGCACCACAAATGCCTGGTGTTGAGCCACAACCAGGGACTTTGGAACATCAATTGTTCAGCCTCTGAAGTCATCTAAATGACATTGAGAAAATTCTTGCAATGGGACCACTGATCTACAACTCCTTTTGGATAACTTTTTATCCATGACACTATTACATGGCTATTTTGATGCTATCTTGTAAAGAGATTTTCCTTCCACCTTGAAAGGGGCCGACTTTGGTTTAATAGTGTACCAGTACACTCTACTCAAAATTTTGATCAAGATGCAAATAAATCCGAAGAAGACGTATGCCAATTTGATGACAATTAAAAAAATCCAGATGAGACTTTACAAGCATTACTAGATTGGTTCAATAATGAAGCCCTTGCAATAAAAAAAACTGGTGAAGTCGGTTTGTAGGTGGCTAACTCGGATACAATGAGTTCAACTCGGCCAGAGGGCATTCAACTCGTTTAGAGTATCCAACACTTTTGAAATCCATTTACAAGAAGATTAGTGATCTTGCATCCCACAGGCTCGGCATGAAAAGTATGCCACTATTAATGATGCCCTGATTCTAGCACAGAAAAAGGGAAAGACTACTACAAGCTTAGAGAAAAAACGAGTTGAAACTCAAACAAAGAATCCGACTTCTACCGAAATCAAAGAGAAGCAGAAGTTAAGCAAAGATGGCTTCCCAATGAAGTCAACCAAAAATAAACAAGTTAAAGTTCAACTCGACCAAAGAAAGCATCTACCCAGAACCACTGATAACAGTTGAAGGTTTAAACGAGTTGAAGTACACAGTTAAAGAAGCACCAGATATTGAACTTGGTATTAAGGTTGATTCCTCACATTTGACAAATCTGAAGAAGCAAGGGGTAGTTGTTAATACCATATTCTACTAACCTATGATGGAGCGACACGTATCCATGGACTCAAGGACATCAATATCACAACACGTGTATAATACATGGCTGAATACAATATGAATTAAGATGTTTCCCAATCTGGAGGGAAATGTTTCCTCAACGATCACTTCCTTGCCAACTCTCTTAAATTTACCAACACAAGTTTTATTCTTCCCACTATCAAACACACAAGAAATAGTCAGCAACAATTTGACATATAGAAATAAAGAAAAGCAAATATGTAAAAAAAAACCCATCTTTTACCAGAGTCGATGGGCTCACCAGTCTTAGACCTTCTGCCAACTTTAGTGGTTTAATTGACTCTAGCAAATGTCCAAGTTCCAGCTGTGTGCTTGTGGAAACTTCTACTATTTTAGAAATGATGGCATCTAGAGTTTGAAGACTCCCCAAGTCGAGCTCAGGGAACTCGTTATACTCATCTTCCTCATCCAGAAGCCGGCAAAAAAACCAGGATCCTAACAGCATTTTTGATTTTTCAAAAGTAACTATTGTTACATGGTTCATGTCACACCCAAATTCTGGACTAACTAGTGGTGTGATGAACCGTCATGAGAACCAATAGTTTAAATTAGGATCTCGTATAGGCTGTGCCCACCCGGTTAAACCAAACACATTCCACAATAATAATTAGAGTAAATAAATAAATAAATAGCAGAAGTCTTTATTGATAATGAATTGAGTATCTAACAGTGATAATAAATAGTTAAATCCAATTATTCCCTAAATGACTCAAGACATAATATAAATTAATTAATTACATGTTTCAACAGTCAAAAAAATAGCTAAACTATTCAAAAACACATTGGTTGCACTCACACGACGGATCATGCACTTCCTCTATAAGTTCCACATACATAGCCATTATGTATCCATACGTCGGTACATTCATATAATCTTATACAGTTGGACCTGCATCATCAACTAAAAATATTCGACGTCGAAAGGGTGAGCACATATCACGGATTAGTGAGCAAACAAAATAATGCGCAAACATATACATGCATTCAATTCGTATCTTTGTTTTGATTTTAAGTTTGCAATTGTGCTATAGATTGGCGACCACCGCACCTCTATACACGACGGTGTGAATCCACCTAATAGATCAAACACCATTGTCATCCCACATGCACCCACCATAGAATAGAGATAGAGCTAAAGTGTCCAGATCACATACTGCCAACACTTCACCTGATGCCCTACCCATACCAACACATAAGCCCCTATTAGCGAGGGTTACAAACTGGGCTCGCAACTAACCAATCTTAATGCCATCCCAATGTATCCAAGATCTCACCCCAGCATCCCTTAATAAGTTCATAGAGATAGAGCTAAGGCCCCCCCAGTAGAGTCAAAAACCACACGATCTTAGACCACCTCCCATGATGCCCTATGAATAATAATTATGCTAAGATAATGGCGATATGACGATGCCAGTGGGTTAGAGTTGAGTAAAGATAGAGCTAGAGTCCAATGACCAGGCCAGAGATCACAGTTCCATGTCCTCCCCCTGATGCTCCACTGGCATCCAACACACTAATCACACACACAATCACATGCCTATTCCTAGCATCATCATTATCATGGTATAAATAGACAAAAATAAATATGCATGAGCAGAATATAGTGGTAATATTAGATGACATGTGAGAAGCATATTACAAGCATACAATTATAGAAGCATTCATTGCATTGGACAAATAAAATAAACAGTTTGTTATTATCCAATTAGTTTAGGTCTTGTTCCCTCACCTTTGATTGATGTTTGTTTCTCTCCCAAGCTTTGAAAGTTATTTTGAATCTATTGGGAACTTAAACAATTAATGTATTTAAGTTAGGGATTAATTTTCTTAAGTTACAGTAGTAAAAAATTCTTGCCTGGTCTCAAAACATACTTGCTGTTATCGTGTGGTCGACCCTGTGGTCTCAATATATGCGACCACAGACTGTATGGTCGATTCATGTGGTCCCATATCATGCGATCATACATGCAACCATACCTTCTCTGGGATCTTCCTGAGAGCGTATGGTCGATCACGTGATCACTATGTGATAGACCATAAGTGCGACCACACGAAGTTTGGTCAATTTTTATTTCTCATCCAAGTTCTTCCTTATGGCTCATCAACGGGATTCACCCTGAGATTATTCTATGGCCTTTAATCACAGTTTATCCTTATCAATTATCCCTAACCTATTCTTTCATGGTTTTCCTTAGAAATTCCATAATCAAAATCGTTACATTAGATTCAACACATCAACTTGATGAAAAAGAACCTATCCTATCTGCTCTAGCTTTACAAAGATAGGTTCATACCTTAAGCTTGCTGTAGAAGAGATAAAATTCTTCTCTGCAAAACCCTTCTCTAAGCTTCTTCTCCAAATCTCCTTCTCCTTCTCTTCCTTTCTCTCTTTCTCTCTTAGGTTTAGAGTTTCAATTTAGGTTCTAAAAGAGTGGGAGAGGCTAAGGGACATTCTTTATATAGAGGAAAAACCTTCATATAGAGTTCTTCCTCAATTATGAAAGAGATCCCTTAGTTTAGGAAAGTTTTCAAAACTCGAAGTTGGTCTCATCATCGTGTGGTCGCACGTATGGTCGCAGAATCCATCGACCACAAGTCCTAAATATGCGACCACACGTTGAATATTGAGTGGTCTCACTTTCCTAAGGTGTGGTCGACCATACTAGCCCAGGTATGCGACCACACACTCCAAATTAACTAGTTTTGGTTCGATTTACATACCTAGCCTTGTGGTTTCTTCATGCACTTGGTCCACTCGATCCGACCATGATAGGAAGAACTGACACGACATGGTAAGACTGGGTTAGTAGAGTGTGGGTCTTACAACTTCCTCCTTATATAAATTTCATCCTTGAAATTTGCACATACCCAAAAGCCGCCTCAACATCGAAGCGGTGAAGATGCTCCAGGTTCACAAAATGACCTATTTCGATACATTTTGCTCGAAACCATGCTAGGCATGAAGCGGCCGCCTCCGACCGAAAGTATCTCTCATCATACAGGACAGGAGGGGGTGTGGCCTATTCATATCAGGCATAAATGATCGTTTCCCCGCACCACGACGTCTGGACATGTTGCAACTGTTAAACCATGTAAAAATGAGACAGTTAGAGGCCAATTTAAAAAAAATTCAACAGTATATCAATAGAAAATGGTGAAAAATCCTCAAAACACACCCAATATGAATGGAAGGACTTATTGTGATAGTACAATGCTAGCATAGGTCAAACAAGTTCATCACAAAACAAAGAAATAGAGACATATTAACAAAATTTATCAAAAACATCAAAAAACCTAGAAACCTAGGTTAAAAGTCAAAATTTTGGGATTTTCTTTAAACCAACCGATAGAACTTCGAATTGGTTGAGGGGTTTTACACATTTAGACCCCTAAAACCTTTTTCAAGCGAAGAGAGAAGTTTTCTATGGTTAAAAACTTCCAAATCAAGAAAAACCTAGGTTTTGGTATAAAAGACGATGAGAATTTCTTCTAAAAGAAGGAAAGAAAGGATAAGCTTACCTGAGAGGCGAGATTGATACACTTGAGAGGTGAGAAATACTTCTAGAAGCACCGGAGGCACTGTAGCGACTCAGAGACACGGAGAAGAATCGCCACCGGAGTAGACTTTAAAGAGAGGAATGAGAAATGAGACAAAAAAAATGTGATTTTAAAGACTTTTTAGTGATACCGGTCGCACTTCTGGGCTGGACTGTGCGACCGGTACCCCCCTGCAGTATGGTGCGACCGGTACCTACCGCAGGGTATACCGGTTTCACACAAATATGGTGTGTGTGACCGGAACTTCCTGCGGTATGGTCAGACCGGTATACATTGCCAGCCATACCGGTCTCACTCCAGGAGAGACCGGTACCGCCGCCGGAACCTCATGGAGGATTGGGAATACAAAACCATTCCGAGAATCGACCGAACTTGATTCCAGACCTCACGCCTGCATGATATGACCATAATAAAGGATTGTACATAGAAAATTTCGAGAGATAACTGAAAATTTGCTTATGTTCTTCCATTGATGTATACTTATGCTGCATATGCATTGAGACTAAATGTTAGTGGGAATAATTCTCTAATTGTCTCATGTATCGCAATGTATTCAGATATTGTACAGGGAATTAAATTGCTTCAATGGTGAGAGGAAATGGACGTAGAGTTCATCGCAGACGCCGTTACTTAAGGGCGCCTATAATGGACAGGAGTTCAGGTACAAAAAACTCAAAAGAGAATGAAGAGAGAGTAGGTGGGGACTAACTTAACCCCCTAAACGAAACTGAAAATCTGATGAAGGCGAATAAAGAATCGTCGTCACAGGGGCAACCATCTACAGGCTCCGAAACAATGATGGCTAACTTGGTCAATAATATGGAGGCACAACAGAAGAAGTTCTTTGATTAGATGTTGAAAATGTTTAGGCCACCTGGGCCTGTGTCGGCACCTGAAAACATGCCATCCACAAATGCCAAGAATGTCCATGCAGCACTAGTGGGGGTTAGAACAGTTACTGAAGGACCACCACAACAGGACCAACCCAACACAGTTCCCCACCCAGTTACAAGGACGCCAATTCCTAACCAAGATCAAGGAGGGTATCAGGGACCGTATCAGGGTGCATACTATGGGGGTTATCAGGGAGGAAATCAAAGCGGCTATTCTTATCAGCCACAATGGTATGGACAGGCACCATATGTACAGGTTCCTTATGCATAGGGTAGTCTTTCCAGAGTGGTGGATAGATTTTTAAAGCTCAAACCTCCAACTTTTACAGGAAAGTCAGGGAAAACACTGTGGCCAGCGCAGTGGATAGCAGAAATGGAGAAGAACTTCCGGGTACTAGAGTGTCAAGATGGGGATAAAGTATTATATGCCACCCACATGCTGAAGGAGGAAGCCAATGGGTGGTGGAGTTCCACTAGATTATATCTGGAAACAATGCACCAGATAATGACTTAGCACATCTTCAAGGAGGCTTTCTTCAAAAAATATTTTCCCAGGAGTTTCTGTGATCAAATGGAAAGGGAGTTCCTAAATTTACAACAATTTCAGTTGACAGTAGAGACATACCAATAAAGGTATGAGGTGTTATTCTTTTTTGCTCCAACCAGTATGCAGGAGGAGGAAATAAAAACTCGTCGTTTCACTATGGGTCTTCGGGGTGTTATCAGAGAGCATGTGCTGGGTCGAGGGTTGAATAAATATAATGAAGCTGTACAGGTGGCTCGAGTCATCGAGGCATGTCAGAGAGAAAGCTTCTTCGCACAAAATAGGGGTCTGAAGAGGCCTAATCCTGAGTCCTAAGGTGGAAGAAGCAACAGGCCATACCGTCCATTCAGGCCACTAACTAGCACAGTACCTCCCAGACCGGCTCTTGCAATGACACCACAGACAATGGGGCCGAACCTTAGTGTAAAGTGTTTCAATTGACAACAGGTAGGGCATTATGCTAGAACATGCCCACAACCAAAGAGGGAGCAGCAGCAAGGTGAGGTATATGTTGTTACTATGGAAGAGGCAGCCACATCACCAGATGTGGTTATAGGTATGATTTTATACTTACTCCTTAATTGTTGCATTGATTGTTTGTGCATTTGAAACTAAGGGAGAATTTGAAAAAAAAAAACCTCAGGTACAATCAATATAGCAGGATTACCCGCCAGAGTCCTGTTTGACTCAGGGGCCACCCTTTCCTTTGTGTCCGTATCATTCGGTAAAGGACTAGATCAACCTGTCAAGACGCTACAACCAAGTTTGTTAGTTCACTCTCCCATGGGAATATAGGTGGTATTAGAAGAATATTATGGTCCTTGCCCAGTGATTATTGAAGGACGAGAGTTGGAAGCCAATCTAGTCTAGCTAGAGATGTCAGATTTCGATGTCATTCTGGGCATGGACTGGTTATCTAAACATTCAGCAAACCTATTATGTGCTGAGAAGAAGTTGGTGTTCAAAGACAGTGAAGGGTTGGAGTTCAACTTTAAAATGGCTAGGCTGCCTAGAAAGAGAAAGCTTATACTCTCAGCCCTAAAAGCAAAGAAGTGTTTAGAGAAAGGGGGGATAGGATACCTCGTATCAGTGGTGGATGTGACCACTGACTTGCCAAAAATGGAGGACATCAAAGTAGTACGGGAATTTCCTGATGTATTTTTAGAAGACCTACCCGGGTTGCCACCAGACAGAGCTACTGAGTTTGTGATAGACCTCCTACTAGGGGTAACACCTGTGTCTAAAGCACCTTACATGATGACTCTTACCGAGTTGAAAGAGTTAAAAACTCAGCTGCAAGAACTGTTAGACATGGGATTTATAAGGCCTAGTATCTCACCTTGGGGAGCACATGTGCTCTTTGTCAAGAAAAAAGATGGTAGCGTACGTCTTTGTATGGACTATCGAGAATTAAACAAGCTCACTATCAAGAACAGGTACCCACTACCAAGAATAGGTGATTTGTTTGATCAATTACAAGGTTCGCCTGTATTCTCAAAGATTGACCTGAGGTCAGGGTATCATCAACTCAAGATTAAGGAGGCAGACATCCCCAAGATAGCTTTCAGGACGCGGTATGGACACTATGAGTTCCTTGTGATGTCCTTTGGGTTGACTAATGCACCTGCATCATTTATGGAGCTAACGAACCGAGTATTCCATGACATGTTGGATACGTCGGTTATCGTGTTCATCGATGATATTTTAGTATACTCCAAGGACCAAGAGACACATGCAATGCATCTAAGAGCAGCATTACAAAGACTGAGGAGAGAGAAGCTTTATGCAAAATTCAAAAAATATGAATTCTGGTTAGATGAAGTGGCCTTCCTTGGTCACGTGGTGTCTGCTGAAGGAATCAAGGTAGACCCCAGTAAAATTTCAGCCATAGTAGGATGGGAGGCTCCAAAGACAGTTGCTGAAATTCATAGTTTTCTGGGCTTAGCTGGATACTACAGAAGGTTTGTGGAGGATTATTCCATGATTGCTGTTCTACTCACCAGGTTGACCAAAAAGGGGGAGAAGTTCATATGGACTGAAGAATGTGTGAAATGCTTCCAGACGCTGAAGTCAAGACTGGTATCAGCACCTATATTGACTATTCCAACTCCAGACCATCCATTCGCACTATATACAGATGCTTCAGGCTTGGGACTGGGTTGTGTGCTGATGCAAGGAGAACAGGTGATAGCCTATGCCTCAAGACAGTTGAAAGAGCATGAGAAGAACTACCCTTCACATGACCTAGAATTGGCAGCGGTCATTCATGCTATCAAGACTTGGAGGCATTACCTGTATGGTGAGAAATTCTAGATTAAGTCTGACCACAAAAGCCTGACGTATCTTTTCACCCAAAAAGACCTGAACATGAGGCAGAGGAGGTGGTTAGAATTACTCAAGGACTACGACTATGACATTCAGTATCACCCTGGTAAAGCTAACTTTGTAGCTGATGCTCTGAGTAGGAAATGGGCATCGAACCCTAAAGCAGGACCAGGTACAAATGCAGCTTTGTGTGCTACCATTTCTGGCACATCAGAGGATGAAGAACAACTCATAATAAAGTCAGCTGATGATCCTATTGAGCAAGGGTTGATACACCAGTTTACCCTTATGTTTGCAGCATTGAAGATTTTACCCGACCTGAAGGAAGAAATAAAAGCTGCAGTCCTATAGGACCCATACCTCAGGACAGTTCAAGAAGATTTGGAAAAGGGTCGAGCCAACCCTAATTTCACATTGGATGCAAACAAGGTACTCAGATATCATGGGCGTTTATGAGTACCCGAGAATGAAGATCTGGAAATCCAAAACCGAATCATGTTGGAAGCTCACTCTACTCCATATTCAGTACATCCTGGGTGCACCAAGATGTACCATGACCTAAAGAGATTATACTGGTGGAGGGGTATGAAAGCAGACGTGGCCCGGTATGTGTTTCAATGTTTAAACTGCCAGCAAGTCGAAGTAGAAAGGCAGAGGCCTGTCGGATTATTGCAACCATTACCTGAGCCAGCATGGAAATGGGATTGTATTACCATGGATTTTGTCACTGGTCTACCTATGACTCCAAGGTCAGTGAATGCTGTTTGGGTAGTTGTAGATCGCCTTACCAAGACCGCCAGATTTATCCCAGTTAGACCGTAATACACCATGGACAAGTTGGTAAGATTGTATGTGAACAATATAGTCAGACTGCATGGTGTCCCAGAGAGCATAGTGTCTAATAGAGATCCACGCTTCACATCAAAGTTCTAGGAGGGGCAACAGAAGGCAATGGGGAAGAAACTAAAGTTCAGTACAGCTTCCACCCTCAGACGGATGGTCAGTTAGAGAGGACCATCCAGATCCTAGAAGATATGCTTCGCGCATGTGCTATCGACTTTAAGGGGGCTTGGGATGAGAAGCTTTCCCTCATTGAGTTTGCCTACAACAACAGCTACCAGTCTACGATCCAGATGGCCCCATACGAGGCCTTGTATGGTAAGAAATATCGGACACCATTATTATGGGATGAAGTTGGAGAAATAAGGAATCGTCGGACCAGAATTTGTAGAAGAAACCTGCAAGGTAGTAGATCAAATCAAGAACCGAGTAAAGACAACTCACGTGCATCAAAAGCACTATGCTGACAACAGACGACAAGACCTTGAATTCATGATTGGTGATAAAGTTTTCTTGAATGTGTCACCAGTAAGAGGACTGAAGCGGTTCGGTAGAAAAGGAAAACTATGACCTAGATGTGGGACCATATGAAATTCTGTCCCGATGCAGCAAAGTGGCCTATCAACTTGCATTGCCACCAGCGATGTCTAGCGTCCACAACGTCTTTCACGTATCCTTACTAAAGAAGTATGGGAGAGACCCTTCGCACATTCTTGTTGCAGACCCCCCAGATTTGACCGAAGACCTAACCTTCGAGGTAGTACCAATCCAGCTCATTAGTAAAAAGGTACAACAGCTTCGAAGGCGAGCTATCCACTATGTCAAGGTAGTTTCGAAAAGTTACGACGTAGAAGAAATTACTTGGGAGGAGGAGGATGCCATGCGACAAGAATACCCTCATCTTTTTTACTCTGAAGGTACGTACAATTTCGGGGACAAAATTTCTTTTAAGGGAGGTGGAATTGTGAGACCTACATACAAATTTCGAGGATGAAATTTCTTTTAAGGGTGGTAGAGTTGTAAGAACCGTGTTCTAACCGGGTCTAACCTGTGGTTTTATATGATGACGGGTGTTCTAATTATAACCTAACCGGAAGGCGAAGCCGGGTGACGAACCACGTAAATTTCAGGTATGAGAACCACTCAAAATTGGTAAAAAAAACTCATACCGGTCTGACTATACCGGTCTGAGTCAGTCAGACCGGTATGTGCGGCCGGTATGCTTCATCTCTGCGGGAGACGGACTCCAGCGGGTCCCTCACTCCGAATGGAAACTTTGAAAGTTTTCAATCGTGGAAAACCTTCCCAAGAACGGCTCTCCTCTATTAATAGAGATTATCACACTCCATTGATCCTTCTCAAACCCTAATCGTCTGGAGGAGAGTTGAGAATGAGCAAGGAGGAAGAAGCTGCCCAGGAAGGAGATTTCCATTGGAGGAGCTCGCCGCCAACCGACGAACACCGCCGGTAAGTGCTCTATACTATTAGTATTATTAGGATGTCGGATCGGAGCAACAAAGCGGTGCGACAATCCAAAACCCTAGATTCTTCTTTCAAATCTGATCTGGTTTGATACGACGTTCTAGCCGAAATCAGAAAGCCATTAGGATGCTTGGACCTTAGTGTGGGTTAGGAGAAACCCTAGAAACCTAGCCGATAACCGACAAGGAAGGGAGATCCGAGACCTTGCTCTCGGATCCAAACCACGGACTATACCGGAGGGAAGCATGGTCCAGCGGTATGGGCCTGCGGTATATACCGCAGGCACATACCGGTCTCACTGACTGAGACCGGTATATACCGGTGGCACCATACCAGTCTCACTCCCCTGAGACTGGTACCGCGACCGGTATGCTCTCCGAACTTGTTTTTGTTTGTCCAACATAGTGTTGTCCACCTGTAACCTTAATAAATGAATTCTAACCTATGAATATGATTGTATAGGACCTATAGACAACGTGAAAAAACCCTGTAACGCAGAGCGGGATTGTTATCACGCGTCAGGTAAGGGACAAGACCCCAAACCCTAAACAATTAATTAAGAGTAAGCCTTTGTGACTAAATTGTATATAAATTCATTGCTTGATGTCTGTGCATTTCACATGCCCTGTAGTTGTTTCTGTGATTATTATCTATTCATGCATTTCATATGCTAGCATTGTTGGATGTTAGGCATGTGTATGTTTTAGTTAATGTGTGGAATGTGAAGGGGGGGTGTGCCCTGGATATATCCACAACTAACGCCTTTTTCGTATCGCCATCGACCTTAGTAGACTTGGTGCGAATAGGGTATCATGGGGAGGACGTGGGATTGTGGTTCCTCCTGCCCGCTAGACTCAAGCCCTATCTCTATGTCACAGGGAACCGTGCTGGGGTATGGCCATTGATGCTGTATTAACATTTAGGACTGGTTAGAAACGGAACCCACTTGCAAGCCCTTGCCAGTAGGGGTTAGGTATTGGTACCGTGTGGGGTATCAAGGGGAGGACGTGGGATTGTGGTTCCTCCTGCCCGCCAGACTCGAGCCCTATCTCCATACCAGAGTGAGTGATGTGGGGCAACAGCAGTAGTGTGGTAGGTGACTGACTGTTGGGTGTGCTCACACTCTCGTGCATGGAGGTGCGGTGGCCGTCAAACCTTACCATAGCATATTTGCAAGTTATACCTGACCCCAATTGTAATGTTATCTCATGCATTTTGTATGTTGCTTTGGTCTTGTACTTTACTGAGCTAAGTTGTGAGCTCACCCGAATATATATATTCTTCTTTTCAGATTTGGATGCAGGGTACACAGTTGATGACTTCGTGATTGCCCTACCGTACGGTACAGTTGCTGCCATTGATACCCAGGCAGTGGAGGACAAGCATGACACATCTTGCGAGTGCTCCTTTTGTGTTTTCCTTTAGAGGGGATTTTATTTTTGAACAATACATTGTAATACTTTTATTATTTAAATTTGTGAATGATGGAATAAGTTGAATAATTATTTTAAGTTACCACATAGATCTCAGTTCATTAATTTATATTTCGCTGCTATGTATTGATCTCTGATTATGTTAGACTACTTGGGAATGATTGGTTGACATGGTCTATTGAGATCCTGGTGTGAACCGTGGTTTAGAACCGGTTCACTCACACTTCTGGTTCAGCCAGAATTGGGGTGTGACATTTAAACCCTTCTGTACTCAACGCTTCAATGCTGCAGCCAAGACTACTCCGACAGCCCAACCTCAACAGAAGGAAAGTAATGCTGGAGTTAAATGCTTTAACTGTAATCAAGTAGGACATTATTCAAGGGAGTGTCCTAAGCCACAAAAGCAGCTACAACAAGGAAAGGTTTATGCAGTTACATCTGATGATGCTGTTGTATCACCTGATATGGGTACCTATCAATGGCTTACCCGCCAGAGTACTCTTTGATTCTGGAGTTACTCATTCTTTTATATCTGTGGCGTTTGAAAAGAAGTTAAATCTACCCCTCAGACCTTTAGACTACAAACTGCTTGTACAATCACCTATGGGATTAAAAGTGGAACTAGACAGAGGTTATGGACCATGTCCAGTTCTTATCAGTGAGAAGATTTTAGATGCAACCTTAATTCAACTTGAGATGGTAGACTTTTATGTTATCTTGGGAATGGATTGGTTAGTTCGGCACTCCGCAAACCTATTATGTGCATAAAAGAAATTGACATTCAAAGACAAGGAAGGAGCAGAGTTTTGGAAACTTTTTTAAACTAAGGGATTGCTTTCCTAATTGAAAGAGGACTTTATATGGAGAGTTTTCCTCTATATAAAGGACATCCCTCAGCCCTTTTTCACTCTTTTATAACATTAGTAAACCTTAGAGAAAGAGAAGGAAGAGAAGGAGATGAAGAAATTTTGACAATTGGGAAAAATCCCAAATTTTAGGTCAAAAATGAGAATTTTCAAGTTTATACTAAACTAACTGATAAAACTCAAATTTTCTTGAGGGCTTTCATCCATTGGGTGGCCAATAGCAAAAGCTCCCAACAAAAATTAAATTTTTATGGTCAGAAAAATATTAATTAGAAGAAAACCCTACAAATAGAAAACATCCTAGATATGAAAGCTTAAAAATGGAGAAAAGTAGAGAACGTACCTCAAGGAATGGAGTGACGGTTGTTAATCGATGGAAAAATCACCATGTTCATATGGTCGACACTGTAGCAACTCACTGGTAGCGATTTGAGTAGAGACCATAGGAAGAAGAAGGAGAATGAGAGGGAAATTTTTTGAAAAATAGGTTTAAAAACCTGATCTTGAATCATACGGTCACATAATTCGACCAAAACCATCGACCGTATGATCAACCATAGGGTCTCAGTATGTTTTCAAGATTTTGAAGGTCGCACTTATGGTCACACAACATGCAACCATAGGCCATCGATCGTATGACTAACTGTTGTCTGTATTTTGGTTTTGTTCAAACTTTTGCCTATTGATTTTGTTTTTCTCTCGCCTTCCATTGTGAGACTAACCCAATACTACCATCATATCTTGTCTCACATGTATAGCCTTTCCAAGTACCTTTCAACCAAGAGTTTAAATGGTTGGACGCAGAGTAAGTAGAAAGAGATAGAATACAAACCCATCTCCACCACCTATGAAGACTAATGACAATGAAGGTCAGCAAGGACAGGAAGGAAATATTGGAACTCAACGTGCTGCACCGTAGAATGAGCACACCCAAGCCAACTCAACCAACTTACCTGCACCACCTACAGATTTGGCTACTGCAGTGATGAGTTTGGCAAAAAAAATGCAGTATATACAGCAAATGCAAGCCAACATGCATGCTACTATGGGAATTGCTTTCCCAGCTGCAAACATAACATCTCTACTTGTAGGACAAGTTAGTACTACACCTGGTGGTAGCAACACTGTACCCCAAGCACCGCAAACACCAGCAGTACAAGGCTAAGTGCTAAACCCTGAAGTACCGCAAGGCGGGTATAACCAAGGTAATTATCAGTACCAACCACCTATATGTGGAGCATATACATAGTATCAGCTTGATCACTCCAGACAGATTGAGCGTTTCCTGAAGTGGAAGCCAAAGGAATTTACAGGCAAGCCATCAGATCCATTATGGCTAGCTCACTGGATCGATGAAATGGAAAGAAACTTTATGATGATGACTATAAATGAAGAAGAGAAGGTATTATGTGCCACTTTTATGCTAAAAGGTGATGTGCACCATTGGTGGAAATCTACTCGGAGTTATCTGTTGACAAAGCACGCCTAACTGACCTGGGCTATCTATAAAGAAGCATTCTTCGAGAAGTATTTTCCCAGGAGTCTCAGAGATCAAATGGAAAAGGAGTTTCTGAGTCTATATCAGGCACAGATAACTGTAGAGGCATATCAACAGCATTATGAAGAACTATTTTTCTTTGCTCCCTCTAGCATGCAAGAGGAAAACACCAAAACCCGAAGGTTCGTCATGAGACTTAGGGGAAGCATCCGTGATCATGTATTGGGACTGAAAAAGAAGATTTATAATGAAGCTATACAGATTGCTCGAGTACTAGAATTGAGCCAGAGGAAAATTTATTTTGCTCAGAACAGAGGTATAAAGAGGCCCAATGGAAACTCATACAAAGGAGGGAACTTTACGATATTTAAACCCTTCCGTACTCAAGCCTTCAATGCTGCATCCAAGACTACTCCGACAGCCTAACCTCAACAGAATCAAAGTAATGCTCGAGTCAAATGCTTCAATTGCGATCAAGTAGGACATCATTCAAGAGAGTGTCTTAAGCCAAGGAAGCAGCTACAGCAAGAAAAAGTTTATGCAGTTACATCTGATGATGCTATCACATCGCCTGATGTGGTCATAGGTATGACCTGAACTGTTCATTTTGTACTACCTTGTGTAAGCATGTAGACTAAGTTAAATCAAATCACAAGTATTGTACCTATTAATGGCTTACCCGCCAAAGTACTCTTTGACTCTAGAGATACTCATTCTTTTATATCTGTGTCGTTTGGAAAGAAGTTAAATCTATCCCTCAGACCTTTAGACTACAAACTGCTTGTACGATCACCTGTGGGATTAGAAGTGGAACTAAACAAAGGTTATGAACCATATCTAGTTCTTATCGATGAGAAAATTTTGCATGCAACCTTAATTCAACTTGAGATGACAGACTTTGACGTTATCTTGGGAATGGATTGGTTAGCTCGGCACTCCACAAACCTATTATGTGTGGAAAAAAACTGGCATTTAAAGACAAGGAAGGAGTAGAGTTTAGTTTTGTGGGAATCAAATTTCCCCATAAATGAAAACTCATTCTCTCTGCATTGAACGCTAGAAAATGCCTCGAAAAAGGAGGAATTGGATATCTAGTATCTGTAGTCGACCTCACCAAGGAAGCACCACGAATAGAGGATATTAAAGTTATGCGTAAATTTTTGGATGTATTTCCTGAGGAACTACGAGGATTATCACCTGACCGAGCGACAGAGTTCGTTATAGATCTTATACCAGGAGCCGTACCAGTATCGAAAGCACCCTATCGAATGGCTTCTACTGAACTGAAGGAATTGAAGGTATAATTACAGGAATTACTGGACAAGGGTTATATCAGACCCAACATATCACCATGGGGAGTGTCAGTATTATTAGTGAAAAAGAATGACGGTAGCATTCGACTGTGTATAGATTATCGAGAATTAAATAAGCTTACAATCAAGAATCGGTAACCGTTGCCTCGGATCGATGACTTGTTTGATCAGTTGCAAGGTGCCAAAGTGTTCTACAAAATTGATCTTCGATCAAGATACCATCAATTGAAGATTAATGAAGGTGATATTCCAAAAACAGCATTCAGAACTAGATATGGACATTATGAATTTTTAGTTATGTCTTTTGAATTGACTAATGCACCCGTAACTTTTATGGAACTCATGAATCGGGTATTCCATGATATGTTGGATACGTCAGTCATTGTATTTATTGATGACATACTAGTTTACTCCAAGGATAAAGAAACTCATATCACAAATCTAAGAGCCGCTTTGCAGCGACTAAGAAAAGAGAAGCTTTACGCAAAATTTACAAAGTGTGAATTCTGGCTAAATGAAGTCGCTTTCTTAGGCCATGTTGTATCCGCTGAAGGAATTAAAGTGGATCCTAGCAAGATTGAAGCCATTGTGAAATGGAAAGCACTTAAGAATGTTGCAGAAATCAGAAGTTTCTTAGGTTTAGCTGGTTATTATCGATGATTCGTGAAATATTACTCTAGAATCATCGTACCTCTCACCAGTCTGACAAAGAAAGGAGAAAAATTTGTTTGGACTGATAAATTTGAAGATTATTTCCAAACATTGAAGGCTAGATTGATGTCAACTCCCATCTTGACTATTCTGATCCCAGGACAACCATTTACCTTGTACACCTATGCGTTTGGGTTAGGTTTGGGATGTATGCTTATGCAAGGAGAACAAGTAATTACATATGACTCAAGACAACTGAAGACACATGAGAAAAACTATCTCATTCATGACTTGGAATTAGCAGTAGTAGTACATGCTGTTAAGATATGGAGACATTATTTGTATGGAGAGAAATTTCAAATTAAATCTGATCATAAGAGTCTCACTCATCTTTTTAATCAGAAGGAGTTGAACATGAGACAAAGAAGATAGCTGAAATTATTGAAGGATTATGATTGCGATATCCAGTATCATCCAGGGAAAGCTAATGTAGTTGCTGACGCACTAAGCAGGAAAGCAATGACAGAATCCCAAGAAGAAGCTAGTGCAAATGCTGTGGCGTGTGTCATAGGGAGAGTATTTAATTACGATAAAGAGTAGTTCGTGAATGATATTCTGAATGAATCAACTGACCAAGGGTTTATTCATCTATTCTCAAACATGTTTGCTACATTGAAGATTGTACCTGATCTATTAGACGAAGTGAAAGCAGCTATTAAATCAGACCCTTATCTGAGAACGGTGCAAGAAGACCTCGAAAAAGGTAGGACTACTCTTGAGTTCACCTTGGATGTTGAAAAGGTACTAAGATACAAAGGAAGGGCATGTGTTCCTGAAAATGAAGACTTGGATATTAGACACAAACTAATGAAGGAAGCTCACACCATCGCTTATTCTGTACACCCCGGAAGCACGAAGATGTATCATGATCTGAAGAAACTATATTGGTGGAGGGGAATGAAAGCAGATGTTGCTAAATTTATGTCTCAATGCTTGAATTGTCAGTGGATAAAGGCTAAAATACAAAGACCTATAGGATTATTGCAGCCACTGCCAGAACCAGCATGGAAATGGGACTGCATCACTATGGACTTCATCACCGGGTTACCATTAACTCCCCGAGTAGTTGATGCGGTATGGGTGATTGTAGATTGTTTGACAAAGACAACTTATTTCATAGCTATACGACCTCAGTATACCCTAGAGAGGTTAGCTAAGCTTTATGTAGATAATATTATCCAATTACATGGTGTACCTAAAAGCATTGTGTCCGATAGAGACCCACGCTTTACCTCAAAGTTTTGGGAAGGATTACAGAAGGCTATGGGTACAACATTGAAGTTTAATACTGCATTTTATCCTCAAACAGACAGACAGTCAGAGTGTACTATTCAGATTTTAGAAGACATGCTTTGAGCTTGTGTCATTTATTTTAAAGGATCATGGGATGAGAAATTACCATTGATTGAATTCGCTTATAATAACAGCTATCAAGCGACTATACAGATGTCACCCTATGAAGCACTGTATGGTAGGAAATGTCGAACTCCATTATTTTAGAATGAAGTTAGATAACGGAGTATTGTTGAATCAGAGTTTGTTGAAGAGACTTGTCGAGTAGTCGACATTATCAAGTAAAGAGTCCAAATAGTTCAGAACTATCAGAAATAATATACAGATAATCGACGCAGAGATCTTGAATTCACTATAGGTGATAAGGTATTTTTGAAAATATCTCTTATACATGGTTTGAAAAGGTTTAGACAGAAGGGAAAGCTGTGTCCCAGATATATTGGACCTTATGAAGTTTTAGATTGACGTGGAAAAGTAGCATATTAGTTAGCACTACCACCATCGGATTTGACGTTCGAAGTAGTACCTTTTGAGATCACTAGTCGGAAAGTGCAACGTCTTCGCAACCGCAACATTTACTACGTTAAGGTTACTTGGAGAAGCCAAAATGTAGAAGAAATTACATGGGAAGAAGAGAACACTATGCGGAAGCAATATCCTCACCTATTCAACTCGAAAGGTATGTGCAAATTTTGAGGACAAAATTTATATAAGAGGGTGGGAGTTGTAAGGCCCGTACTCCACTAACTTGGTCTAGCCGTGTTGTGCCAGGTTTTTCCATTATTCATGGACCAAGTGGACCGAGTGTGTGAAGATAGTTCACAGACCAGGTATGAGAATCGAGTAAAAAACACTGAAAAACCTACCTAAGGTCACATACCTGGGTAGGTATGGTCGACCATAAGGAAGGGAACAAAAATCTCAAATCCAGAACCCCACGATCGATGATTTTGACCCTAGGATCGATGGTTTATGCAACCATATGATCGATCATGAGACCCTAGATCAGACTCCGAGTTTTGAAAACTTTCTTAAACTAAGGGATTTCTTTCCTAATTGAAAGAAGACTCCATATGGAGAGTTTTCCTCAATATAAAGGACGTCCCTCAGCCCTTTTTTACTCTTTTAGAACATTAGTAAACCCTAGAGAAAGAGAAGGAAAAGAAGGAGAAGAAGAAAAGGCTAAGGAGAGAAATTTGCTGAGAAGAGATTGGCTCTCTATCACAAGCAAAGGTATGAACCGAACCTCTGGAGATGTAAACTCTAAGGAATAAGACTTCTATGGAAGATAAGCAATATCAACCTATTATGATCTATGTGATTTCCTTGAGAAAATCCCAAGGAGAACCATGAGGGATGAATTTGATGATTAGGGTTGATAAGAAACTACTAATGATGGCCATAGGATGACCTTAAAATAAACCCCATTGAAGATTAGAAGAATTGACCCAAGAAGAACTCGAATTGCATGTAGTCTGTGACTAAAAATCTCAAGGTCGCAGCTACGGTTGACCATAGCATGACCAGCATGACCAGAGGATCAACCAAAGGCATTCGGGAAGATTTCAGAAACCATATGGTCGCAGCTATGGTTGCACCATATGCGACCATAGGGTATCGACCGTAGGCAATAAGGTCGATACAGTATGAGACCATTGGACCAATCAGACACCTATCAGTGCTCTATTTTGATTTCCTACTACTGTAACATGTTATACATGAACCCTAACTTAAATTCATATAACTTTTAGGTTGTTAAATCAATTCAAAGAGAATTTCAAGGCTTTAAAGGGGATCGAGTATTGCTAACAGATGAGGGAACAAGACCTAAACTAATTGGTTAATAACAAACTGTTTATTTTTATTGAGTCCAATGTCATGATTGATTCTATGCTTGTATGCTTGTAATGTGCATCTCACATGTCATCCAATATTCCTGCTATTATTGTTCATGCATATTTAATTTCGTTTATTTATAACATGATGATGATGATGATGCTAGGAATAGGCATGTGAATGTATGTGTGTGGTTAGTGTGTTGGATGGGAGTGGAGCATCAGGGGGAGGACGTGGCATGGTGGTCTTCAACCTCGTCACTAGACTCTAGCTCTATCTCTACTCATGTCTTTCCTACTAACATCGTCCTATCATCATTACCTTAGCAGATCTATTACGTCGTAGGGCATCAGGGGAGGTGGTCTTGGACCGTGTGGTCTCTGACTCTACCAGGGGGCCTTAGCTCTATCTCTATGGACGTATTGAGGGATGCTGGGGTAAGGCCTTAGATACACTATTTGGCATTAGGATTAGTTAGTTGCGAGCCCAGTTTGTAAGCCCTCGCCAATAGGGGCTTACGTGTTGGTATGGATAGGGCATCAGGAGAAGTATTAAAGGTGTTTGATTCAGACACTTTAGCTCTATCTCTATTCTATGTGGGTGTATGTGGGATGGCAATGGTGTTTGATCCATTGGGCGGATTCACACACTCGTGTATAGAGGTGCAGCGGCCACCAAACCTTTCTATAGCATATTGCAAACTTATAAAGCAGACCAATGATATGAATTGAATGCATGCATATGTTTGTTGCATTGTTTTGTTTGCTCACTGATCTGTGATGTGTACTCACCCTTTTAATGTCGAATATTTTTAGTTGATGATGCAGGTCCTACTGTTAAATAATATATGAATGCATCGACGTATAGACACATTACTGTGATGGATGTAGAAGCTGAAGAAGATGCGCATGAGTCATCATGCGAGTGCAACCAATGTGTTTTTGCTTAAGTTTAGTTATAATTTGAACATCATATATGTAATTGATTATTTATTTTTTATGTATTGTGGTTTGGAGATAATTGGATTAAATACTTATTTATCACTGTTAGACTCTCAGTTCATTATCTGTAAGACTTCTGCTTATTTGTTTATTACCTCTGATTATTAATGTAGAATGTGTGTGTGGTTTGATATGGTGGGTACGACCTATACGAGATCCTGGGTGAACCATTAGTTTATTGGCGGTTCATCACACCATTCTGGTTAGACCAGAATTGGGGTATGACAGCTTTGAGTTGGTCCGACATGACCCCATTTGATAGTCGCACTTCAGCTAATTCCTTCTGAGCAGCCTCAATGACTTTGGCACAGGTGTTGAAGTGCTCATCTAATCTCCTGTACCTCATTGGCCAGTCACCTCCAATTTAGTTCTAAAGACGCTTCGATGGAGCACCATTTTATGTCAAGTTCCTTGGCACGATCATCTGCCTCCTTGGCTCATTCCTCTACCTCTGTGGCGTGGGTCTCAGCGTCATCTCTCTCCTGTTCAACCACTCCCAGCTCAGAAGAAATATTATCTTTCTCTTCTTTCTAGCCTTCCTTGACTTCTGTATGGGCTGCGATGGTGGCGTCTCAATCCCGGATGGCTTGGTCACGCTCCGCTAGGGCGGTCGAAAGAAGCTCATTACTTTGCTGAGCAGAAGCATGCACCTCTTTCAGGTTGTGTACGAAACTCGCCAGCATCTTACCGCAGTAGTTTGTTCCGCACATTAGCTACAAAGCATGACAAAAGAAGAAGGAGATGTTAGATGTGGACCTATCGAAAAAGAGAAAAGAAAAGGAAAGAAAACCTAATGAGTACAGAAAAAAGTACTCACCTGGTACAAAGCCACACATTGTCCCTGATCGATGTTCTCAAGTTGGGCTTTCCTGATGAAGTCTTCGTCGGCGGATAAGCAGGCATGGTGAACAATCTCCTGAGCCACCGAGAGGTTAAATAGCCCCGTATCTGTCAAAAGGACCTTCCATGGCGGAGTGAATAATGTCGTCTTAGCAGCAGAACTCGAGCTGGCGACAGAAATAGTAGAACCGACAATCAAGGGCTTGGAGGAGCTCATAAGGGGGGTCGAAGAAGGACCTTGGATCAAGGCAGCAGGCGAAATGACAGGGCCTTTGTCTCTGGTACTTCCCTCGATAGGTAGGCCGGAAGGTGAAGATTGCATTGGCATGAAGGAGGTGGTGATCTGTGAAAAAGTGGAGGGGGCTAGTGGAAGTAAATCTCCGAAAAGGGGTCGAAAGGAGGTTACTACGGTTGAATCGGTAGGGATGAATGGTAAACCTGTGGGTGCTATAGGGAAGGCCTTCAGGCTCAAGTCCTATGGTATTGCTACTGCCGTGGTGCTTGTTGTAGTCTGTGCTGAACCGGGAAGAGAACCAGCGGCGAGGCTTGCTTTTGTAGTACGTGAAGGGTTGTGAGTAACCTTCGAGATGAGGGCTATAGTGGGGACGAGAGAGGCACTGCTGGAAAGGCTAGCGAGGGCAAAAACAATAGGTGTAAGACCCGCACTCTATGAACCCGATTTAAACCTTTAATTTATGTCGTAACAGGTCTTCCAATCATCATCGGACTAGACGGGACGAGCGGATGACAACCAGGTATGAAAACGGAGCAAAAAATGATATTGTTTCATACCAGTCGATGGTACCGGTCGATCGGTTTGTCTGCGTAGGAAAATTACTTAGATCCCGAAACAGATCTCTGCGGGTCTCACTATCCAAATATCGAACCCTAGGACTTTCCTATCATAAGGGGACTTCCTAAACTCAATCCTAATCTATTTAAGGACCCCTAAACCTCCTTAAATCTCTTTCATTGATCCTCACAAACCCTAGAGAGGAGAAAGAGATCGAAAAAAGAGAAAGAGCTAAGGAAGGAGGGAGAGGAGCCGCTGTTGTCGTTGGTTGAAGAACACCTTACTTGTGAACTAACGATAAGTGCTTGAACCTTCCTCTAAGTTAAGCGTTATGGAAGGTTAGTCATGAATGGATCAATACCATGCAAGGCGAGGTATTGATCTAAACCTTTGAATTTGCCGTCAAACCCAAATACAGTCGATAAACCCTAGATTTAAGTTCTAGGTTGAGGATCATCGAAACTAGGACTTAAATGGAACATGAAACAACTCTAACTCATTGCTCAGACCTAAAATGTATAGGAGAACCCCTAGAATCAGTAGGGGGTGACCGACGGAAGGCGAGAACCGAGCTTATGGTCTTCCGGAGGCATACCAGTTGACCATACCGGTCACAGCATATGCAACCGATACTGCGATCGGTACCTCTTAGAGACTGGTCTGTGGGGGACCGGTTGACCATACCGATCGCACCTTTCCCCACAGTGCCGTGATCGGTACCTGCGATCTGTACTGCTACCGGTATGCTCTGTGGGAGTGTTTTGACCCAGTTGGTTTTTCGACCAACGTAAAACCCTAAGAAAAACTATTCTAATTCAACCCTAACATCGTGTAGGACCTTGTGATAGCGAGTTTGGATTCTGTTACGCGGAGCAAGCTATCAAACAAGCGTCAGGTAAGGGAATCGGACCTAAACCCTAATAACTTAATAATAGTAAAACGTTGTTAATAATTATGATTTTATGGAATGGTGTTTGTGCATACTCGCATGTCATCTTTACTTTCAGTTATTATATTGTTCATGCATACTCGCTATGCTAGGATGTACCTGTTAAGCATGTGATTATTTTCGTTGGTGTGTGGAATGGGAAGGGCCTGGGGTCTGGGATCATTCCTCACACTAACACCTTTTCGTATCGCTTATATCTTAGCATGCTTGGTGCGGATAGGGTATCAGGGGGAGGAAGTGGCACTGTGGTCTCTGACCCGGCCACTAGACTCTAGCTCTATCACTATGCCGTAGGGAGCTATCCTGGGATAGGGCCTACTGTGATGACATCTAGGATTGGTTAGTTGCAAGCCCAGTTTGCAAGTCCTCGCCAATAGGGGCTTACATGTTGGTATGGGTAGGGCATCAGGGAAAGTGTTAGCGGTGTTTGATCCGGACGCTTTAGCTCTATCTCTATTCCATTGTGGGTGCATGTGGGATGACAGTGGTATTTGATCCATTGGGCGAATTCACATACTTGTGTATAGAGGTGCGGTGGCTACCAATCCTTTCTATAGCACATTGCAAACTTAAAACCAGACCATAATGTGAATGTTACTCATGCATGATGTGTGTTGCATTGTCTGATTTTCTTCCTGAGCTAAGTTGTGAACTCACCCTTGTGTACACACTATTTTTAGAAGTTGATGTAGGTTATACTGTGGAGGACTACATGGACGCTCCAGTATATGGAGGTGTTGCTGCCTTGGAAGTGCAAGCAGGGGAGGACGAGCATGACGCTTCATGCGAATGCCCTTTTTACGTGTACCTCTATGATATTGGATTGTTTATTTTATTTATTTTCAGTTAGATTTATAATTGGGATGTAAGGATAATTATTTATGCAATTATTTATGTTTTGATATTTTAAATAATTGAATAATTTAAATTATCAATAGAAGTACTCAGTTCATTTAATTTACGACTTCCGTTATATTTTGTTATATTCTGATTATGGTTATTTGCAATGGTTTGTATAAGTGGACACGGTCTTATTGAGATCCTGGTGTGAACCATTGATTCAGTGACGGTTCACTCATACTTCTGGTTCAATCAAAATTGGGATATGATAACTTGGTATCAGAGCTCTTAGGCTCTGTCCAACAGACCATACATGCACTGGACTGAGTCAATGAACTGAGATAGGAAAAACTAAAAGTCTAAATAAAAACACACCTTAAGCACTTGTTTGATGCCTGAGACTAAATAGTAAAGAGCATAATGTACTATACTAAAGGTGGAATTAATAAATACACATGCTCTAGTGAGGAAACCATAGTGACAAGCAGAACGATCATAAATTACCATAACAAGTAAGAAGAAAATTGTATAAACGTAAAACATCCAAAGAGTAAAAGTTAATTGTGCTACAGGGTACAGTCCACAAGCCGGACAGTTACCCTGATATATAAAAACCATACTGAGTGGAGAGAAAAATAAAGTGATCTATCATGGGGTTAAGGGCATAGAAGGAATAGGGTCAGCAATGTCATATTCACGCTCATAAGCGACCCTGAGCCAGTGTACCTGCTCCTGCGTGACTCTGAGGCTGCAAGAGAGGCGCCCTAGGTCACGGTTCATCTTACGCTGGGCATCCCGAATCTACATAAACATACCCATCATGGTATCGAGAGGAGACTGGGATGGTCCCGCTGCAGGTATGGGCTGCTGTTCTAGTACAGGGACGTCCTCCATCTGATCATCATCATCCCCTACCTCTTTTACATGAGTCGCATTGGCTGCTGCTGCTGTTGCTGCCGCTGCTGCTACCCTCCTAAGCAGACAAGGACGAGCCTCTAACTCCTCATCACTGATTGATAGATTGTACATCGTCATCAGGACAATGGCATCCCAGTTAATGTCTGATGTCATGGTGTCCTCAACCGCAATCGCATCTCTCATGTCTACTCGAAGGCACTATAGGAGTGTAGTGATAAGCCGGCCATAAGGAAGGTTGCTTATCTAATCGGAAATGGTAGCCTGACACATGGTCTTGATGATAATGTAAGGAAGACAGACCCGCTCCCTATTGCAGACACAGTAAGTCAGGTACTGGGTGAGCAGAGATAACTCACTGTAGTGGCCGCTTTGACGAACAATGTCATGCTAGATAAGGTGGCAATATACTCGAGGAACAGGTCTCAAATTGGCAGATTTCATGGGTGCCCCTAGGTTAAGGATCTGCTCTGAAACCTCCTAGCGCATATCATCAATAAAGAAGCCCTTCATTTTGGGAGCGCAGTAAACCAAGTCACCATCATTAGGAATCCCCAAGAGGTCAGCGAACTGGTGAGTGTCGAAGGATATGGGGACACCTTTGACAAAGCTGGTTAGGCAGAGGTCCCTACCATGGTTGAGGTTGTTAACATTCCCCTCGACCTCCAGGTTAGCGTAGAAGTGCTTGACTAGGTTGGGACAGGTAGTCACTGTGTAAGTAATAACGGATAACCACCCAAATGCACCAAAGGCTGCTTCAACATCAAATCGTTGTAGCTGCTCCTGGTTTACACATCACCCAGATTCTATGTTTTCCTCTTCAAACCAGGAAAAACGGGCTTGCACCGCCGCAGAACGAAACCATTGCTCATCAAACTGTGAAATCGACGGGTGCGGATGGTTCATGCCAGGAGCGTATGCATGTTTACCAGCACCCCGACGTTGAGACATTGTGAACTACAAAACAAAAACAAACAATGAGAATTTGGTTAGAATTTTTAAAATTTCGGCAGCATAATGACAGTAATTAAAGCAAAAGCCTTGAACTCACCCAAAATCTAGGGAGGAGGACTTACGTAACAATCTAACATCATATGGAAACCAAACAATCATCAAACAAGCAATAGATTTAACAATTACAAGAGAAAAATCAATTTTTGACCAAAACCTAAGTAAAAAAAATCCCAAAATTTTGATTTTGAGAGAACCACATGGTGGAACCTCAAATAAGTTGAGGGATTTTATTCATAGAGGTCCCAAAACTATTTCTAAGCCGAAGGAAAAGAGTTCCTACGATTAGAATCCTCTAAACCAAGAAAAACCTAGTTTTTGGGCAAGAAACCATGAAAAAACGATGTAAAATGGAGAGAGGAAGGAAGAACCTTACTTGGAGATGATGTTCAAGGTCTTGATTGGAAGAAAAAAACTCCTAAGGTCACCGGTCAGACTGTAGCAACTCACAAAGTCAAAGAGGAATCGCCACCGGAGAGAATGGAAAGAAGAAAAAGTGAGAAAAGACTCAATTTTTGCGATTTTAAAGCCTTTTTGGGCATATCGATCGACAGTTTTGTCCTATACCGGTCGATAGGTACCCCTTGGTACCTACGACCAGTACCTCTCGGCCACAAGCGTGGTGCTGACCGGTCGCACCACACTCTACAGTGTCGCGACTGGTAAGTCCTGATCGGACAAAAAAAATGAGGAAATTTTAAAAATTTTGATTTAAAGCGTCCTTTATGATTTTCACCTTGCACTTGTTAAAGACTAACACTATTATGAATATTCTAATGTACCTCATGTGTTATGTCTTCTTCCCAGATCCAAATAGGAAAGAGTAATTTAAGATGGTAGGCGGAAATGGTCGTAGAGGCTCACGAAAGCGTCACCACTCAAGGGGGCGTCAAGACGATGACAATGTGGAAGCAGGAACTGTAAATGAGCAAAACCTGAACCCGAAAGGTGGAGAAGGACAGAGTCACAGAGCACCAACAAATTTGTCAGGCCCTCCTCACACTAACTCTGAGACTATTGTGACGAATCTGGTTTATCAAATGGAAGTTCAGCAGAAGGTGTTCTTGAATGAGATGCTGAAGATGTTTAGGCCACCGAGATATATCCCTACAGAAGGTACACCTGAGTCTGGGGGAAATAATACCACACTGCCAGTGGATGGTAGCAATGGACCGATGAGCCAAAGATAGAATCCACAACTACCACACCATTTTCGATGTCGTCTTCCTATCAAGGGATCTATTCGTACCCACCACCATGGTATGAAATGAATACACAGGGGCAGAATGACCTAAGCCGAGCGGTGGATAGGTTTTTGAAGTTGAAACCCCCTACCTTCACAGGGAACCCAAGAAAACCACTATGGCCTGCACAGTGGGTTGCTGAGATGGAGAAGAACTTCCGTCTGATGACTTGCACAGAGGATGGGAAGGTGTTATTTACTATGCACATGCTCAAGGAAGATGCTAATGCTTGGTGGAATTCTACCCGGACATACTTAGAGACGAAGCGCACCCAGAACACCTAGGAAATATTCAAGGGAGCCTTCTTTGATAAGTACTTCCCGAATAGCTTTCGTGATTAAATGGAGAAGGAATTCCTTTACCTGCAACAATCCTAGTTGACTGTTGATGCGTACCAGCAGAGGTATGAAGAGTGGTTTTCTTTGCTCCAGCAAGCATGCAAGAGGAGGAAACCAAGACCCGTAGATTCACCATGGGATTGCGAGGAAGTATCTGAGAGCACGTCTTGGGTTTGGAGAAGAAGGTGTATAATGAGGTTGTGCAGATTGCTAAGGTGATTGAATCAAGCCAAAGAGATAGCTTCTTTGCTCAAAACAAGGGACTGAAGAGGCTTGCTACTGAGACTTCGGGTGGAGGGAACACTATACCATTTTGCCCATACAGGGCTTAGTCTGTTATGGTGCCAACAAGGAATACTACTGCACCACCACAATCACAAGTAGCTGGACAAAACCCAAACGTCAAATGTTTCAACTGCCAGCAAATGGGCCATTATGCAAAGACCTGTACTCTACCTAGAAAGCAACTGCCACAGTAAGGGAAGATATTTGCAGTCACCACTGAAGAGGCAGACGCATCACCTAATGTGGTTACTGGTATGATTCCGTCCCTTACTATTTTGTTTATTGTTTTGTTATGTATGAGCATGTAGAACTAAGGGAGAAATAAATTTTAAGAATTGTAGATATAGCTGGTGTACCCGTCAGAATACTCTTCGACTCTGGGGCTACACATTCCTTTGTTTCTATGTCTTTTGGGAAGTGAATGGAATTACCTGTCAAGTCCTTAACCCCAAGCTTGATAGTTCACTCTCCGTTGGGAGTAAAAGTGGCGTTGGATGAATGCTATGGGCCGTGTTTAGTTAGTATTGAGGGGCGAAACCTAAAAGCGAATCTGGTTCAACTCGAGATGGCAGACTTTGATGTCATTTTGGGAATGGATTGGCTAGGCCATCATTCAGCTAGCTTATTATGTGGCGAAAGAAAAATTATTTTTAAAGATGATAAGGGAAAGGAGTTTAGCTTCACTGGAACCAAATTATCTAGGAAGCAGAAGTTGATCCTCTCTGCCCTAAAAGCTAAAAGATGCTTAGAGAAAGGAGGAGTGGGGTACTTAGTGTCTGTGGTCGACATCACTGTAGAGGTGCCAAAGATGGAAGATCTAGATGTGGTACAAGAGTTTTCAGATGTATTTCCAGAGGATCTATTAGGTCTACCTCCAGACAGGGCTACAGAGTTCGTGATAGACCTCATGCCAGGGTCGGCGTCGGTGTCTAAGGCACCGTATAGGATGTCCCCTACAAAATTAAAAGAGTTAAAGACCCAGTTACAAGAGCTACTAGATAAGGGTTTTATACGAGCAAGCATATCGCCATGGGGAGCACCTATATTGTTCGTAAAGAAGAAGAATGGTAGCGTACGAATATGTATCGACTACCAGGAGTTGAACAAGTTAACCATCAAGAACCGATATCCTTTGTCTAGGATCGATGATCTGTTCGATCAGTTGCAGGGCGCAAAGGTTTTCTCGAAGATTAATCTTAGATCAGGGTATCACCAATTGAAGATCAAGGCAGGAGATATTCTGAAGACTGCTTTTAGAACAAGGTATAGGCATTATGAGTTCCTTGTAATGTCATTCGGGTTAACTAACGCTCCAGCGTCGTTCATGGAACTGGTGAACCGAGTGTTTCATGATATGTTGGACACTTTGGTCATCGTATTCATTGACGACATCTTGATCTACTCAAAGGACAAGGAGACTTATGCATCACATTTGAGAGCAACCCTACAACGATTAAGAAGGGAGAAGCTTTACACCAAGTTCAAGAAGTATGAATTTTGGCTGAAGGAAGTGGTCTTCTTGGGTCACGTAGTATCTGCAGACGGTATCAAGATAGATCCAAGCAAGATTGCAGCTACAGTAGGATGGGATACACCAAAATCAGTTGCAGAGATTCGTAGTTTCCTTGGATTGGCTGGTTACTATAGAAGATTCGTGGAAGACTACTCAAGAATCGCCATTCCACTTACTAGACTAACCAAGAAAGGAGAAAAATTTATATGGACAGATGACTGTGAGAAGTGCTTTCAGACTCTGAAGTCAAGACTAGTCTCTGCACCTATCTTGACCATCCCAACACTAGGCTTGCCATTTACCCTATATACGGATGCCTCAGGGTTGGGTCTTGGATGTGTGTTGATGTAAGGAGAATAGGTGATTGCCTAGGCATCAAGACAGTTGGAAGAGCATGAGAAGAACTATCCTACGCATGATCTGGAGTTAGCAGCAGTCATTCACGCAATCAAGACTTGGAGGCATTACTTTTATGGTGAAAAGTTTCAGATTAAGTTGGATCACAAGAGTTTAACTTACCTTTTTACTCAAAAGGACCTGAATATGAAACAGAGGAGATGGCTGGAGCTATTAAAAGATTATGATTGTGACATCCAGTACCATCTAGGTAAGGTAAACGTTGTGGTTGATGCCTTAAGCAGAAAGTGGGCATTGAAACCAGAGGCAGGACCTAGTACAAATGCTACACTATGTGCTACAGCCTCAGGCTCAATAGAGAATGATAAAGAGTATATATTAGAGACTGCAGGAGATCCAGTGGAACATGGCTTAATTTATAAGTTCACATTGATCTTCGCAGCTTTGAAGATCTCATCGAATCTAATAGATGAGGTCAAAGTAGCAATCCTACAGGATCTACACCTCAAGACTGTGCAAGATGATCTAGAGAAGGGTAAAAGCAACCCTGATTTTACCGTGGATTCAGACAAGGTACTCAGGTATCGTGGACGATTATGTATACCTAAGAGTGAGAACTCAAATATCAGAGATAGAATTAGGACAGAAGCTCATTATACCCCATATTCGGTACATCCAGAAAGCACCAAGATGTACCACGATTTAAGAATACTATATTGGTGGAGGGGTATGAAAGCGGATGTAGTTCGATTCGTGTTTCAATGTCTGAATTATCAGTAAGTTAAAGCAGAAAGGTAGAGACCCGCAGGATTGTTACAACCACTACCGGAGCTAGCATGGAAGTGGTATTGTATCACAATGGATTTCGTCACTGGCCTACCCTTGACACCAAGGTCAGTGGATGTCGTGTGGGTTATAGTCGATCGACTTACCAATACAACCCCCTTCATCACTGTCAGACCTCAGTATACCATGGAGAAGCTGGCCAAGCTATATCTGGATAATATAGTCAGACTTCATGGCATCCCAGAAAGTATAGTATCTAACAGAGATCCTCGTTTTACATCAAAGTTCTGGGAAGTATTACAGAAAGCCATGGGAACCAAGTTGAAGTTTAGTACAGCTTTTCATCCTCAGTCAAACGGACAGTCATAAAGAACTATTCAAATCTTAGAATATATGCTCCGAGCGTGTGCCCTAGATTTCAAAGGAGCTTGGGATGAGAAGCTATCGCTCATCGAGTTTGCGTATAACAATAGTTACCAGGCTACGATACAAATGGCTCCATATGAGGCACTCTATGGGAAGAAATGTCGTACACCTCTGTTACGGAATGAGGTGGGAGAGAGAAGGATTGTAGGATCGGAGTTCGTCGAAGAAACATGTCGAGCGATTGATCAAATTAAGAAAAGAGTGAAGACAGCTCAAGTTCGACAAAAGCACTATGCAGATAACCGACGTCAAGATCTGGAGTTTACAATGGGTGATAAGGTGTTCTTGAAGATATCACCTGTGCGAGGTCTGAAACAGTTTGGTAAGAAGGGAAAGCTATGCCCCAGGTATGTGGGATCATACGAGATTTTGACCAGATGTGGGAATGTGGCATATCCACTGGCTCTACCACCATTCATGTCAAGCGTTCATGATGTGTTCCATGTTTCTTTATGGAAGAAGTATGTCAGGGATCCATCGTACATCTTGACAACAAACCCACCAGACTTGACAGAGGACTTGACATTTGAAGTGGTACCTGTGATGCTCACAAATCGAAAGGTACAACATCTCCGAAGCAAGGATATCCATTATGTGAAAGTGCATTGAAAAAACCAAGATGTAGAAGAAATCACTTGGGAAGAAGAGAACGTGATGCGAAAGGAATACCCTAACCTTTTCGATGAGCAAGGTATGAACAAATTTCGAGGTCAAAATTTATTTTAAGGGTGGGGGAGTTGTGAAACCTACATGCAAATTTCGGGAACGAAATTTCTTTTAAGGGTGAGGGAGTTGTAAGACCCGCACTCTATAAACCCGATCTAAACCTTTAATTTATGTCGTAACAGGTCTTCCATTCATCACCGGGCCAGACGGGATGAGCGGATGATAACCAGGTATGAAAACGGACCTAAAAATGATATTGTTTCATACTGGTCGATGGTACCAGTCGACCAGTATGTCTACACAAGCAGACTACTTAGATCTCGAAACGGATCTCTACAGGTCCCACTTTCTAAATATCGAACCCTATAACTTCCTAAACTCAATCCTAATCTATTTAAGGACCTCTAAACCTCCTTAAATCTCTTTCATTGATCCTCACAAACCCTAGAGAGGAGAAAGAGATCGAAAAAGAAGAAAGAGCTAAGGGAGGAGGGAGAGGAGCCGCCGTTGCCGTTAGACGAAGAACACCCTACTTGTGAACCAATGGTAAGTGCTTGAACCTTCCTCTAAGTTAAGCGTTATGGAAGGTTAGTCATGAATGGATCAATACCATGCAAGGCGAGGTATTGATCTAAACCTTTGAATTTTCTGTCAAACCCTAATATAGTCGATAAACCCTAGATTCAAGTTCTAGGTAGAGGATCATCGAACTAGGACTTGAATGGAACATGAAACAACTCTAACTCGTTGCTCAGACCTAGAATGTATAGGAGAAACCCTAGAATCAATAGGGAGTGACCGATGAATGGTGAGAACCGAGCTTATGGTCTTCCGGAGGCATACCGGTCAACCATACCGGTTGCACCATATGTGACCTGTACTGCGACCGGTACCTCTCGGGGACTGGTCTGTGGGGGACCGGTCTACCATACCGGCCAGACCTTTCCCCACAGTGTCGCGACCGGTACTGCGACCGGTATGCTTTGTGGGAGTGTTTTGACCCAGTTGGTTTTTCAACCAACGTAAAATCCTAAGAAAAACTATTCTAATTCATCCCTAACATCGTGTAGGACCTTGTGATAGCGAGTTTGGATTCTATGACGTGGAGCAAGCTATCAAACAAACGTTAGGTAAGGGAATTGGACCTAAACCCTAATAACTTGATAATAGTAAAACGTTGTTAATAATTATGATTCTATGGAATGGTGTTTGTGCATACTCGCATGTCATCTTTACTTTCAGTTATTATATTGTTCATGCACACTCGCTATGCTAGGATGTGCTTGTTAAGCATATGATTGTTTTCGTTGGGGTGTGGAATGGGAAGGGCCTGGGGTCTGGATCATTCCTCATACTAGCACATTTTCGTATCGCTTATGTCTTAGCATGCTTGGTGCGGATAGGGTATCAGGGGGAGGAAGTGACACTGTAGTCTCCGGCATGGTCTCTAGACTCTAGCTCTATCTCTATGTTGTAGGGAGCTGTGCTGGGATAGGGCCTACTGTGATGACATCTAGGATTGATTAGTTACGAGCCCAGTTTGCAAGCCCTCGCCAATAGGGGCTTATGTGTTGGTATGGGTAGGGCATCAGGGGAAGTGTTGGCGGTGTTTGATCCGGACGCTTTAGCTCTATCTCTATTCCATGGTGGATGCATGTGGGATGACAGTGGTGTTTGATCCATTGGGCGAATTCACACACTCGTGTATAGAGGTGCGGTGGCCGCCAATCCTTTCTATAAAACATTACAAACTTAAAATCAGACCATAATGTGAATGTTACTCATGCATGATGTGTGTTGCATTGTCTGATTTTCTTACTGAGCTAAGTTGTGAGCTCACCCTTGTGTACACACTATTTTTAGATGTTGATGCAGGTTACACTGTGGAGGACTACATGGACGCTCCAGTATATGGAGATGTTGCTACCTTGGAAGTGCAAGCAGAGGAGGACGAGCATGACGCTTCATGCGAGTGCCCTTTTTGGGTGTACCTCTAGGATATTGGATTGCTTATTTTTTTATTTTCAGTTGGATTTATAATTGGGATGTAAGGATAATTATTTATGCAATTATTTATGTTTTGGTATTTTGAATAATTTGATAATTTAAATTATCAATAGAAGTACTCAGTTCATTTAATTTAAGACTTCCGTTGTATTTTGTTATATTCTGATTATGGTTATGTGCAATGGTTTGTATGAGTGGACACGGTCTTATTGAGATCCTGGTGTGAACTATTGGTTCAGTGACGATTCACTCACACTTCTGGTTTAGTCAGAATTGAGGTGTGACAATAGGTATATCTGCCAGGGGCAGAGATTGCAGTGGCAGAGGGCCGACCGAACTCCTCTGCAAAACGTTGTGGGAAGTGTCCTCAGGGTAAATGAGTCTGGGGGTCTCAGAGACAATCTTCTTCCTCTTTGATCTATGTAGTGCCTCCGAAACAGTTGTCTAATCATCATCCTCTGCATAAAATAGGGAAGCGACGCATGGACGGTCCCGATGGTTGTAAAATGGCAAGATACACACTGACGGTTCAAAGTGATGGCTCGGTTGAAGCAGAAACGGCACTAGGGGCATTCAAGTATGGCCGACTCAAAATTACTTCGAAACGTTACAAACGTTATGTCAAGGAGGTGGGCGTTCAAGTTTCGAAAAGAAGGGAGAAAATGCGATTAGTGATTACCATAACGGTAAGAAATCTACGAAAACATCTCCACGTGTTTAGGAAAGGATTATTTTCCCATAAATGCGCCTCCTACGGTCGAAACTACGCTAAGGAAGCAAATAGTTCTGATAGGGAAAAATAATAGTGGATACAAAATCTAACCGTTGGTAGAGAATTTAGGATGATATCCTCGAGAAAGGGACACATGGCTTGTATCTATGGTATACAGTATGAGAAGAAATAAATGATTGAAAATTTCAAAAGGAACTCATGTTCGACCCCCCCATGCTGATTCAGACAGGATGTGATAGATTGATGGGAGTAATTGAGCAATTAATGGTTTGTCATTATTACTCATAAATGCTGACAACAACCATAAATGCAAGGTATACTGACTTAACCAGCCATTTCACCATATCATGAACCGAATCAGCAAAAAACAATATCAATACTTGGTAGAAGCGTAAGGACAGAAACAGACGTCAGAAGGTATGGGAGATATGGCTTAAAAGCGGGGTCGAAGAGGATCAAGGGGGGTCGTAAACGGCTGACAGGACGTCCTAACGCCATCCTAGGGGGTCGTAGCCTCACGAACCTACTATTCTCTAGGTGACTGATGATTGAGATAGTGGTAGGTATGGAGGAGTTTGCTTGGAAAGCCTCCTATTGAACTTATATATGTAACAAGAGGACATCAATAAGGAGTATTTGAATTTTTTCCACCACCAAGGGGAACCTCTCACATTTTGGGTCTTACACCCCTGGTGTTTTTACTCCCTCTGTTTCTATCTCAGCGGAAGGAAAGATTATCATAGATCCAGTATTTCAAGGAACCCTTATTTCTGAAGGAGCTCTAGTGTTCCACTGAGAGTTCCATATTGTATGTCTTGACAAATCTAACTTTACGATTTCCATTGACAACACTTCTTATCCAAAGTTATTGGGGTAAAGACAAAAGAAGCGCGGGGGAACAAAAAAGTGGAACGAACCCATCAAATTCTGGGTGGTGCACCCTATTATTTGCCGGACACCAATCAACTCCGTTTTTAGTTGTCTTCATTTTCCTTTACTTATACCACAGAAACATGGAACTCAAGAGCTCTTGAGATATTGGAGAAACCAGTCTACCCCATCTGTAGATCTAGATGCCTAATACCTTGGGTCCACAACCAACTTATTAACTTACTGAATCTGACTCCCAGTTTCAAGAATTGATTGTAATAGGGGACTCAACCACCCCTTATTTATGATTGATGGAGCCTGCTAATGGGACTGTACTTACCACTCCACGGGCACCAATGCTTGCCAGATCCATCATTCATTTGGTAATTTTTCCTTTTAAGGCCTTGCACCCAATTGGGGAGAGGACTGGCGAGGAAGGAACGACCTTGGTTAATTCCAATTTCCTCCATCTTTCAATGTTTTTCTGACTATGTAGGGCTAGCTAGTGGTGGTCTAATGGAGTTTAAACAAAGTATAGAGATTCCTGGATTGCTCTAAATGGCTGCCCATCATATATAGTAGACCATCATAGTTACTGTACTGAGTCCCTTGAAATGTAGGAGAGCAGTGCAATTAAAATGGAAATGAAAATAATGTCCCAGTCATTCAGATGAAATTTTGACTGTTAACTAAGTGTCCTTTTCGTTAAAAGATGTGGGAAGTTTCAGACATGGACATAATTAAATGGTGTAAGAATTAAGTATTTGACTGAAAGTAGTTAAGATACCTAAGAATTAAGTATTGACTGATATTGTACAGATGTTGAGAAGGACGTTTCTTAGTGTTCCAGTGAGTCCATGGCAAGATAGAATCTCATAACCGATACTGGTGCCTGAGAATCTATCGGGAGAAATGATATATGATTGGTACTCAGATCTGATGATCGAAGAGGCTGGGTTTCAAGATGAAGCAACAGGGGAGATGATTTTTTCTGTGTCATCACAGTGCCAGCAAGGATCATGGAGTTGGGAGTTGCAACGTTCGACTCAAGTGCAGTGAAGATTGGACATGGATCTGGTCGGATCAGAAAGGTTTTCCCTTGGATCTGTCGGCTGTTTTGAATCCCAAAAAGGTGTGCATCATGGCCAGTTGATGCAACACAGTGGGGTAAAGGAGGACTGATAGGTTGCAGTGAGGAGTCGGATCTCTAGATCTGCACTGGAGGTGCAGAGGTGAGAACCTTAGGTCACCGGTGCAATTGGAGTTGCAGAGGACTGTGAATAGCAGTGATCTCCCCGGTAGGTGCTACGGCAGTGGGAAAAGTAAAGTCACATCACTTTGTATGGAGGTAAACTGTGCGGGACATCCTGACGGGGTGTGTGCTAGGCTGGTTTGTGTGTAACGGTTTAGCAGAAACGATGGACAAATTTATAGAATCAACATCAACGGGTTCTTCTTCAAGATTGCTTACAGAATTCAAGCCAGGTGTAGATTTGTTGGGTTGGTATCTTGTATTCTGTGGGGTTACACAATTATCATGGCAGTACTTGTATTAGGGTTTGGGTCTATTACATGTACGAGAATAAATCTGTAATTGTGTGGGAGATTAAGGTTTCTAGGGTCCCTATATATTGTCTCTGTGAGAAAACATAGGTAAGACTATTAAATGAGAACATTTTATCAGATGCAAAGAATTGCAGATTTTTCTTGGGAAGAAAGGAGGTCTCTCTTTCTTTGGGTGGAGGTAAGCATCCCGCATTGGGGTGCCGAACCACAGTATTTTTTTTTTTTTTCATTTACTTTGAAGATGACAAATTTTAGAATCATAAATAAGCGTTCTTAATTATGAACTTCAATTTGCAAATTTTTAATTAAAAGGCAAATAGTGCTAGTAAATTGGTAATGATGAAGCAGCTATATAGGGAACTCTGATCCTCTCGTGGTGTATTCAAAGACCATAACTTAGGCTGCATGTGGTTTGTATTTTTAGAATGCATTCTAGGTCAAGAACACATTTTAAGATGACTAAACATGGAATGTGTTAAATGTGTTTGATTTTGGAACACAATCTTTAGCCGGTCTTGCATTCAGAGCCCAGGAAAAAGAATTCCTTTCTTTTGAACCCGTTCTCTTCTTATTTAGGAATGTGTTTTCTATTCTGAGAATACATTTCTAAAAATACATACCGAATGCAGTCTTAGTAAGAGAACAAAAATTGATAGATTTAATATTTAAATAGCTAGAAATTGAAGATCTCTAACCCATTCTCAAAATTACCCTAAACAAATAAAGGGAAAATAAAATAAACACTGCCGGTGTGTACTTCCTTCTTGCATCCCTCCGTTCTCTCCTCCTTAAAATCTGAGCCCCTTTCTCATTCGGATCCTCTTTGTACTCGCATCTTTCCTGCTAACGTATAAGAATAGTGTCTTTATCCTCCTCCCATAGATAAATATTCATGATTCACCCTACAGCAGCATTTTCTTTACCGAAGTAGATAAGCTCAACTGTTCTTGTACTGATAGATACAAATAATTAAACCCTTTTGTAAATTGGTCAAACTTAGGTTAGTATTCCCTGGACTTGACAACTAATAATGCAAATGAAGCTTGTAGTTGATTCAGTAAATGTGAAGTTAATGGGGATAGAAGTTCAGTGAATTGATTGTTTTAAGGTGACAAAGACTGTTAATAAATGTTAAAAGTTTAAATTTCAAAGCGACATTTCTCTCTCTCTCTCACACACACCAATGTCATTTTCAGAATTACAAACGAGAAGGCAATCAGAAAGGAATTTACACACACACACAGAGAGAGAGAGAGAGAGAGAGAGAGAGAGAGAGAATAGGATTGTGAGGATTTACATAGAGGCAAGTGTCTGCAGAAGTTAAAAAAATCTGACATGGATGGATGTAGCTCCACACGCACTTAAAGAAATCCAAAACAGTCGCCACCAATTTAAATTCTTCACATGTGATATTAGCCTGTATGGTGGGTAGGGTCCAATGTTTCCACTTCCAAATACTCAGAATCTGCAGATCCATGGGAGGATCAATATCTAAGCAAATGGAAATCCATGTATAATTTTCTTATTCCAACTCATTGATTCTTGGACCACAAGATCATGGTCGTCGCCAATGATTGGAAATTTTAAGAACCTTCCTTGTTAGGGTGTCATCAAAATTGGGAACCGTATATTCAAAGCTCAACAGCTCAACTTATCCTTCTCTTCAAGTTTAGTCCTAATCTCTTATGAAGTCCAAGGGTCCCCAATCCCCATTTTAGGTTCTCATCAGGTGGAGTGTTGGATCTTAGTATACCAAATATATAGCTGCCCAATATTTAAAACAAAAGCCGGTGGAAAATGGAAAAAATATCTTCCAAATTTCATATTTTATATAATATATATTAGAAGATTTGGCAGCTTGTTAGACAAGCAAGGTACAAGATAATATAAGTAAGCATGCAGGCTGGTCTCTATTTAATTAAAAATCTGCTACTCCTTGTATATTTTATGTAGAATTTATGGAAGAAGAAAGCATATCCTTGTCATCGTTTGTCTTATACTTAAAGACTTTGGCAATTAGGTCTGCATCATATTTAAATATGCATTAGAAAATCATTTTCCTTTCTAACTAACTATGGTGCCTAAAGGCATGCGGCACTACATGCATCCTGCTGCCTAGCTATAGTTTTTAAATTTGATTTGATTCGGCCAACAGAACTGGTCAGACCAGACCAAGGAATTGACAAATGGCTATTTCTCAATGAATGTGTTTGTGTTGTTTACGAGAGAAAGATGATGATGATTGAGGCTGGAGCAAGAAGGTCATCTTGGTTGGGAATTGCAAACCAAAAGCTAGATGATCATATACATCATAGATACATCTATTCTAATTTTGATCAGAATTATAAAAAAAAAAGTTTGGATCAATTGTATCAAACCAATGGATCTAGGTTCTTAAACATCTAGAATATACATTCATCAATTGTCAATATATCATTAGAGCAGCTCTATTAAGGTGATGTTACAATTGTATATTAGATATCTTCAAAAATGCCTTTATGCATGCAATCATATGGATGCAGTAGAACAGTTTATAACTGGTGTCTACAAAGAAATACTCTCTTACATAAATTTTTATTTTAAGACTCCAAATCATTTATAGATATCATCAGTTATAATAATGAATTTACTCCTCTCTAGATATTCTCTGACTTATAATTTTGTTTCATTTTCCCCTTCAACCTTGTACATGTAGGTGGTAGCAGTTTAACTTCTAGAAGTGGTATAACATATATATCAAAATAATTTAATAGGTAGTTGTTTATGAAACTATTTATATATCAAAATAATTTATTAGGTAGTTAGTTATAAAACCATTTTTATACATATCTTAGGAATTTTATTTGTTATGACTTTTATATAAATAACTACCTAGATGTCATCATAAGAAATAATTTGATCCAATTATATATGGGTAGATATTTGAATAAAGCAGTTGGACAAATATCTAATAAAAATAAGAAAATCCCACCGATACCCGTTTGTATTTCCTCAGTCGTACAAATATACATTGGTGCTCTACTGTCTTCGTCCATCATTGACCCTTTCTCTACCTTCCACACCTCACAATCAATCTCTTCCTGATTTTTTTTATGGTTCTATACCAACTTCTATATATAGCAATTAACTACATATGATAGCCTCTCATTATCGCTAAAACGTATTTCTTTGGAGAAAGTTTTTCTTCATCATGGGCGAAGAGAATCTCATGGATAGTATTTAAAATAATCTACCCCGTTATATGTTGAATGATCAAACTACCCTCGCTTATATCCCCAAAGTCCCATTCAAATGCCACGACCCTACGAATGAAGAGATTCCTCTTCACCTTAGGTGAAGAAAAAAACTGTTCCTATATATATATATATATATATATATATATATATATATATATATATATATATATATATATATATATGATTTAAACAAAGTGGTTCAGAAGCCAAAAATCTTGTAAAAAAAAAAATCCTTAATGTATCATCCCTAGCTAAATTCCACGCAAGAGAGAAAAAAATCTTACCAGTATATATGGTCCTCCTCTCTTTCCAACATGCTATGGATTACAATTATAAACATGAATCAAAATAAAGTCTACAAACATATTTGTATACCCAATAACTAATTTGCATGTTTATGATATCTATCTATCCCCAAAAAGTATAAATTTGATATACAATCCCCAAACTTAAGATCTGAGCCCCTAAAATATCAAGAAACACAAATGGATCTCCTTTAAGTATAAATCTGTACTGAAAGTAACTTTCCTTCTCTCTTTACACTAGCCTTAAAATTCCTCTCCTCTTCTTCCATGGTCTGGATGGAAATCCATACATGCTTACCGAAATCTTCATAGAACACATTTATAACTAAGTGAATGTGGAGGGAATGAAGGTGGTGCACATTAGCTAGGCCACGAAATCTGGTAATAACTGAGCTGCAAATCTCTTTCTGTTCTGAAGGTTGATGTTCTCATAAGCAGCAGTAGAGTGAGAAGTTGGAGAGCTGATCCCACAGAAGTCATTAGGTTCTCCGGTACCCATCTCAACTCTCCTTCCCAGTTGAATGTTCTGGTTTGGTATATAGGTCTGTTGAGTTCCTGACAGAGAGAGGTTTTCACAATGGGGAAGACCAAGAGTAAGGGAAACTCCATTGCCAGAGAACCTAGGTGGGTATTGCTCAGGATCAAACCTTCCAAGCTCCCCAATTGAATATCCACCAAATCCTCCTCCATGACTTGTTGCGCCCGTAATTAACGAATAACCATCTCTGCTCTGTCTTTCATCACCGAATTTTGCACAGAAATCCCGGTTGTTATCACCAGGCTTCATGTCCATGTCCATGGATGAGAAGCTACTTGTTGAATTCTGCAAGTTGGTGATCATGGACTTCTTGGGACTCCCTTGCATAAGCCCTCCACCAAACCCACCATGGGAATGGAAGTTTCCAGCCATTGTCAATGTTGAAGGACTTGAAATGGCAGCAGTTGAAGCACCTGGGTTGGCTGGATTGTCTTCAATGGACTTGAGATTTTTGTTGTGGTCTGCTCTAACTGGAGAATTCTCTTGAGGAACAGTTGATTTAGACCCTGACTCTTCATTGAGTTCACTTTTACTAGTTTTCTCTTCTGACCCACCATTTTGTTCATGTTCTTTGAGTTCCTCCATATACATTTCTTCAACCATTGGCTTCCATAGACGAACTCTAGCATTAATGAACCAGTTAGAGACCTGCATTATCCCAAATTTAAAGTCTTTTTCAGTCAGATTTCTGCTAATTTTAAAGAACAAAAAGGTTGAAAATCAGAACTTGGAAAGAAACAAATTGTTGACCTGGCTCCTAGTTAACCCTGTTTGCTTTGCAAGCATGTGTTTGTCAGAATCCTTGGGATATCTGCAATATAGCAACACAGTTGCAGTAGTTCAATAACAAAAATCAAAAGAGGGTCTTTTTTTTTATGAAAATGGCTTAAGTTGGAATAGATACTCACGGATGAAGGAAGTGCTCAAATAGCCAGGCACGAAGAACAGAAACAGATCTCTCAGGCAATCCTCTCTGAGGTCTCCAAGCATTATGTTGGATCATTCCTAACTGTTGAAGTGCCCGTTGTTGTCGAAGCTGATGATCCACAAACCTGAGTCTAGAACCCTCAGTTTTCCCTCCTAAGCAATCTTCTTCACCTAAACTCTTGCTTGTAGCTCTGATTTGGGCTGAAATTGCATCCTTCAGACACCTGAATTGCTTTGAGATTGTCTGTAAAGCAAGGGCCGTATATGTTTTTGCTGAACCGAACCCTGCTACTCGTTCAAATGAAGAAACTACAATCTGCATCTGGTGATGATATTGCCTGTACCTTTGTTCCACCTTCAAAATTACAAAGATCACATTCATGGGTATTCATTAATAATCAAGGAAGAGTAGTCACACTTTAATTTTTGATTCCTTTGATAAGATATGGAATCCAAAGCACAGATATCATAAGAATACATGCTGAAATCATCATTATTACAAAAGCTTTTTGAAATTCAAATTTCATACCAAGTAAGAAACAGAGATTTTGGACAAATTATCCCAATATTTTGAAGGAAAAAAAATGAAACCCAACCTAAATTATAAGAAATGTACAGAAATTTTAAAGAATTTATTGGAAACCTCACTAAATGAGCCATAAACTTACCTCATCAAGCATGTTAACAAGCTTAGCCTTCTTCATCTGAAGCTCTTGTCTCTCTGCAGTTGTAAGCTCTGCTCCACGCTTTGTGCTTGATTCACCACCAGCACCACTTGAACCTTCTCCGGTGACAGCAGTAGACTCTCTATTCATCTTATTCTGACCTTTAAACCCCTTTAAAGATTCACTCTTTATTCCATTACCAACATTAACAACTTCATCAAGCAGCTGTTGAGCAGCCTTCAGGTACTTGGAACCCAACAGAACACTCTGCATACCAGAAATTCCATTAGGCACCACAGATGCAGAAGAAGAAGAACCGCCAACCGACATCCTCATATCATTGCCACTAGTCGGTGATATCGCCGGAGCTTGTCCGGTCGCTGGAATCTCAGCCTCCGGTCGATATGATCCATAAACGGACTGCTGCGGCGAAAGGCTCAGAGATAGCCCTTGCTGAGACGCCGGCATGACCGACCGGCTGACTGAATTGTTTGCAACTGACGTCGGAATTTGGTGCTGTTGTGTGGTTTGCTGGCCTCCGGTCGCTGCTGTTTGGTCCATGGAAGTCCATAGATTGTAGTGAACACGAGGGACAAAGCCATGAATGACTGACATATCGTGCTGGGCTTGAACCGATTGACGGCCGGCGTCATGGGAGGCAGCTGAGGTGGTAGTGGTTGTGGGTTGAAGTGGGATTCCGACCAAGTGTTGGTTTTGCTGGTGTGGTGGTGGGTGAGGGAAATTTGCAGAGTTCAAGGTATTGCTGGCGGAATTGAGGAAGACCATGTTGGTTTGGGGCTGTGAGTCAGAGTATCCGACATAGCCAGGGTTCATCAGATAAAGCGTCTGTAATCCGTCAGCTTGAATTTCCGAAGTTCCATGAAAGTATGTCGCCATCGATTTGAAAAGAAATCTTCTTATATCACTGAAAAGGGACTACGTTAGCCTTAGGCAACCAATCCAATCTCTCTCTCTCTCTCTCTCTCTCTCTCTCTCTTCACTGTCACTACTACTGCTATCTTTCTCTCTCTTTATCTTATGTCTGCAATTCAGCCCATTTCGTAGCTGGGGTTGTTCGCCTGCAATCTAAATTCAATCTTCAGATTTCTATGCTTCTAACTCCAACTCCTCTGATCGTCTTTCGTTTCGGAGACCACCTGAAAGTTACCAAAAGGGAAGAACGATGATGTACCCATATACCAAAACTATGAACTCCAATCAAAACCCATAATTCATAATTAAATTGAATTGAAGGTTGAAAAGATCCTTGCTTTTATGGGTACAAAGAAGAAGAAGAAGATGTAGAGGAGGGAAGAGAGCTTTGCAGTCATGGCTTTATATATACTGACATAGAGATAGAGAGAGGGGCAGAGAAAAAGAGGGAGAGGGAGAGTTTGGATTAAAATATTAAAATATTAATTGATATTGATATCGGTTACCTCATGAGATGCAAATCTGATTGCACGTGCTTCATCATCGGCAAAGGAAGAGAATTTTACTTACAGTGACCCAAAACTCATCAAAGATCTTGCAGAGACAGAGTCAGGGCCATGTATATAATGGGTAACAATACTCTTAAGACTGCTACATCAGAGCACAAAAACCCACTCTATGCCTCTCTCTATATATATATATATCTATCTTATACTCAGTTCACTTGGGGTTTGCCCTTGTCAGATTCAATTTTTTGCATCTCTCCCGTTGAAAAGGAAAAGAGAAAAAGAGAGGGAGAGTGGGAGAGAGAGAAAGAGAGATGTGGTTATAAAAGCCTGCGAAAATGATACCCATAGCTTTCTTTATTCATTATCCAAACGTTTATAACAAAAATTTTCTTGGAACAGAAGAAGAGGAGATTGATAATAATAACAAAAATTTAAAGGGTTGTTGTTGATTTGGAGATGGAAGGAGAGGAGGGTGCATACGGTTCTTACCCTTCTTCACAAGGCCCCTCCCTTTGATCTTATGGTTATGGGCACCTGCGTATGGATCAAAACAAGGGCACTTCACTGATTTGACCTTCCTTTTCAAATCATTAGATGCAGGCACGTTTGATGAGAAACAAAGAAAGAACCTTTCAGGGTGAGAGATGCTAAGACCTCTTTCCAAGTGTGTCAGAAGAAGGAAACAGCTGAAAAACGAGGAAACGTCTACTTCCAGCCAAAACTTATTATAATATGAAAAGAGAGAGAAGAACAGTAGCGTTGTGGGGGGGAGAGAGAGAGAGGGAGGGCCTTCTCATTAAATTAAATATCTGTCGTTGTCTCCTTACTCCTCCTTTTTTTTTTTTTTTTTTTTTTTTTTTTGTGTGGTTGGATGCCAGAGTTGGAAGATAAAGCAATTGAAATGCTAAGGAACCCATCCAACCACCACCATAATACCAACTGCAAAGATAGAATCAGTAAAACTAGTTTGAGTAAACACTGTTCTGATGAGGCTAATCAAAGTCAAGACAAAATACCTACCCAAGAAAATAAAAGTCAAGACAAAATGAGAATTATCTCTCCATATGCTCTTAACCATTTCCCATGATCATCAAGAGGAGAGTAAATTAAAAGAGAATAATCATAAAGATGAAGTTCAAGATTTATTGATTGTCCGATCAGGCTGGATCTTGGATCAGGAGGGGACCATTAAGCATCAACTAAAAAGTCTAAATCAATGAATAAATTCATAGGTTAGCTCCATGTAATATTGCTTTTTCACTTATAATACTACAGTGATGTACACAAGTTCATTTTATATGTTACTTGGGAAAAATAAAAAATAAAAAAAGAAAGACAAAAGAAAAAGAGTTCATTGTATATATTTCATCAGATTTTCTTCTTTGTTTCTTTTTACCTATCACTGTCTTCATTGCTGTTACGATTTCTTTTTCACAAGAAAGGGACTACAGCAGAAGCCCACAGATTATTTCATTCTTAGGTAGTGAAGGACATCCCCCCCCCCCCCCCCCCCCCCCGCGCGCGAGTCGGGAAGTATGGGGACTAGAACGCGTTCTAGTGTTAAGGAATTTTCAAAATCCTCTAGGTAAAAAATTCTAAAGAAGAAGAGTAACGGTGGTATATTTTCATTCAATTCAAAGCCGCCTCTGAAGAGATCCAACTAAATTGGCCTCCGTTGGGAACAACTAACCAACCAACGGTTGGGGGACTTTTATCAGAAACACTAATTACAGACTTCCATGGCTATAATGGTGTTTTGAGCTTTCTACTGTTTCATTCGTTCATTCATTACAAGAATTATCTACTGCTTGTTATTTGAATACTGATTTAGGCATCGAAGCGGTCACAGGCCCCGAACTTGACCCCCCCTTTGTTCAATTTGTGTTTAGAACTTCGAAGGTGTCTTTTAGTTTTCTTTTCTTTCATTTGTTCATTCATTACAAGGGTTATCTGTTACTTGTTGTTCGAATACTGACTTAGGCATCGAAGTGGTCACGGACCCCAAGCCCGACCCCCCTTTGTTCAATTTGTGCTTAGAACTTCCAAGGCTCGAAACACCCTTTAAACGTAGAATCTGGCTTCCAAATCAGGGATCAACCATCTTTAAATCATTGCCACAATATTAAGCACTGGTTCACATTAAGATATTAGGGTTATGACTTCCTTGACTCCTCTCGCATCAAAAGTTATGGACTCATAAGTTATTTAGGTAAATCAGTGCATTCATGATGATCAAACGGATTTTTGCAGATGAAATTGATCCAGAAATTCTGAGATCCTCTCTACGTCACCCCAAAAAAATATATTATCTGTAATTTTCGAATGTAAGAAAGAAAGAGGATGTATTGCTGATGTGTATGTTTGATATTATGTAAGATAGTCTTTAAAAAGAGATTAAGGAAGTTGATTGATAAGCCCGAGTGACATTAATAAGTAATTTCATGCAATCATAAGGTGTGAGACTAAGGTTTAGATTTCCATGATGGACACATCTTTTTTGTTCAGGTTCAATTACTCAAACTAGGGGAAAAGGGGAAGAGGAGATTCTCCATCAAGACTGTCTTCATCTCTTCATCTCTTCATCTCTTCATCCTCCTGTACTTCAGCTGATGAAATAAATAAACAAATATCCTCAAGCAGGTAAGGTCAAAAGAGATTTATAGTGACAAGGTAAGAGCACTAAGGCCCTACACAGTTCAAACAACCCTTTATTTATTCAATAAAATTTCAGTTACATTCATCTTTGTAGTTACTATTTTCTCATCTCATCCTTCAAACTCTGACGTACTGGTTCATTAATGGAGAACTTCAACAGTCAGCTATCGCATCACTAACTTTTGCACGTCCATCGCCCAAGAAGTGACCCATCATATTTACTGGAAACTATTGATGAACAGATGGATATATGGTATGCATTCATTCAGTAATACATACAAACCTTTAAACAAGAATGAAGCATGTACATGACCCAACTACACTGGTCTAATGTCCACACAGACCTCCTCTTCATGGTATGATAGTACAGCTGAAAAGTCGTAAAGAGAGAGAAACTAGATGAGGAAAAAAAGGGGGGGAAGGAGGGGAACGAAATCCTCTCCTCCCCGACTCTCCGGCTCCCATCCCATCTCACTATTGAAATGTGATAGTGAGATGGGATGGGAGCCGGAGAGTCGGGGAGAACACATTTCAATAGTGAGATGGGATGCCCCCCCCCCCTCCCCTCCTTCTCTCTCTCTCTCTCTCTCTCTCTCTCTCTCTCTCTCATATAATTTTAGTAATGGACATTGGATAGACTCCAGCATCGATTCGACACCCATTTTTACCAATATTTATTTTTTAATCATTCATGCCATGTGTCATTACCATATAGGTAGGACCATCGACTTGTATCAATGTCGTATCAGTTTTGGCATTTGCTCTCTCTCTCTCTCTCTCTCCCCATCCCCCCCCCCCCACTCCCCACCCCCTATGCATGGCTACCACCCTCACCCCTAAACCCATTGTTTTAGTTCATGTTGTGGAAATAATCTCAAATTGTTTAAGTTTGGAACTTAGGTGTTTTATATATTTGAGAGTCTCTCTATTTACTGGTTCAAACTTTTGATATGGAAACTTAACATGGTATTAAAGCTTTAGGTTTCCTCATTCGCTATGTCATCTTTCCATATGTATGCTCATTCCGGTCCTTCACTTACTAGTTCAAACTTTTGAAATGGAAACTTAACAATTCACGATATCAGAACAATATCGGTATTGGTTTCAATATTGGCATCAGACATAGGAATCAACAAGTATGGGTCAGGTTCCGATTTCCCTTTTGATTCAATCATCTGTTCCCATATTGGTCAGTTATCCATATCAGTCACAATATTGGGCTGATTCAATCCAAATACCCAAAAAAAAAAATGTAGACTACATCACTCCTTTGAACCATTCTGCCAACCGACACCAGTGTGAGATGATGGGGATCATCCTCGCCGGGAAAAGTTGACCACCCATTTTCATGGAAATTCATCACTCACTACACAACAAATGTAAGATGTATGGACCATTTCATTTTCCATTACTTAATTGCAGTTAAAGCTAATTCAACCATATAACTCAATTTAGTTGCAAGAGAAATTAAAAGAAAGGGAAATTAAAATTTTCAAACATAAAAAGAAAATTTTTATAACTCTAGCACAAAATGATTGTATAAACTACTTAAGTTCTTACAATATTTAGTCATGATACTTATTAGATGTAAAATTTATTTTACTTTCAAATACAAAACATTTGGATGCAAAGTAAAATATAAATTAATAATTAAATATGGAATGCTTTGGAATTACTTACATAGTCATGTGAAAGCATTACAAAAATTTCTTTTTTAAGTTTAAAAATTTCACTTCTTTTCTTTTTAATTCCCATTGCAACCAATCAAAGCCAATACGGTATGAAATTGATATCGTTTTCATTAATAAATGAGCAATAAGTAGAAAATTAGTATAAAAACCTAAGAGACTAACCACTAGATAGGTCCCACCAAGGATATAATCTTCACCAAAAGCCACCCTAATATCATTAAATTGCTTAAGTTAAGCTTCAAGTAGTGATGTAAGCCAACTTAGGTTTCTAAAAAGAATGGATCAGGAAAGTGAATATACAAATTTAAAGTAATCGTTGTTATGCAAAAATTGACAAGTATGCACACCTTCAGAAGAATGACTACTAAAACTTCTTCAATAAAGATCAGAATGTTCTAATTCCAGTAGGAAATGAATTATAATTCACGGGACTATAAGTTTTGTGAATAATGTGTTTCCAGATTCTGAGTGGAAGATATACCAAAATGAACTAAACGTGATATAGAGTGCAAGATGAAAAATTTCTAGGATGCAAGAACAAGAAAGTAATCTTAATGGAGTGAATATAGAGTGATTTATTTCTCCTTTGGAATGTAAATCAACTCTAAAGTAGCTTACAACTTTTCTAGAATGTAGATGAAGAATAAAATTTCAACTCTTCTAGGATAGAATGAAACTTCTTCCAAGTTTCAAAGGAGAATTCTTCTAGGTTGAAAGTACAACACTTTAAAAACAATTCTTCTAGATTTTTGAGAGAGACAAGTTTACCAACTCTTCAAGTCGATGATATAATTAATTCCACTGTATTCTTCATTACTGCTATTTAGGCATCCAACTATGAGATTGATAGAAGAAAATTATGGGAACATTTATGTTCCATCCAATCAACCGTGGGAGGGAACCCATGGGGTATTATGAGAGACTTTAATGTGGTCAGGTTTGCTCATGAAAAGAAAGGAGGTGTTTTCAATGATCAATCGGTTGGAGACTTCGCGGTTTGTCTTAACGCCAATGGCCTGATGGACTTGAAATGGACGGGAATGAAATATACATGGTCTAATAGAAGGAGTGGCAACCAAAGGGTATCTTGCACGCTTGATAGATTGTTAGTTAATGACAAGTGTCTTTCTATGCTTAGCTCCTCAGAGGCTCGCTTTGATCCATCAGGGATATCTGACCATTTCCCAATTATACTCTCCATTTTTTCGTATATTTCTTTCGAGCCCAAGCCATTCAAGTACTTTGATTTATGGTTTACGCATGATGATTTCAAAGATGTCGTTAAATCGACGTGGGATAGGTTAGTTCTGGACTCCCGCCATCCCTTGGTAAGCTTTGCCAGGAAATTGAGGAAGACTAAATGGGCCCTTATGCAATGGAACAAAGAATGTGTTGGAAATGTCTCTTATGCTGTGCAGGAGTGCAGGACAACTTTATATTATATTCGAAACAGACTCCAGCAAGAATTGGATGATGGGAACCTGGCGGCAACTGAAAAGTTTTTATCCCTTAATCTCGCGGCCTTAATTACTCAAGAAGAAAGTTTCTTCGAGCAAAAATCAAGAATAAGCTGGTTGAAGTTGGGTGATAGAAATACCAACTATTTTCACAAGTCAGTTAAAACCAATCACAACAGAAATCATATATCTTCCTTGATGACTGGGGATGGGTCTACCATATCTGACGTGGCTGGGATCAAGAAGATGGCCGAAGACCATTTCCACATATTGTACAACCCGTCTTATCCTCCACTTCTGGAGAGTATTCCAAATTATTTGGATCATCCCTATCCCAAAACCAAAGCACTAGATTGGCTGACCTTCCCAATGAAGATGAAATCCTAGTTGTAGTGAAATCTATTAAAGCTCAAAAAGCCTCTGGGCCCGACAGATTTAGTATGGGATTCTTTTTGGCTGTATGGGATATTATCAAGGTTGATATGCTCTTGGCTATCCATAGCTTCTTTTCCAATCCAAATCAAGTTAGAGAAGTCAATCAAACTTTCCTGTGTCTTATCCCTAAGAAGAAGGGAGTTTGTTCCATTAGTGATTTTAGGCCCATATCTCTTTGCAATTCTATTTACAAAACTATTGCCAAAATTTTTGCTCTCAGATTGAAAGAGGTTGTTGGAAACCTTATTAGTCTCTCCCAATCGGCTTTCATTCAGGATCGCAATATTGTGGATCATATCATGATTTGTAACAATCTTGCTCGGGGCTTTGATAGGAAAAATCATTCTGTTGCTTCTATATTCAAGATTGATCTTTACAAAGCATATGATCATGTAAGATGGGAATATCTCATGAAAGCCACAATCAAGATGAAGTTTCCTAGCAGATTCCGCCAGTGGATTTGGTTCTGTATTCCTCTCTTAGAATCTCGGTCTTAGTCAATGGAAGTCTTGTCGATTTATTCAACGCACGTCAAGGTTTCAGGCAAGGATGCCCCATGTCTCCTCTCTTGTTTTGTATCGCCTTGGAAAGCTTATCAAGATGCATCCAGTTGAAGGCTCAGCAACAATACATTTATTTTTTTTCCTAAGTGTAAAGCTATCAAACTGACTCACTTGGCATTTGCAGATGATATTATGATCTTCTCTAAAGGAAACTCAAAGTCCTTTCAAGCCATTGATGATGTGCTTCGATGCTTCAGCTCTATGTCAAGACTCTCCATTAACAAACACAAATCTCTTCTATTCCTTGCAAGCATTGAAGACCCCCTTCGCGAATCCCTTAGAAATATTGTGGATATCCCGATTGATACTCTTCCAGTTATATACCTTGGGCTGCCTCTTATTTCTTCTAGACTCGCAGCCCACCATTACACTCCAATTCTTGATAGATTACGAAAAAAGCTCCAATTATGGAAAGCCAAGTTCATTTTCTATGCGGGAAGGCTGGAGCTGGTTAGAGTGGTGATGCAAAGCTCATACCTATATTGGACTGGGACTTTTGGTCTTCCAGGAACCATCATCCAAAAGGTTGAAAAGCCTAATGAGCGTGTTCTTGTGGAAAGGGGTGGATGATAACAAGTTCTTCCACTCTATTGGCTAGGCTAAGGTGGGTCTTCCAAAAGAGGAAGGGGTTTGGGTCTTCGGAGAATTAAAGAGGTCAATATGGCTTGTAAAATGAAGCTGGTTTAGAGAGTGGCAGAGAAAAAAAAGGGGATATGGATGGACTGGATATATAGCAAGTATCTCAAAAGAGACTCTATTTGGTTAGTTTCAGTGTGCCCTGATCCTCCTTGGGTTTGGAGGACTATCTTATTACATAAACAGTTTGCCCTTCCCCATATCAAGTCCATTATTGATGATGGCATGTCAACCCTTTTATGGCTTGATAATTGGCACTCCCATGGTGTCTTGGTCTCAATTCTTGGTAATAGCATCCAGATCGATTATGATAGTGATAGGCTCGCAACCGTTTCATCTATCTTATCAGATGGGGTGTGATCTACTGGTCGGGCCTCCTCATTTAGACAGATGCAGGCTTAGGATGCTCTCAATAATATACCCCGTAGGCCTAGGGGCAGTGGTGACAATGTTTGCTGGACAGATTCCCCTGATGGAGCGTTCTCAGTTGATTCTGCATGGAACCTTGTAAGATCTCGTGGCCCCAAGGTTGCATGGTTCAACATGATGTGGTTCAAAGGGTTTTCCCCTAGGCATAGCTTCATCCTTTAGAGAGCATTGACCAATCTCTTCCCACAGGATCCCTTCTGTGTAGTTGGGGTATCATCCAAAGTGCAAGATGTAGTTTATGCTGAGCTGTCGATGAGGATGTTTATCATTTGTTCTTTGGATGCCCCTTTTCCAATAGAGTTTGGGAAAATATTCTCCAGAAATGTTGGCCATGCCACAAATCAATCTTAGCCTTTGATTAAGAGTGGAGGTGGGTTGTGAAAAAGTTCAAGAGTAGATCTATTGGTGATACTACTGTCAAGACAGCCTTCGCAGTAACAGTGTACCATATTTGGTTCGAGAGAAACTTAAGGATGTGGGTGGCTAAGGCGAGATCTTTTGAGCACATTTGGGAAGCTATTACATTCGACGTGCGTGGTTTGATGATGCCCTTCTCTCCACCTTCATTGGTCTCTGAGAGGGACCGTTTTATTATCTCTTCTTGGAACCTTGCTTCCGGATGAGCTGGTATTCTCTGTACTTTTGTTGGTCTTTTCTGGTGATCCTATGTAGTAATTAGTTTTTTGTAATTCTCTTGTAAGGAGTCTGACTCTATCCTTTGTATACCCGGGCTTGTGTTCCTTGTTTCTTGTTTCTTGTTAATATATAGACTCATTCATCCAAAAAAAACTCTTCCCCCCCTCCCCCAAAAAAAAAAAAAAAAAAAACTCTTGAAAACTTGTTTAGATTGTTCTTCAAAGCTATCTATGGTTTCAATACTTCTAGATTGAAGTCTAAAACTAAGCAAGATTTTAGAATAAAAAGATAAACTCAATTTTGGTTCAAAGATGCTTATAGAAATAATAGAGAATTTCATTCAATAAGCAACTACATAATACATGAGAATTAACTATTATTTATAGGCCTTACAAATCCTTAAATATCTCAAAATAATCTCAACTATACCCTATAATCCTAGGACCGAGTTTGTACATAGCGAAAAAAAAAAAATGATTTAATAATTTAACACATAGAAACTTGTTTCAATGTATTGATTCTTGTTCTTGGACATAGAAACTTGTTTCAAGGAGAACATTCTAGAAAAAATCTCTTAGTAATCCATATGAATAATCACTTTGGTGGAGAATGTTAAAAAAAGTTTCAAGAAAAATGTCAACATCATCATCCATCAAAGCACATGAAAGACCATTTTGCACATACTCAGTAAAAAGGTCATACCTATAATTGTAACTTGGATTAATTTCATATTAAACCACACACAAAATCTAACTCATAACGCTTAAAGTTTCATGTTTTGAGTAATTTGAAATTCGAAATGAAAATATCTCGAAAAAATTCTAAAAGTCGCTACATGTGCTAAAATTTGATTTTCACAGCATGGACCATATATCTGATATAGACTTCATTGTACTGGTTTTAAAATGAGTTGTGATGTTTGTGGACCATGATTTAAGCTTAGGCTTTGTCTTGAACATTGGCTTGTATATGGGTTGACCTTCTAAAAGTATGAGGTTGTCCCATTTGAATAGAGAATTGGTTGGAGACAGTCACATGATTATGGGTGTCGGCATGGATTGCATCAAGTAGTTGGTTGATATCAATTTGCTTAATTTAAAGGTGTCAAAACATAGTTCAAAACTTTAGTTGAAATTCTGAAATTTCCGACGAATTATATCAAGGTCAAAATTAAACAAGCTACGAAATAATATGTTTATAAAATTTTGACCATTTCATGAAATTTTGACTTATTTCGATCATTTCGGTACATTTCAATTATTTTGACTCATTTTGAACAATATTTCATCGAGATTTCAATTTATTTCATTGAAATTTTGATTCACTTGGTTAAGGTCTTGGGTTTTCACCCTTTTGCCTGAAACCTCCAGAACTAGTAGAAAATCTTAATTTTTCTTTCAAAGAACAACATTTAACTACTGAGAATCACTGCTTGATGGTTGATTGTGAAGTATAAACTTTATAATTTGGCCAAATTTTTCCAAGTTTCACTTTTTCCACCAATAATGTTGTTATAAAATATTAAAAGATATGCTAAAAAATGAAAATAGTAAAATTAGAAAAGAAATTAAATTGCTCCTAAAACTTCAAAGGCCCAAATCACCCTTTAAACGTGTGAATTAATGAGGAATCAACTTTACTTTATTGCTATGCTATAGAGCGATTGTTGCTGTTTAGATATTGGAGTTAAGGCTCCCATGATTTCAGATGTAAAAGTAATGGGCTTTAGAAGTTACACTGGTAAACAAGTGCCTTTCCCCTGATCAAGTGGATTTTTGCCGATCCTATCAATCTAGGAAATCATGTGAAATCCTTTTTACATCAAAGGGTTGAAATCAAACAAGTGAATTTTTGCCTTTTTTTTTTTTTTTTTTAGCTTTCTGTTTTACTATCCCTTATATATGGAAAGAAATGAATTTCAGAATGTTTTATAATAAAACAAAAATAAGACCCTTGATTGTTCGAGACATAAAAGCAGATGTTTTGGACCGATGTCATTCTCTGTATCTCTCTACTGTTGATAACGTGAGGAAAAAATTTATGGAGGAAAAAATTTATGGGGGAAAAATAGGGGCGCAGATTTTGTGGATTTCTCTAAATCCGTTGGAAGGTATAGTGGCACTTCATTGTGACGATTCCCTTGATCTGGATAGAGCTTTGTATGGTCGTCTTACAAGATATACTAATGGTTTATCCATTTTCGTTTATTTGTGTTTGTTTATTTCATTTCAAAAGTTTTCAAATTTCAAACTTGAATATTTCATTTTTGTTTTGGAAGGAATTTCTTAAAGTGTTCTCTATCTTCAGCTTGGGGAGAACTCGAGGGAACTTTAGTTTCACATTGCTTAGGAACAAAGATGAGTAGGGATATATATGAAATGCTTGATCTATATCATCTTGAGCCTTTAAAAGAAAATCTCCTTTTGGAAGGATTAATCCATGTAATATTCTAGATGTAATATTCTTGGTATCAAAGTGGGGACTAATTTGAACTTTTGTATTTTAGTTAGGTTGTTTTCTATCAAAGTGGAGATTAATTCAACTTCTCTTTCTCTTTCTCTTTCAAATAACGGAGTAAGTGAGTAATTTTGGCCATTAATTATACTAATATTATTTTGACCTTGTCTCAAATGAATTTTTTTAAAACTTGTAGATGAAATATTATAATGTTTAATAATGGTGTCTTATGATGTCTATATGTGTTTGGATTTGTTTAAGTGTTATCACGTGTAGGGGATGATGTGTGGTAAGGTGTTGATAAATATTAAAGTTGGTCTAGGGTAGTGGATTTTGGTGGAAAATGAAAAATGATTATGAATAATTGTTTTTAGCTTTGGTGCATGGTTGGACCATTTAACCCAATGGTTGAAACTTGGGTTATATCAAGTTTTCTTATAAGTAAAATGGGATTTTTAGGGCCTCTTTGATAAAACTTCTGCTTTTGGATTCTATAGATTCTAGCTCCCCAGGAAGCTATTTTGGAGTAGAAGCACGTTTGATAAGTCCGATTGGCTTCTTACACCCACAGAGTGAACTGGATTCAGAATTGCTCCAAAATTCAAAATTTTGGAGTCATAAATACTTGCTTCAAGTTGTTAGATCAACTTTTTGGGAGAAAAAAAAGAGTCAACTCTCACATGACTCTCACTTGACTACCACCACCACCACCATCGTTAGCACCCACCACCACCCCCACTACCACCACCACCGCCATCACCCACCACCCACTTCAACCATTGCCACCACCACCACCACCACCGCCACCACCACCACTATCACCACCACTACCACCACCGCCGATGCCACCACCACCCACCATTACCATGACTGTTTTTTTTATACTTCGATTGGGGGGAAAGTGTGTTATCAAAAATGTTTCAATCCAAAGATGTTTTGGAATCAATTTCATAATTGTGTTATCAAACAAGTTTCTATTCTAAAATAATCTTAGAGTAACCTAAAGTAGATTCCAAATTTGAACCAGAATCCAGAAGTTTTATCAAACGAGTCCTTAGGCTAATATTTTGGTCTGCAAGCTTAGTGGTGGACCCCATTTGCTTATGTGGCAATCCATTATTGACCAATGATATGATTGTATTAATTCCTGTTGGTTGGGTTATTTACAAATGAAATAATTATAATGGGTAGCTGAATTTTAGAGTACCATAAATAATGGTAGTGCTTAATTCTCATGCAACCACATGCAAGGTATGAATGATGAACAATTTAGACTTTTCATTTTTTGAAATGTACCAAGAGATATAGGTTTGGAAACTCATGCAAACATATTAAGGAATTCTTTTTTGGTAAACAACATATTAAAGAATTCACATGAGGGAATTTTGGTCTTTTCAATAGGGAATTTTGAAATTTGAACAAAATAATCCAGGGAGGGCCATATCCGTTTGAAGAAGAAAGAAAAAGTTTATTTTTCGTCCTTGACGATGCTGAAATTGAAAAAGAGAGGGAAACAAAAAGAAGAGGAGCTGAGGGGGAAATTTGGAGGGAGATTTTATTGAGACTGTTGGTTAGAGGAGCTAGAGGTTGTAAGGAATTTCCTCCAGCTAATTTCGTGTAAACCTAGGACGATTTTTCAACAAGTGAACTGAAGAAAGGGTGCTGAATCGAATTCTGAGTGAAGTTACAACATTGTTGTACAAGCATCCTAGAAGTTGAGTTCTAGTTACTTTCTCTAATTAGAGACCTTAGAAATATTCTTGGACCTTCGCATGTAGGATTCATGAAGAATAAGAATCATGCTTTTTTTTTTTTTTTTTTTTGGGTAAGTAAAGAATCATGCATGTTGCAGACCTTGGTTAAGCCATTAATGGCTGAAGTGATGGGAAGGAAGTTGTTGTGGTTTTGTGATTAAATGGGTTTGAATTGAAAGAAGTTTCGGACCTTATAATGATTCTAGGATGAGTATTAGGACTTTACCCTGAGTGCTAACACTCTGCGTTGAGGGTAGAATATGAAAGAAAATATATTCTCACCCAAGTTGATCCCAACCCTAAACCCAGCTCGGATCTGAACTGTTAGTCTGGCTGGTTCGAAAATCCAGGCCATCCGTTTCGATCAGATTGTCTCACTTTTGCAACTGCACACTTCCGGTAGGGTTTCTATACAAGAAACCTATGGTCAGGTCGCACAGCTCGATCCCACATTTGCGACCGCACACTTTAAAAAGCTTTCTTTTTTCAGGGATTCACTTCTGACACGATATCTAGCCTACCTGGTCAAACCGGACCTGTCTGACCGGATGAGCTCAAACGTGAATCAGTGAGGATTTTTACTTTGGCTCTCATTCTAATCTTCCACGATAGAAATAAGAGACCTTATGGAACATTTTACCGACCTTGTCACATGATACTACACAAGCATGAAAGTTCGTTGATTCATAATGAATTTATAGATAATTTATTTTGGGAGTTCGTTCCCAACCGAACAGAAAATCCGGCTGGACAGTTCAACTGAGCACACCGACCGGATTGTTTTTCTTGGGCTTTTATGAGAGAAATTTTCGTTACTGTTTAGCTCTACTAGGACAGACTTAAAGAGATATTTGCACATAAATTAGAGGCTTTTGATATTTTTGAGAGACCTAATTATGGAATAATGTTATGATTGTGTGGGTTTCATCTTGTGTAATCAAAGTACTTATAGGATATTAATTTTCTACATTCAAGTTAACTATGTAATGCTTGCATGGTATCCACTATGTGATTTTGAAATGTGTGTTGACATATGAAATATGATATAATGGATGTTGGATTTGCTTAAAGGTGTTAATGTATAATTTTAGTTGTATTATGAGTTCAAATCTGAATCCTTAATATTTATATAATGTTCAGCATAATATGTGGATGGTGGTAGCTATTGGAAGCCCTAAGTTGGGGTTTGTATCTTCCATAGGAGAATTTGGGATATACAAACATGAATGGGATGCTGCCTAGCACTATATTTGTCACACCCCGATTTTTGGGTGAATCGAAGGTGTGGTCAAACCATCAATGAACCGGTTCAACTTCTCCTAGAACCACAAAAAATCGTACTCATTAAACCAACCACCAAATTCCAATAGCATAATCTACAAATCAGAGTATAAATAAATAACGGAATTGACATATTAAAATGAAATTGAGAGTCTAATGATAAATTAAATAATAATCCAGGTTCTCTACCATGTATCAAAACTTAATCATAATCTAACTCAGTCAAACATAATCCAAATAATAATCCTGAAACCAAACTGAAATGAAATAAGCACTAAAACTAATATGACTGTAACAATAACGACGCCTCGGCTAGCAGAAGACACAATCATCACATTCGTAGAAACTACCATGATCTTCCTCATCAGTTACCTGTGTTTCCAAGCAGGCAAAATTGGAAACCACAAGTGTGTTGACGAAGTCAACTATAGTAACACTTGCAACATTATCTATAAAGAAATATGATCGTGGGGTGAGATCTCCAACTTGAGCTCAATGAGGAATAGTACAACCAAGCAAGCAAATATGCATGAGATGGCACTCAAGATTTGGTCTGGTAATATGGAAGAGTTCAACGACACTCCCAGAGCTCATCCAACCTCCCATGCGCAAAAGTAAATGGGCGCTCAACGGTCCTACCCAGCAGACCCCATAGAAGCCACGCTACTCCCAATTGTGGACTTTGTTCAAGGTAGCCCTAGTTAGCGACGCTACAATGAACACCGCTAGGTCACCACCCTCGTCTCCAACCCCATACCAGTACCTAACCCCCTATTGATCAAGGTCACAAACATGGTTTCTATGCCTCTAACCAATCCTAGATGATATAAGAAGTGCACCTATGGTCGTACCCCAGCAGTGAGCACAGTCTATGACTACCCCCTTGGACGTTGTCGAACATCGCTAAGATACATGGCGATTCAAAGTAGTACCCATATGGTCAACCAGTCCGGTGGTCCCCAACCCATCTTGAATCCCACACAAACTAAACAAACATCATGCTTTCCCAATAGTAAATAAAAATAATGCATATGCATGAAAGTTTACAGATATTGGATGATATGTTATTCAAACAAATGCAACATAGACATGCAAGGTGATTCAAAAACACTCCCTAAAATAAGGTCAAACTATCCCTCACTTGGTGATAGGCTTGCCTTGACTTGCTTACATGCACTCCTACTATAATAATATGGTTTGCTAGATACTACATTGTCTTTGTTGCTTAGTCTGTTAACGATTGTTGGTACTCTTAATGTTAAGTGATGGCATTGTACTAGTACATGCCACAACAAAATACGAAAAGGTCAATTTCGTTTCCTTCTGGGCTTCTCTGGTTGTAGCCATCGGTGGGAAGGCTGTGACTGAAACTCCCTCCAGAACTGGCTTGGACCCTTCTAGAGGGGTCCGGAGGCATATCCGGTCGCAAAGGGTACTAACCGGTACTATAATCAGACCTTCCTAGTGCCTATTGGAAGTGTCCAGAGGCATGTCCAGTTGCACAGTTGTATGATTGTACCTGTGACCGGACCTTCCCAAAAGCTAGGTTTAGGACCTTGGTCATGTTCGATTGCATGGGCTTTGCAACTGTACCTCCCTCTAGACCTACTTTCGAACAACCTCTATTGCAGATTCGTTGAGGGCTTCTAGGTCCAAGAGTTAGGGTTGAGATTCAACCCTTCCTAAGGATAAATTCCTCCCTAGATGAGAATATGATTCCTCCTTTAAGTCTAATTTTCCCATTCGCCTTGGGAGAAGTTACTATGGTTTGGTCGAAGGGTTTGACTGTAAGTCTACCTTAGGTTTTCCTTTGTTTCTTTGTTTGAATGTAACAAGAACATCGTCCATGGATGTTGGGTAATGAAGCTTCCTTTTGTTCTCAGGAGAGGACACCCTTCCCTAGGTTATCTACTTCTTTAGATACCATTAGAGGGAGAACGAGTCTTACCGGTGATAATAACCGAAGGTAGAATGGGCAAGGCTTGTTATCTCATGGTTTCTCCCTCGGTATGGCTTCTTCTCTCTCTCGTAATGCGGACACCCCAGAGATTTCTACTATGTTTGGAGAGTGTGTGCATATAGGAGAGGCACAATAGGAGGAATTCTAATATGCATAGACTTCCCTCGTAGAGTGGAACTCTAATTTGACAGCATATATATATATATATATATATATATATATATATATATATATATATATATATATAAAAGGTTTGTTTAATGAACCAATCCTCCTTTTCGTATAAGGATTAGTAGGTTAGGAAGTGGTTCCTCATGAGGACACAATAGGGTATGAGGGAATATTCTATTCCTCTAGATTAACTCGTTTCCATGATTCCAACTCACATGGATTGTACCCATAGGTTGTCCGGTTGTAGGGTACGACCCTGCGCCTACGACTGAACAAGGTATTTATACCTGTCCATCATCCAGTTTTTGTCAAGTGTTTAGTTTCTAGTGGAAATCGTACTGGGATCGCTGACTATTGTGTCAATAGCATCATTCCGCCATGGATTTAGTCTAGTTAACATTACGAGAACCTACTTTGAGCTGAAAATTTAAATTAGACCGGTTTTCGACGTATGGGTCTTACAATACCCTTCTGAAATGATGAAGACTAGTAAGAAGTCCAAACATGGTAGGGGGTTTACTCATCAGCAAATTGGGTATAAATACGTCCCATTAGAGAATTGAGTACTTGAACTTTTCATCAATGAATTGGGATTCCCGAGGATGTTTAGGACGCTTACTTTTATTTTTCTTTCTAACCAATGAATGTCTTATTAAGTTTGATGTGAATAATTATTATGATGAACTAAAAACTTTGTGATGAGAAAGTTGTTTTCTTTTGTTGAAAGCTTAAGTTAATGCTTGTATTTTAATAACTGATGTATAAGTTTTACTCATTGAGCTTATAACTCACCCCATCAGTGTAATGACTTTCAGATGAATCTGAACCATGTGAACCAGATCAGATTGAGAATGTACAGGATGAACAAAGAGGGAAGGACTGTTATTGTCCAGGGTGTGATCACTGTAGGGACAAAAACTAGTCTGGGAAGGGATTTATTTCTTCTTTTTTTTCTCTTTTTTTTTTCTAAAATTCCATTATGAGATATCAATATTAAGGAACTGGAAATAACTTGTGTGAGTTTTCAACATGGAGAATGATTGATATTTGGGGAGTCATATGGTAAGTCACATTAAATGGAAATCAATGTAAAGTTAGCTGCCACCAGTTTACATTTAATTCTAGTCTTGAATTTATTGGTCTATGTGTTATGTTGGAGTGAATGAATATTTGTACAGAAACTATACATGTAAAAATAAAATTTTATGTCGCATCACCAACACGCTCCCAATAGGTAGACCTATTCTCTTCTTCAGGGTTTGGGGTCTGTTTTGGTCCGAATCCGTCCTGTGGGTCCTCTCCGTGCTGACTGGACCTGCAAGACAAGGAAAGGCAAAGAAGGGGGAGGGCTGGATGCCCCGGGTCCACTCCGATGCCAAAGTTAGGCTCTGTAAACAGTCAATGGGCTCGGTGTTGAGCCCACTAAGATATTATAAAGTGTGGGGTGAGGTGAGATTATCTGACCTTAGTGTCAGAGCGAGAATCTCAAAGCGGTAATAAATGAGCAGTAAATGTTGCCCTCTCCGCAATCCTCGGGATTCGCCCTATTTATAGTGAATAGTGTGAAATCCCTTAAATAACGATTTTACCCTTCCTTTTTGCGGATCAAGGGGCAATACCAATTCTACCCCTCTGGCGAATGGTGAACCTTCACATGGCGCTGATGTCGAATCTTACGTGTCGGGGGATGTGGACCATAGATGTATAATTCCCTAACACTTGCCTCGTTGCCCTGCCGAATCTGTAGGGTTCGGTTGAGCAAAATAGAGATATGGTCCCTTCCCCTAATAACTTGCCTCGTTGCTCTGCCGAAATCGGAAGGTTCGGATCTTTTATCCGACAAATCTTGTCGGGGGTGCGGGCCGCTTGCAGTTTGAAATGTGCTGGCGGTGGCCGAAAAAATGCTTATCTGAGGTTGGAGCGGCTACGTCAGTTTAGGGCATGCTGGCTCTTGCGTCGGGGTCCCAGACCGGGGCCGAGGTGGGCACCGCGGTCGATTCACCGCGGTATTTTCTTAGGGTACCGGGCTCGGGGCCGTGTTGGGTATTGCGGCCAACATCCCTCGCTCCTTGCTGGGGGCACAGGTTCAAAACCGATATGGGAACCTTGATTGGTTCACGGCGGTTCCGTCTGGGGTTTCTGGGTCTGGATCCGAGGTGGGCACTGCGGCCTAAGTACATCGGCCGTCATGGGGACGGTTTCGTGGCCGTCACGGGACTATCACGTGATCCGAGCCAATTTGACCGATGTGGGCACTGCGGCCAATATGCATCGATGTTCATGGGAACGGTTCCGCGGCCGTCACGGGACTATCACGTGATCCGAGCCAATTTGACCGATGTGGGCACTGCGGCCAATATGCCTCGGTGTTCATGGGAACGGTTCCGTGGCTGTCACGGACTATCACGTGATCCGAGCCAATTTGACCGATGTGGGCACTGCGGCCAATATGCCTCGGTGTTCATGGGAACGGTTCCATGGCCGTCACGGGACTATCACGTGATCCGAGCCAATTTTGACCGATGGGGGCACTGCGGCCAATATGCATCGGTGTTCATGGGAATGGTTCTGTGGCTGTCACGAGACTATCACGTGATCCGAGCTAATTTGATCGATGTGGGCACTGCGGCCAATATGCCTCGGTGTTCATGGGAACGGTTCCGTGGCCGTCACGGGACTATCACGTGATCCGAGCCAATTTGACCGATGTGGGCACTGCGGCCAATATACATCGGTGTTCACGAGGACGGCTCTGTGGCTGTCACGGGGTTATCACGTGATCCGAGTTAATTTGACCGATGTGGGCACTGCGGCCAATATGCCTCGGTGTTCATGGGAACGGTTCCGTGGCCGTCACGGGACTATCACGTGATCCAAGCCAATTTGACCGATGTGGGCACTACGGCCAATATACATCGGTATTCACGAGGACGGCTCTGTGGCTGTCACGGGATTATCACGTGATCCGAGCCACTTTGACCGATGTGGGCACTGCGGCCAATATGCGGCCAATGTGGGCACTGCGGCCAATATGCATCGGTGTTCATGGGAACGGTTCCGTGGCCGTTACGGGATTATCACGTGATCCGAGCAGTTTGACCAATGTGGGCACTGCGGCCAATATGCATCGGTGTATTTGAGGATGACTTCGAGTCGGTTCCCTGGATCCGGGTACGGGTTGCGGGTCTGATATGGATACCGCTTGGCGGGACCCGATTGACGGACCCGAGTTTATACTCGATAATAAATGCACCGAAGTTCCTGTCAATGATGTAGCGCCATGTGTCTTCTGGCGGGTTGATGCTTTATATAAAAAAGGTGAGTGGGGCATGGAGGTCCCCCACTCTGAGTACGCAGCAGCAGCTGTTTCTCACTCACTTCGGTTCTGCACTCTGCGCATCGGTTCGGTGATTTCGAAGCAGGTCGGTCGGTTGAACTTGGTGCGATCTGTTAATCAGTAAGTATTTTCCCTAAGTTTTTGTAGTATGGCCGGCGAAGGTAGGGAGACCGATGTTCAGGTAGACATAGAGGAGGTGGGGCATCCTCCAGCAGCGGTAGTAGTAGCAGTGGTGGTAGCTCGACCTCATTTGGTAATGGGTCGACCTCGGGCTCCTCCTTACCCAGTGGCTTAGTGGGGCGAGTTTCGGAGGGTGGTTCCGAGATGGAGCTTTCGACCGAAGGAGGTCTTTCCGGCAAGAAATGCTGTTAGGAGTGTCTACCCATGAGGTCGGCTCGGAGGTGTTGATACATGCCCGGGAAGAGGCCGAGGCTCCTCCAGATTTTAATGCCCGGGGAGAGGTGTCACTTGTGACCGAGGCAGAGCTCAACAGTCTCCGGGAGCGTTATCAGATTCCGGATGACGTGGAGATTCGGAAGCCCCTCGAGGGGGAGCGGGGCTGCTGGAGTCGAAGGTCGGAGCTATGCGTGAACATTGAAATGTTCAAGACTGGTTTCCGGGTGCCGGTACCGAAGTTAGTGGTTGAAATCTTAGGATTTTATCAACTGGCCCCCATCCAACTGATGCCGAACTCGTGGAAGAATATGATGGCATTCATCATATATTTCCGGAGGTTGGGGTGTGTACCGACACTGAACATGTTCCGCCACATGTTTACCTTTAATGACTACTGTCGGTCCGGGTGATATTACTTCGCAAAAAGGCCCGAGTTTGGCGACCTCTTGGTAGATAAGCCGACCTCGATCAAGCTGTGGAAGAATAAGTTTTTCTACATCCGAGGTGCGAATGTTACGCTGGGGAATGTTTGGAGGAAATTGGATGCCGAGGCATTCAATAGGATTCGCCCCTGATTCCCGAGGAGTCTGAAATGCTGCGGCGTGCTCGGAGCACCGAAGGGGCTCGGATCCGGGTGGCCGAACTGAGGGACCCCCTTGTGTTGCATGAAAACCGTCTTTCTGAGGATTGTTTTGTTGTGGCTGGGCCGATGTTGACCTACTAACTGGGCTGATTCTGGTGTTGTGTTTTGCAGTGAAACTAAGCAAGGAGTATCTACTGGAGCTATGGCAGAAGAACGATGCAAAGAAGGAGGCCGCGGCAAAGAGGGCCCAGGAGGGTTCGGCGTCGAGGGTTACCACGGATCCGGCTGGTGCCGAGGGTGATCCCACCAGACGGCCTCCTAAAAGGACTCGTAAGCTTTCTCCTGATTCTGCCTTGGCCTCCGCCGCGCGTGTCTATGCAATGCCTCTCATTCCTCGGTACCGTGTCCTTGATTTTTCAGGTAAGGGGGGCCCCTGCTACCAAAACGGAGGCTGTTCTGGCGTTGGGGAAACTTCTGAGGTTAGCGCGGCACGACAACCGACTCCGGTACGAGTCCGGACCTCACCAGCTGCACCTGTCGAGAGGCTTAGGGTGCCTCAGGGCATGGCTGATGTCCGAGGCGAGGTTAGGCGCATTCCCCTGCTGGGACCCTCCCCTCGCGACCGCACCGAGGATGAATGAGCATTCCGCCTTGACTGGGAGCTTACCGAAGAAGATACCGCCATGGGGGACATCTGGGCTGCGAGGGAACTGTTGCAAGGGGCCATTCTTCCTCGGGACCGATCATTGGTGCGGGGGCTCCCCATGCCTTCGCTTATATCGAGGGCAGATACACTTGGTGCATCGGTAATTCTGGATGCCCCGGGTCCACTCCGATGCCAAAGTTAGGCTCTATGAACAGTCAATGGGCTCGGTGTCGAGCCCATTAAGATATTATAAAGTGTGGGGTGAGGTGAGATTATCCGACCTCAGTGTCAGAGCGAGAATCTCAAAGCGGTAATAAATGAGCAGTAAATGTTGTCCTCTCCACAATCCTCGGGATTCGCCCTATTTATAGTGAATAGTGTGAAATCCCTGAAATAACGATTTTACCCTTCCTTTCTGTGGATCAAGGGGCAATACCGATTATACCCCTCTGTCGAATGGTGAACCTTCACATGGCGCTGATGTCGAATCTTACGTGTCGGGGGATGTGGACCATAGATGTATAATTCCCTAACAGGGTCGTTATCTGGGGGTTTGAGGTGCTTCTCACACGCTTGTGCCAGCATCAAGACAAGCCTAGCCATGCCATGTCGTGTCAGGTCATGCCAGGATAAGCGTGGGTGTGGGTACGGATGCGGATGCAAATATGGACGTAGATGCACTATTTTTAATAAATGTATCTATATGTTTTTATTTGTATACCTTTTTGGTGAGGGTGTTTCTTTACATATTTAAATACATAGTGTTAGGGGGAAAATATACCCCCAATAAAAAAAATTGATACGTGGCACCTCATTCGGCCAAGGCGGAGTATGCATATCCTCGACCTACTCGGCTGCATCTTTGGTACACTAGGAGCATACATCTAGACGACACTGAGAACAGCCGAGTCTCCATTTGAAGAGCCTTATTCTTATGGGACACGTCAGAAGAGGTCTAATCTTTGCAAAGCACGACATTTCAGACCGTATCCTCCGCCCATAAGTCTCTCAGGTTGGTTCATCACAATAATAGAAGTCTATTTCCTAATAGGATCCATTTTGTAGTTGACGACAATTTGCTAGGAGCAGGACTCATTTAGGGAGTGACACCTATCATCCCAGATGAGTCAGACCTGGCTATTCATGCCACAATCATTCATTCTGACTAAGACTTTAGGACTCAAATGCACTACAACATGATAATGGGGACTTCATCCTATAGATTTAGCATTGGACTCGAACTCTAATACCTCATGCCTTGTTCTATAAATATGAAAAGTCCTCCTAGTGTAAAGGCTAATTAACTACAACACTCTCTAACACTCGGATTCTATCTACATCCCCTCTCTTTAAACTGGAGTTCATCCCCGACGACTCTTGACTGCTAGTATTCGGAATATAACTTAGGCTTCAGAGTGTCCCCCAAGTTGAGTCGCCCAAACACTTCTGACTCTCTCTCTCTCTCTCTCTGTAATGGCAAGTTATCCACGTTGCAAATCAGCGAGAAGATTCGCTACAAAAATAGTTTGGCACCACCTTGGGGCCCTAGGCTGAATTCAAAAAAAGGTGTATGAGAACAATTACTTTTCTTTTCCTAAATGACTCATAGAAGAACGTGTACTCGCTCGATAACACCAGCAGAAGAAGTGAAGGGGGAGGATAGTGACACTGGTACTCCGACGACAACTCCGAATTTGACTCCAGTGCTGGTGTCACATGTCCCTCCTCTTCTGCCTCCATAGACGGTTCCACAGTATGCCACTCCTGAACAACTCAACGCTCTGAGTCGGCAAATCACACAGCTAGCTTGGGCATTACAAGAAGCTAAACCAATCAACGTAAAAATTGGAGTCAAAGCAGAAAATCCACCTCTAATTCCTGCCACTGTAGCTGCACTAGCTGTAGCCAACTAGGCTAGTGCGACATTAGTACATAGCCGACTCAACAGATCTCAATCTTGCAACAACCATGCTAGTGGCAGGCCAGCCGGACCTAGGCCCTAGGTACCTGGGCCGACGACGCCCACCCGAAGTACAACGGCATCCTCTAGCCATGCACATTCCCTAAACGGCCTAGTCTCAATTCATGAGAGACTCGGCTCAAAAGTAGCACTAGAGCATGACGCAAGTCTTTCCTCAATGCGGTCTGACAAGAAAGGGCTAACCAATATAAACCACCAGCAAAGGCGATCCCTCCACCGGCCACTCATATCAACCCACCAACACCGGTTCCCCTCTGAATGTACCAACTGGACAACCCACTCCGATAACACTGCTTCATCTAGTTACACTCGATTACACCAAATTGAGCAGTATTGAACCATACCAACATGGCTGATGTAAGACCCGTGTCAATCTAACCTGGTCTTACCACCTTGAACCAGGTTTACCCATCATGGTCGAGTCAAATGGACCAAGGGCGTGAAGGAGATCGAGATCCCAGGTATCAAATCGACCCAAAAACACTTAAAATAGGGGAAGGGTCGCATACCCAGCTAAGCAGGGTCGGACCTCCCAAAACAGAAAGTCAGACCCTCGGTTTTGGAGGGAGGGGTTGACGGGATCATCGACCCTCCCATCGACCCTCGGTTTCTGCCGAATATAGAAATTAGGAAATTTCTATATTTTTTTATTGGGATTCTTTCCTAATCTCAATGGGACTTATTTAGGATATTCCTACTCTATTTAAAGGACGTCCCTAAGCCACTTTCACTCCTTTCACAACCCTAATCGAATTGAGAGAAAGAGAGGAGAAGGAAAAGAGGAAGAAGAAAGGGAAGGAAGAGAACTTAGCACAAAGGAGAAGAATTTCAGAGAAAAAGTTATCTTCTCAGGTATGGATACTAATTCCATGAATTTCTACAGACCTTAGGTTAGTAATTGTTGAGAGTGTGATCTCGGAGAAACCCAAACCATCAACCTATGGTTAGGTTTCCATGGAAAACCATAGAAGAATGCGTGAAAGCTATCTAGGTGGGTTATACATGGTTTCAGACCATGGAATGAATGTAGAATGGAATGTAGGAGCAAGCCATAAGATCCCAAACACGAAGAATGGATTAAAAGAGGGAATTGGACCAAAGTGCACCAAGGGTCGCACCCAGGGTCGATAGACCATCCGACCCTAGGTGTTCCTGACCATCAACCCTCAGCATTCGGGAAGTCCAGAAAGAGGGAAGGGTCGATAGACCCATCGACCCTAGCATTGACCCTACCTCCGACCCTCAGTTAACAGAGTAGTTTTTAAATCTGGAATTAATTCTAATTAAATTCTATCGACTTTGTTAGGTCTTCTAGCAATATAATAACATTGTAAAGGTGATTTTAAAGCTTGAAAAAGTATCTTATAGCAAGCTAAGGTGAGGAATCTTAACCCCAAACTAAATTGGTTAATAATAAACTGTTTTCCATTTCTTGAGTCCTATGCTATGTTTGATTCTATGCGAATATGTTTGTAATGTGCATACAGCATGCCATCCAATATTTCTATAACTTGTTCATGCATATTTACTTTATTGTTTATAACATGATGATGATGATGATGATAGGAATAGGCATGTGCTTGTATGTGTGTGGTTGATGTGCTTGATGCAAGCGAGTATCAGGGGAGGTGTGATGAGAATGTCAATAAACGTTAACCTTTGGCGGGTCTCAGCACTTTAACTCTATCTCTAACTCAAGTCTTGTGCATTGGCATCGTCGTATCGCCATTACTTTAGCAGAACTATTATGTCGTAGAGTATCAGGGGAGGTGGTCTCGGTCCTTGTAGTCTCTGACTCTACCGGGGGGCCTTAGCTCTATCTCTATGGACATTCTGAGGGATGCTGGGGTGAGGCCTTGGATACACTGTCTGGCATTAGGATTGGTTAGTTGCGAGCCCAGTTTGCAGCCTTCGCTAACAGGGGCTTACGTGTTGGTATGGCACTATATAGCAATAAACGTAACCTTTGTTATATAATGTTCATGGTTGGGTGCGTGTGAGTTGACGATAAACGTGATCTTCGGGTAACGTCACACACTCGTGTATAGAGGCGAAGTCAATAAACGCGACCTTTGGCCACCTAAACCTTTCTATTGCATATTGCAAACTTATAAATCGGACCAAATTGACTTTTTGCATGCATATGTATTGTTGCATTATTTTGGCTACTCACTGAGCCGTGTTGTGTGCTCACCCCTCGATGTCGAATATTTTTAGTTGATGATGCAGGTTATACGGTTGAAGATTTTGTAAATGCTTCTGCGTACGGGACGGTAGCGGCGATGGAAGCTGAAGCTGAAGTGGATACACACGACTCCTCTTGCGAGTGCAACTCGTGTGTATTTAATTAGATATTTTATAGGTTTCTTATTTGGATTTATTAAGACATGTATTTGGTATTTTAATATTTATGTCTCAACTGAAAACAAAATAATTTGCTATTAAATTAATGATATCATCTTAGTTTCTCAGTTCATGTTATTATAAGACTCCCGTTATTGTGTATTTACTCTGATTATGATTGTGGATGTGGGTGAGTTTGGATAACGCGGGGATAGCCTATTTGAGATCCTGGTTGAACCGTTGGTTTATTAGCGGTTCATCACACCGTTCTGAATAGTGTGGAATTGGGGTGTGACAACTTGGTATCAGAGCATTTCAGGCCTTGCCCGTCAGACTAACACACATTCAAGACCATTGTGAACTGAGATAGGATAAATTAAAAGTTGTAATACAAACACATTGTAAGCACAAGTGATGATTGAGACCAAATTTAAAAAGAGAATAATGCATCTATTAAAGTGAAAACAAGTTACATACAATGAGTGAGAGAAACAAAACGTATATACATAACTAAAGCAGAGTACAGTCCACAACCCGGACAGTTACTCTGTAATACAAGGAGAAAAAAAAAAGTACACTCAGGAAGCTGGAGGCGAAGGAGGAGGTGGTGCCTCACGGTCTCTGTCGTAGTCCTCAGCATAGACTCTAGTCAACCAGATTATCTGAGTCTGGGTCGTCTGGAGACTAGCTGTGAAACCGGCTATCCTCTGATCAGTCACATGCTGCACCTCTAGGAGCTCTCACATCCGCGTGTCTGATGCGTGCTGGGCAGCAACAGCTCATCCATCCTCATATCAGATCTGCGCTGAGCATCCCTGATCTCCTGCAGCATCTCCATCATGGCTGAAGGTGGAAGTAAAGGATCAGCCGAATGGGAAGGACCAGCCTCAGGTGCAGGAGCCGCCGCAGAAGAAGTACCAACTCCAGCCGCATGTGTAGGTGAAGGCGGTGGTATCGAGTCGACGTCCATATATATACGATCGTCATCGTCGACCGGATCCACACGAGCTCTAGCAGCAGCAGCAGCAGCCTCAGCATCAGCCATCTCAACCCGAGTGTGAGGGCGCACCATTGCGTTCCTCTCCTCATCACTAACCTCAGCATCTCGCAGCCCCATCTTGCAGATAGCCTCCCAATCTAGAGGCGACGAGAAGGTCTTCTCCCTGGATCTTCTCATCTACCGGATCCACCCCTAGGACGGGTCGTGAGTGTCTGTAATCATGCGTCCATAGGGTAGATTACCCCTATGACCGGACAATGTAGCACTAATCATCGTCCGCATGATGATGTATGGAAGGCAGACCGGCTGTCGAGTGCATATACTGTATATCAGGAACTGGGTCAGTTGAGACACCCTCTCATAGTGCCCACTCTGCGGGATCAGATTATGCTGGATAATCTTACAGAAGACCCGTGGAGCTGGACGCAGATAAAAAGCTCTCATCTGCCAACGATTAGGACGGAGCAACTGGTTGTCGATCTCTGCCCTCATCTCCATCTCAACAAACTGTGGCTCTCCCGGCGCACAGTACACCATGGGGCCATCATAGGGAATGCCCAACAGATCGACCAGCTGCTGATAATCAAAGGAAATGTGCACCCCCTTGACATAACTGGTGATGCGCAACTCTTGACCATGCTCAACGTCATTGTAATTCCCCACCACCTGGAGATTACAATAGAACTGGCAAAATCTGGACATGTGCACGCGTCGTATGTGATGACAGGGAGCTACCCCATATCACCAAATGTTCCCTCTACATTGAACAAGGCTAGCTCAGCCAAGTTCACCATGCGACCCCCTTCCACTTTCTTACGGGCATAGTCAGCATACTGTGCCTCAGCTTCATTCGAACGGAAGCGAAGTGGATCACGCACTCTGGGTACTTTGGTACGAGCCATAGTATCTGCAAAACAAGAAAGAGAAAGGAAACAAGGAGTTAATAGGATAAAAATCTAAAATATGATATAATAACGACGTAAGTTGACCATAAAGCCCCATTTCTCACCATTCAAGTGGGCATAAGGACTTACGAAGGTTTAAACATATTCTACAACCCACATGCAGTAGGAAATTTTAACTGACGATGTCCAATTTGAAGAAATTCAAGAAAAATCAAAATTTTTGACAAATTAGGGCAAAAAGAGAAAATTTCAAGTTTCTCGATAACCAACCGATGAAACTCAAAAAATTTTGAGGGCTTTCGTACCTCGAGACACCAATAACAAAAGCCCCCAATAAAAATCGAATTTTTACAGTTAGAAAAAGTTTAATTTGGAAAATACAAGTTAAACGTGCGAAAACCTAGAAATGGAAACCTAAAAAACAGGTAAAAATGGGAAGACATACCTGTAGTGATGACATGGACGTTGAAACCCGGAGTTAAACTGATCCAAAACAATAGAGTAGCACTGTAGCAACTCAGAGAGGAGAGGCGAGTCGAAACGGAGGAGGAATAGTGAGAAATGACTCAGAATCGGATCTTAAAAATTTGATTTTTGGTCCGAGGGTCGGACAATTCGACTAGCACAATCGACCCTCGAATCGACCCTCCCATCGACCCTCAACTCTCGGGAAGAACAGGTCATTCCCAGGGTCAGAAACTAAGGGTCGGACATACCAGCGACCCTCACCATCGACCTTGTATAGAAAAGACAACATTTTTTTTATAAAATGAGCTAGAATTGGAATTGATTATTGGTTAGCGTGCCTACATGAAATATAAATGACTTCTAACCTACTTGATGATTTTCAGGCACTACCAATCACAGAAAAGAATTATGTCTGGACATAGGGTGACCCGACAGACCCGAAATGCAGTCCCACCACCACCACCCGTGGAGGAGACTAGTCAAGAGAACAATTATGCACCGGATAATCCAGAACCGGCAAACCCTACAAATTTGCCACCTCCACCACCAGAGCTAACAACCATGGTGATGAACTTGGCACAACAGCTGCAGCAGATGCAACACGCGCAGGCTCAGATGTAGGTCGCCATGGGAATTATGTTTCAAGCCACTCAGGCCGCACCCATGCACACTGGACAAGCTAGTGCAGCCCCGGTGGGTAACCACCCAGCTCATCAGACACCTCAACAACCGGCTACACAGATTTCAGTGCAGGTACCGGAAGCAGCTCAAGGGAATTACCACAATCCACCCTATATGTTCGGGGCAAACCCCCAGAATCAGCTGGACCACTCCCGACTAGTGGAGAGATTTTTGAAGATGAAACCCAGAGAATTCAACGGCAAGCCGTCTGATCCATTGTGGCCAGCACACTGGATAGACGAGATGGAGAGAAACTTCCTCATGATGACTATTACACAAGAAGAGAAGGTACTATGTGCCACCTTCATGCTCAAGGGCGATGCACATCATTGGTGGAAATCCACGAAGACATATTTACTGACCAAACACGCCCTACTGACATGGGCTATATATAAAGAAGCATTCTTCGAGAAATATTTTCCACGAAGCTTTAGAGATTCGATGGAGAAGGAGTTCCTGAGTCTTTATCAGGGACAGATGTCAGTGGATGCGTATCAACAACGTTATGAAGAGCTATTTTTCTTCGCACCACTGAGTATGCAAGAAGAAGAAATCAAAACCCGTAGGTTTGTCACGGGACTAAGAGGAAGCATAAGAGAAAATGTTCTGGGCTTAGAGAAGAAAATTTACAACGAAGCTGTCCAGATTGCTCGAGTGATTGAATCGAGCCAGAAGGAGAGTTATTTTACTCAGAACAAAGGCATCAAAAGGCCAGCCGGAAACTCCTACAACGGAGGCAATAATAGGACGTATAAGCCTTTCTGTCCTCAGAATTTTAATGCTGCAACCAAGACTACCCCAGCAGCTCAACCTCAGCCAAAGCCAAATTCTGAAGCCCCGAAGTCTTTTAACTGCAACCAGCCGGGACATATGGCAAGGGAGTGCCCTAAGCCCAAGAAACAATTCCATCAGGGACGTGTATATGCTGTTACGTCCGAGGATGCGGCCGCATCACCCGATGTGGTCACAGGTATGACTGAAACTTTTAAAGTTGTAATTACATTGAATGAGCATATAGACTAAGTAAAGATAAATCACAGGTATGGTACCTATAAATGGTGTACCCGCTAGAGTACTCTTCGATTTCGGAGCTACTCATTCCTTTATATCTGTGTCATTTGGAAAGAAGACAAAATTACCCATCAAAACATTAGACTACAAATTACTTGTACGGTCACCGATGGGGTTAGAAGTGGAACTAGAGAAGGGTTATGGACCATGTCCAGTTCTCATTGGAGAGCAGACCTTAGATGCAACCTTGATACAACTTGAGATGGCATACTTTGATGTCATCTTGGGAATGGACTGGTTAGCTCGGCATTCTGCAAATCTATTATGCGTCGAAAAGAAGCTAACATTCAAAGACAAAGAAGGGGCAAAATTTATTTTCTCGGGAACCAAACTTCCCCGGAGACGCAAGCTCATACTTTCAGCATTAAAGGCTAAGAAGTGCCTTGACAAGGGAGCAGTCGGGTATCTAGTGTCAGTGGTCGACCTAACCAAGGAAGCACCATGAATGGAAGACATTGACGTCGTGCGGGATTACCCTGACGTATTTCTGGAGGAACTACCCGGATTACCATCCGACCGAGCCATGGAGTTTGTAATAGACCTTATACCTAGAGCCGCACCCGTATCAAAAGCACCTTACAGGATGGCTCCTACAGAACTGAAGGAACTGAAGGCGCAACTACAAGAATTGCTGGACAAGGGTTATATTCGACCCAGTATATCTCCATGGGGTGCACCGGTGTTGTTCGTAAAGAAGAAGGATGGTAGCGTTTGATTATGCATCGACTATCGGGAGTTGAATAAACTAACAATCAAGAATCGATATCCACTACCTCGAATCGATGACTTGTTCGATCAGTTACAAGGAGCGAAAGTATTTTCTAAGATCGATCTTCGATCAGGCTATCATCAGTTGAAGATTAAAGAAGGTGATATTCCGAAGACAGCATTCAGGACCAGATACGGACATTATGAATTTTTGGTTATGTCTTTCGGATTAACTAATGCACCGGCAACGTTCATGGAACTTATGAACCGAGTCTTCCACGATATGTTGGATACGTCGGTTATAGTGTTTATTGGTGACATATTGGTATACTCCAAGGACAAGGAAACTCATATCAAGAACCTAAACGCAGCCCTACAGCGTTTAAGGAAAGAGAAGCTATACGTCAAATTTTCAAAGTGCGAGTTTTGGCTAAGTGAAGTCGCCTTTCTAGGCCATGTAGTATCCGCTGAAGGAATCAAAGTGGATCCCAGCAAGATCGAGGCTATTGTGAAGTGGGAAGCACCAAAGAGTGTTTCGAAAATTAGAAGTTTTCTGGGTCTAGCTGGTTATTATCGGAGATTCGTAGAAGACTATTCTCGGATTGCCGTACCACTCACCAGTTTGACTAAGAAAGGTGAAAAGTTTGTATGGACCGATAAATGTGAAAAGAGTTTCCAAACACTGAAGACCAGATTGATATCCGCTCCAATTTTGACTATTCCCGTTCCAGGACAGATGTTTACCTTCTACACCGATGTATCGGGACTGGGACTAGGATGTGTGCTTATGCAAGGAGAGCAAGTGATTGCTTATGCTTCAAGACAGTTGAAGGTACATGAGAAAAATTACCCCACTCATGATTTGGAGTTAGCGGCAGTAGTACATGCTATCAAGATATGGAGACATTACCTATACGGGGAGAAATTCCAGATTAAGTCGGACCATAAAAGTTTTACTTATTTATTTAATCAGAAAGAGTTGAATATGAGACAAAGAAGATGGCTAGAATTATTGAAAGACTATGATTGTGATATCCAGTATCATCCGGGAAAGGCAAACGTGGTAGCAGATGCATTGAGCAGAATAGCAACGATAAAATCTCAAGGAGAAGTTAGCACGACTACAGCAATGTGTACCAACGGAATGGTATTCAATCACGGCAACGAACAATATGTGATAGATACAACAGATGAATCAGCCAACCAAGGGTTTATTCATTGGTTTTCGAATATGTTCGCGGCATTGAAGATTATACCGAAAATAGTGGATGAAGTGAAGACAGCTATCAAAACAGATCCTTATCTGAGAACAGTACAAGAGGATATTGAGAAAGGTAGGACTAACCCTGAGTTCACCTTGGATGACGAGAAAGTACTGAAATACAAAGGAAGAATATGTGTACCTGAAACAGAAAGTATGGACATTAGACATCGACTGATGAAAGAAGCCCATACCACCCTCTATTCGATACATCCTGGAAGTACAAAAATGTATCATGATCAGAAGAAACTATATTGGTGGAGGGGAATGAAAGCAGATGTAGCCAAGTTTGTGTCTCAATGCCTAAATTGTCAAAAGGTAAAGGCTGAGCGACAAAGACCCGCTGGACTGTTGCAGCCATTACCGGAACCAGCATGGAAATGGGACTGCATCATTATGGACTTCGTCACGGGACTACCATTGACTCCTCGAGTAGTTGACACAGTTTGGGTGATTGTGGACCGTCTGACCAAAACAACTCGCTTCATACCTATACGACCTCAGTATATACTGGAAAGGTTAGTGAAGCTGTATGTGGATAATATTGTTCGATTACATGGTGTTCCAGAAAGTATTGTGTCCGATAGAGATCCACGATTTACTTCCAAGTTTTGGGAAGGATTGCAAAAGGCTATGGGTACAACGTTGAAGTTCAGTATTGCATTCCACCCACAGACAGATGGACAGTCAGAACATACAATTCAGATTCTAGAAGATATGCTACGAGCATGTGTAATTGATTTCAAGGGATCATGGGATGAAAGATTACCATTGATCGAGTTCGCTTATAATAACAGCTATCAGGCTACTATACAGATGTCACCTTATGAGGCACTGTATGGCAGGAAGTGTCGAACTCCCTTGTTTTGGAATGAAGTTGGAGAACGTAGTATTGTTGGACCGGAATTTGTTGAAGAAAGTTGTCAAGTGGTCGACATTATCAAGGAAAGAGTGAGAACAGCTCAGAACCGTCAGAAGCAATATGCAGATACTCGACGAAGAGATCTGGAGTTCGCTATAGGTGATAAAGTATTTTTGAAGGTATCACCCATGCGAGGATTGAAGAGGTTCGAATAGAAAGGGAAACTAAGTCCAAGATATGTCGGGCCGTATGAAATTCTAGCTAAGCGTGGAAAAGTGGCTTATCAGTTAGCACTACCACCATCTATGTCAAGCGTGCATGACGTATTTCACATTTCTTTATTGAAGAAGTATGTCAAGGACCCAACGCATGTTTTGACAGTGGATTTACTGGAATTGACTGATGATTTGACATTTGAAGTAACACCCACAGAAATCACTAGTCGAAAGGTGCAACATCTACACAACAGAAATATCAACTATGTTAAGGTCATATGGAAAAGTAGAGACATGGAAGAAATTACATGGGAAGAAGAAAATGCGATGCGAAATCAATACCCTCACTTATTTGATTCAGAAGGTACGTACAATTTCGAGGACAAAATTTTTATAAGTTGGGGGGAGTTGTAAGACCCGTGTCAATCTAATACGGTCTTACCACCTTGAACCAGGTTTACCCATCATGGTCGAGTCAAATGGACCAAGGGCGTGAAGGAGATCGAGATCCCAGGTATCAAATCGACCCAAAAATACTTAAAATAGGGGAAGGGTCGCATACCCAGCTAAGCAGGGTCGGAACTCCCAAAACAGAAAGTAAGACCCTGGGTTTTGGAGGGAGGGACGGACAGCTTAAGACCCTAGGGTCGACGGGATCATCGACCCTCCCATCGACCCTCGGTTTCTGCCGAATATAGAAATTAGGAAATTTCTATATTTTTCGATTGGGATTCTTTCCTAATCTCAATGGGACTTATTTAGGATGTTCCTACTCTATTTAAAGGACGTCCCTAAGCCACTTTCACTCCTTTCACAACCCTAATCGAATTGAGAGAAAGAGAGAAGAAGGAAAAGAGGAAGAAGAAAGGGAAGGAAGAGAACTTAGCACAAAGGAGAAGAATTTAAGAGAAAAAGTTATCTTCTCAGGTATGGATACTAATTCCATGAATTTCTACAGACCTTAGGTTAATAATTGTCGAGAGTGTGATCTCGGAGAAACCCAAACCATCAACCTATGGTTAGGTTTCCATGAAAAACCATAGAAGAATGCGTGAAAGCTATCTAGGTGGGTTATACATGGTTTCAGACCATGGAATGAATGTAGAATGGAATGTAGGAGCAAGCCATAGGATCCCAAACACGAAGAATGGATTAAAAGAGGGAATTGGACCAAAGTGCACCAAGGGTCGCACCCAGGGTCGATAGGCCATCCGACCCTAGGTGTTCCTGACCATCGACCCTCAGCATTCGGGAAGTCCAGAAAGAGGGAAGGGTCGATAGACCCATCGACCCTAGCATCGACCTTACCTCCGACCCTCAGTTAACAGAGTAGTTTTTAAATTTGGAATTAATTCTAATTAAATTCTATCGACTTTGTTAGGTCTTCTAGCAATATAATAACATTGTAAAGGTGATTTTAAAGCTTGGAAAAGTATCTTATAGCAAGCTAAGGTGAGGAACCTTTACCCCAAACTAAATTGGTTAATAATAAAATGTTTTCTATTTCTTGAGTCCTATGCTATGTTTGATTCTATGCGAATATGTTTGTAATGTGCATACAACATGCCATCCAATATTTCTATTACTTGTTCATGCATATTTACTTTATTGTTTATAACATGATGATGATGATGATGATAGGAATAGGCATGTGCTTGTATGTGTGTGGTTGATGTGCTTGATGCGAGCGAGTATCAGGGGAGGTGTGATGAGAACGTCAATAAACGTTAACCTTTGGCGGGTCTCAGCACTTTAGCTCTATCTCTAACTCAAGTCTTGTGCATTGGCATCGTCGTATCGCCATAACTTTAGCGGGAACTATTATGTCGTAGAGTATCGGGGGAGGTGGTCTCGATCCTTGTAGTCTCGACTCTACCGGGGGCCTTAGCTCTATCTCTATGGACATTCCGAGGGGATCTTTGGGGTGAGGCCTTGGATACACTATTTGGCATTAGGATTGGTTAGTTGCGAGCCTAGTTTGCAGCCCTCGCTAACAGGGGCTTACGTGTTGGTATGGCACTATATAGCAATAAACGTAACCTTTGTTATATAATGTTCATGGTTGGGTGCATGTGAGTTGACGATAAACGTGATCTTCGGGTAACGTCACACACTCGTGTATAGAGGCGGAGTCAATAAACGTGACCTTTGGCCACCTAAACCTTTCTATTGCATACTGCAAACTTATAAACCGGACCAAAGATATAAATTAACTTTTTGCATGCATATGTATTGTTGCATTGTTTTGGCTACTCACTGAGCCGTGTTGTGTGCTCACCCCTCGACTTCAAATATTTTTAGTTGATGATGCAGGTTATACGGTTGAAGTTTTTGTAAATGCTTCTGCGTACAGGACGGTAGCGGCGATGGAAGCTGAAGCTGAAGTGGATACACACGACTCCTCTTGCGAGTGCAACTCGTGTGTATTTGATTAGATATTTTATAGGTTTCTTATTTTGATTTATTAAGACATGTATTTGGTATTTAAATATTTATGTCTCAGTTGAAAACAAAATAATTTGCTATTAAATTAATGATATCATCTTAGTTTCTCAGTTCATGTTATTATAAGACTTCCGCTATTGTGTATTTACTCTGATTATGATTGTAGATGTGCGTGAGTTTGGATAACGCGGGGATAGCCTATTTGAGATCCTGATTGAACCATTGATTTATTAGCGGTTCATCACACCATTCTGAATAGTGTGGAATTGGGGTGTGACAGCCGACCTATGCCGTCATTATCACATTGTCAGAGGTGATCATGAAGGTCTCAGCACCCAAGCATTTCACCATGCCAGCATTTGAACCTTACAATGGGAAAAAAGGCCTAGAGAAGCATCTAGATACGTTCATTTTGATGACTATCTTCCATGGCCTCAACAACAGCCTAGTATGTAGGGCTTTTCCAATCAAACTCGTATGCTTGGCTTGAACCTGGTTCAATAACCTTCCAGCGCAAAGCATCACATCTTTGAACAGCTATCCAACCAGTTTTTGGTGTACTTCCAAGGTAGCCAAGTGCGAAAGAAAACACCTTATCATCTGTCCACCGTAAAGTAGCAAAAAGATGAGACGCTACGAGCGTTCATCAAGCATTTCAATGCTAAGGTGCTAAAAATTAAAGATGCGCTACCACCAGTTGTCTTGTTAGCTCTGTAAGCCAAGGTTATAGATGAGAAGTTGTACTTTTCCCTTGTCAAAAGGCCCCAACAGATCTACCAGAGTTACTAGCCCGATGTGAGAAATATGCAACGGCTAACAAAGTGTTTAGAGCTCAAAAGACGAATGCTTTAAAGGTCGACCCTCGTCCAGTTAACAAGAAAAGGTCTAACACCCAGGATCAAACCCAAAATGAAGGAGACACGAAGTAACAAAAATCTAGTAGAGACCAGACAAATCATAATCCCTACAAGACCTTTGATTATTATACACCGCTAGCAACGCCACTTTTTGAAACGCTTCAAATAATCAAAGACGATCAGACCCTCCGACCGCCCCCAAGAAACTCGGAGATGTAAAGAAGAAATATCGAACCCACTACTATCTATCCATCGTGACTACAACCATGACACAAACGAGTATAAGTACCTCCAGGGAGAAATAGAAGACCTCATCCGGAGAGGATACTACAGGAACTTCGTCAGAGATACTGAGAGAGGTCGAACCCAGCGAACAAGACATGCGACCCCGTGCCCCAGCCACAACGCAGCCAACTACAGACTACGACACAGAGTCAGCAAAGCCATCAGGTTTGAATAGAAGGGATAACAGATATCCAAAAGGAGGAGCAAATGCTCCCAGACCCTGGGTCTAAACCATCCAATTCGGCTCCTTTCAAGGAACAACATCGTCTAATTCGGCCAATCAACAGTCGCGTACCCCAGTACGACAGCGACTCTAGAGTCGACAAATCATCGGCAGTCCTCCTTCAGAAAACCAGCAGCATACCACAACATGGTTGGTATTCCCAAGAGTCAAAGGCACTAACACCATAATTGGAGGGCCACCGACCGAGAACACCTCCAATAAATCGGCCAAAGCATATTCCAGGCTAGTGGCCCACCAAGAAAGCTCAAACTGGCAAAATAATCATGTTCGACGATGAAAACCATAGAATGACAATTCATGGGCCCATAACCCATAGGACCCGATGATGCGTACCGAGCGCAACTAAAAATAAATTACTCTACTTACAATGAATAGCAATGGTAAGTAAAGGTCGATCTACAGAGACTAATTAATCAAATTGTCTACTTACCAATAAAAAAGGGATATTTTCTTCTCCAAGTTAATAGACATAAGAATAATTTCTAAAAATAAAATTGAGTTAACAAAAATTCAATGGAAGATGATAATGATTTAAGGAAAATTACTCACAGTTGTAAATTGATCACTGACCTAAATATAGATTATTCTCTATTCAAATATTTAACCAAGGATTATCAAAAAGTCAAACAATTCTTACCTTCCCTAATTTCATTAATCTAAGCCCAGAACACAAATTAATTTTTATCAATAAACCAATTGATATTAAACAATCTTCATGAATTTATTGATAGCATTACAATCTCAGAGGGAGTTAAATATGAACAATAATCTAACAAGTGTCAGCTTATTTAATTCATTCTATGTTTTCTTTAAGCAAGTAACAAAAACTTGGATCATAATTGTTCTGCTTAATTGCTACTCTTCTTGAATACCATAACAATTACGGATTATGGATTCATATTAGCTACAACCCAAGCAATTCAATCAATTAATAGGTCTCTTAATTAATTAAATCATGCAATCATTAACATGAAAAACCAAGAAACATAGATATTTGAATAGAAAAATAATTAACATTAAGAACAGAGTCTCACAATTTTACTAATCGGATTGAATTCCCCTTGAATCAACTAAAGAACTTAGCCAGAGAAGATAGAAAAGAAAGGCACAAAAGAAATAAAACTATCTTCTCAATAATTCTTGGATGCTCTATCACGTAGCCTTTATATTGCTTAAATAGCCAGAGTAGAGGAGACTAAAACTGGTATGTCTAGAATTGACAACTTTATTACATGAAAATAAAGATTAGGCAAAATCTTATTGCCTAGATTAGATAGATAATCATTCTATTATTAACCAAATGCCACCCCTAGACCTGTCAATCTTTGTAATATTCCATAGATGTGTATATTCTCCTCAAGAATTCTAACAATCAATCAAGGCCTTTCAATAATGAAACTTTCGTGTGTGGAAACCTTCCTTCTCTAGTTCAAATTCAGATTAGATTTTTGGACCACGTTTGGTTGCTGAAATTCTTTCCACGTTAGAAACCTGCATGAAATTCAAAAGGTCATTATTGAAAATATAAGAATTTTCTGATTTTAAACATAAATTATCAATACTTTTCCACCAATGTCTTATATATAAGGAATCATCACAAATGAGTACCATAAAACATAAAATATGTTAAATAGACTAAATGTAAGGGGAATAAATATATAAAATTATGAATCTATCACTCGACATCGAATCAGTTGGCCTGCAGTGAAAAAACCACCCTAGGATATTAATTTTCATTGTCGTAGGGAGTATTAGGGCCACCATGCCAACCCTTAGTAGGGATGGACTAGGAAAAAGGAAACACCAAGGGTAAACCATGGGGCCTACCACCCCCCCACCCAACTCAGTACAATTGTGCTAATGTGGCACACTAACCATGAGTGAGGCGGGGGCTACAAAGGCTTAAATTACGTAGCCAATAGGGTGGGACCCTGAAACCCTTGTGCGACTGCAAGATCCTGCCCCAATAAAATGGGCTAGGGTATTGGCCAAGTGGCTAGGGTAGAAAGTTAAGTCATGGTCGAGCTATAAGGCTCTGTCGGCTCCACCAGTAACCAGTGGGCCTCTATAGGAAGGATAGGGCCTTAAAACCCAAGGATCCAATTAGGATACCCATAGCCTTGAGACACTCCTTCCTTCCCTAATAGAGTATGGAACCAAAAACCCTAAAATGACCAGAAATAAAGGAATGAAAAGGGAAAATAAAGGAATGCTTATCGAGAAGGAGATTCGGGAAGGAGAATGTGATCGAAACACCTCCGAAAGCAATCAAGGGACGCTAAGGGGGACTCTGCCACCGACTAAGGGTTCTCTCCTCCTCTCTCCCTCTGGATTTTTGACTTGTGGTGTTTCAAAATGAAACCCACGAGTCCCCTTTTATAAAAACATATTTCCATTAAACCGGTGCGACTAGAAATAAAGGAATAAAAAGGGAAAAGAAAGGAATGCTTACCGAGAAGGAGATTCGGGAAAGAGAATGTGATCGAAACACCTCCAAAAGCGATCAAGGGACATTAAGGGGGACTCAGCCGTCAACTAAGGGTTCTCTCCTTCTCTCTCCCTCCGGATTTGTTACTTATGGTGTTTCAAAATGAAACCCACGAGTCCCCTTTTATAAAAACATATTTCCACTGAACCGGTGTACTGGTCACTTATGCACATGCCGCCGATTCAATTCCACCGGATAGGCCAAAAGTCAAACCCTTTTGAATTTTGGCACCTTAATAGCCAAATATTGACACTCGACAGACTGATCCTCCACCTCTTGCAGCCGCCAAACGTCTAAGACCTAGAATTTTTCCAAGTGTTAGGATGACGGAGGCGTATCTAAAGGACCCTCAACAGCCTATGCCACCACCTCCTCCTCGGAAAGTAGATAAGACTGGTCAATCATGAAGCCAGAGGCTCTTAGAGGCGGAGGCATGACCAGCTGTCTGATCCTCATCCTCCCTCATGGAAGACTCCAAGGGTGAGCCGGAGGTATGTTTCGGGTGACTTTGCCTCTATTACCTCCGTCGAATCCTGTATATGTTGGGGGGTTATAGGCTGCCAATACCAATCGGAGGCACCAATCCCCAGCTGTTTCCACCATCCCATAATTCCTCTTGAGTTACGTTACTCCCCCCACCTAGGAACATGATGTAAATTGTTATTAATGATTTTGATTTTTTTTGTGAATGCTTGTATTAATTACGGGCGTGCAAAATTTTTATATCGGCCAGACAGAGTCAAGCAATGTCGCCCCGCAAGCACCTTAGTGAGAAGCCTACAGCCAAGATAACCATGACGGGTATTCCCACACCCACAGTGAGGGATGGTCAAGAATGCCATCAATAATTTTTAACTAATGTGTTGGCAACCCCTAGGCTCACCCCAATAATGGGGCCATCGGCAGGGAGTTCATTCACCTCGCTGACCATAGGGTTAACATCAGCCAGTGAGACGACATCACCCTTCCTAGGCCTAGACTTGGACCCAACAATGGCGTTAAAAATCATGTATCGCATCTAACAATTGAGGCCAGATCAGTTCAACGGGACATATGGAGATTTCTCACAACTACATAATTGGATCTAAACCAAGGAGGAGAGAACCAGTAAACACCGTTGTTTCGATTAACAGAAGGTTATCTATGTCACCTACCAGCTAGAAAGTATACCCTACATGTGGTGGTAGAGCACCCAACCCGTACTACTACAGCAGCATGGGGAAACCACATTGGAGATATTTCGAAAGGCCTTTCTGGACAACTTTGGTCTCCAATGACGCAAACCCAAAGCAAAAATCTTGGAGGTCATTAAAGAGTTTGAGCAAGCCTATCTGCGCGAAAGGGTTTCGCTAAAATAAAAAGCAAATACCAAGTGCCTTAACCCAGTAAGTAAAGTCGACCAGAGTAGCCGAACCCAAGTAAGTCCTTAAACCGCCCCGAACACATCTGACAGTATTAGAATTAAGTAATTGCATGATTGTATATGGGTCTTCTCTTGGGAACTCGTTCATAATAGGGAATTAGAATATTGCCCAATCAAAAATTCAAATTTTGCCTATCCTGAACTCGATGCACGACTCATTAAGGCAAAAGACCACAGTAACAATAAGTGGGTATCGTAGTGGAAGCACGTGACTAGGGGCTACAACCATGGTTCCTTGATTTTTGTTGCCATTCCCCTACCACCAATGTAAGACCCGTGTCAAACTAATCCGGTCTTACCACCTTGAACCAGGTTTACCCATCATGGTCGAGTCAAATGGACCAAGGGCATGAAGGAGATCGAGATCCCAGGTATAAAATCGACCCAAAAATACTTAATTTTAGGGGAGGGTCGCACACCCAGCTAAGCAGGGTCGGACCTCCCAAAACAGAAAGTCAGACCCTTAGTTTTGAAGGGAGGGTCGGACAGCTTAAGACCCTAGGGTCGACGGGATCATCGACCCTCCCATCGACCCTCGGTTTCTGACGAAACTGAAATTAGGAAATTTCAAAATTTTCGGTTGGGATTCTTTCCAAATCTCAATGGGATTATTATAGGACATTCCTAGTCTATTTAAAGGACGTCCCTAAGCCACTTTCACTCCTTTCACAACCCTAATTGAATTGAGAGAAACAGAGAAGAAGGAAAAGAGGAAGAAAGGAGGCTAAGAAGAAGGCTTAGCGAAAAGGAGAAGAATTTGCAGAGAAAAGTAATCTTCTCAGGTATGGATACTAATTCCATGAGTTTCTAAAGACCTTAGGTTAGATATGGTTGAGTGTAGGATTTCGGAGAAACCCAAACCATCCATCCATGGTTAGGTTTTCATGGAAAACCATAGGAGGACGTACGAAAACTATTTAGATGGATTATACATGGTTCTAGACCATGGAATGACTGCTGAATGAATGTAGGAAGCAAGCCATAGGACCCCAAAAATGAAGAATGGATTAAAAGTGGAAATTGGACCAGAGTGCACCAAGGGTCGCACCGAGGGTCGATAGGCCATCCGACCCTAGGTGTTTCTGACCATCGACCCTCAGCATTCGGGAAGTTCAGAATTGAGGGAGGGTCGATAGACCCATCGACCCTAGCATCGACCCTAGCATCGACCCTCAGTTGACAGAATGGTTTTAAATTTCGAATTAATTCTAATTAAATTCTATCGACTTGGTTAGGTTTGCTAGCAATATAATTACATTATAATGGTGATTCTAAAGCTTGGAAAAGTATCTTTTAGCAAGCTAAGGTGAGGAACCTTAATCCCAAACTAAATTGGTTAATAATAAACTGTTTTCTATTTCTTGAGTCCTATGCCATGTTTGATTCTATGCGAATATGTTTGTAATGTGCATACAGCATGCCATCCAATATTTCTATTACTTGTTCATGCATATTTACTTTATGGTTTATAACATGATGATGATGATGATGATAGGAATAGGCATGTGCTTGTGTGTGTGTGGTTGATGTGCTTGATGCGAGCGAGTATCAGGGGAGGTGTGATGAGAACGTCAATAAACGTTAACCTTTGGCGGGTCTCAGCACTTTAGCTCTATCTCTAACTCAAGTCTTGTGCATTGACATCGTCGTATCGCCATTACCTTAGCGGAACTATTATGTCGTAGAGTATCGGGGAGGTGGTCTCGGTCCTTGTAGTCTCGACTCTACCGGGGGGCCTTAGCTCTATCTCTATGGGCACTCCGAGGGGATCTTGGGGTGAGGCCTTGGATACACTGTTTGGCATTAGGATTGGTTAGCAGCGAGCCCAGTTTGCAAGCCCTCGCTAACAGGGGCTTACGTGTTGGTATAGCATTATATAGCAATAAACATTAACCTTTGTTGTATAATGTTATGGTAGGGTGGATGGGGACGACGATAAACGTTAACCTCC